>JAUCBL010000057.1:582500-842500 GCA_033807585.1 Hydrophis major
GTGGACAACATATTTCCGGGTCATCATCTTTACATACAAATATGACAGAAATTATACAATGATATATGCATACTTAATTCTATTATTACCTTTTCCATTACAAATTTTCAGTTGGGAGAGAAACAAACACATTAATTCTAGCCTCTTTCCTTATTTCAATCAATTTTGTTTCATTTCAATTATTTCAAATTAATCCTTTAGTATTTGTTTTTAAACATAAACAATATGTATTTACCTAATAAATACTAATAAGGTTTAATTCTAAATTCTTTCATTAATCCCAATCTAGACATTTAATTTCATTTCAATTATTTCAAATATAATCCTTAATATTTATTTTAAAAATACAAATAAACAATATATATTTGCCTAATAGTGGTAATAATGAAGTTACCAATGTCTCTCCTTGCTTTTAATAATCCATATTAAACTTATTAATTTAGCTGGTTCTTTAGTCTGTCACATTCCCTTTCAATTACACACATTTAATAAGTTCTAAATTGATACAGATCTTAACACACCCACACAGAAAGAAAAAAGAACAAGTATAAGTTTCCCCTCTTTTACTATTTTGAGTGTGACACCTTAATGATTAGAATATACCTTTATTCCCTCATCTTAATTCCCAATAAACCATTAGTCATTACATCTTTTCAATTGGATTCCACAGCATATTCCCCCCCCTTTAATAAGAGTTATCAATATCTATATTACCCTATTTTCTAAATATTTTTAATTGCAGAAATATTCTTATTACCCCTTATCACCCTGCAGAATCCCCCTTTTAATTCATCAACCATTATCTCTGAAAAGGCAATTTCTTTTCAACATTTTACTAGTTCTGTGGTTCTTTCTGTCACATGCCTGTTTCTTACTGCTTCTCCGGTGCATTGTCCAGGGAGCGAACCCGCGTCTCCACCCGCTCTCTTCCCCATGTCTTTTCTCATTCTTTTTACATTTCCTGACTTCACAAGTATTCCTTCTTTTAATTGTAAAGAAACAATTTCCTTTCAACATTTTACTAGTCTTACTGTTTCTCCTCCCTCTTTTTTCCCCATGACTTTTCTCATTCCAATTTATCTCCTTCTTAATATCTTCCCTTTCCCTAGGCTGAATCTTCCTGCCTTTTCTAGCTTCACAATTATTCCCTCTTTTCATTGCTTTCTTAAAATTCAACTTTTTAACCTTCCTTCTTTCCCCACTTCTTTGTAATGTTCTTTGTGTTAATTGTCCATTCAAAATGTCTTCTCCTTGAGTCAATTCCTGCTCTTCTGAGAATCTTTCTTCTTGTTCTTCAATCGCCATTTCCATTTTTTCTAGCACAGAGCAAAGTGATTAGCCTCTTTCCTGTAGTCATTCTCTCATATTTTTAAGTTCCATTTTTAAGTCCCAAAGAGATATCATCATTCTTATACTTTATAATCCTCAAAGTCCACAAAAAAAAAACCACTTTTACTTTCCTTCTTTCTTCTTTCAATTTTTTAAAGTTCTCAGCTATTCCAGTTCAGGGTTCATACCAAAAACATCAGTCAGTCCCACAAACAATCTTTCCTTCCTTGCTTTTTCCTTTATTCTGGTTCTGCTTTCACTTTCTAAAATTCTTACTTTGTTTCAATATTTCTGTAATTTTACACCAGTTCATTCAAAAACAAAATGCTTTCCTTTTTATTTGAACTAAATTTTTATCAAAAGGTGACACTCTCCATTATGGTAATTTAGCATCTTCATATACTTTCATTACCTTTAATGAATTTAATTCTTTTTCCATTGCCTTTTGCCAATTCTCCTGATCCTTAGCAGGATACATCTTAAGTTCATCTACACTAGTTGGAACTTTAGTTACTTGGCAAACTACACTTGCTTGATACCTATCAGGTGGTCTAGTTATACGTGTAGTAGGTCTAGGTATTACAGGACTTACAGGTGGACTTTCATTTGTTAACTCTTCTTGATTATCTAACTCTTCCTGATCAACTGTTTCCTCTTGTTCTGGTCCTATTTGCTCTTCGTGGACTTCTTCTTTAATTGGACTCTTATAACTAGTCTGATCTTTCTGCCTTTTGTAGGGTTCAATAATTACTTCATTATTTAAATCTTGCTCTAATCTATTCCATCCTACATGTTCTAGGAATTTAGCACTAGCACTGGTGTAAACTCTAGATGTACCTGGTTCCCAGAATCTATAAGATCTATGATTAGATGTGTTAAGGATAACATTGTTTTACCCTAACTGGTTTAGGTAAATAATAATATGTAATCATAGTTTGTAAGTTAAAGTGTCTGCAGCTTTAACTGTGGGACAGTAATTAAGGGAGTGGTTGTGAAAGCACTTTAAAAGAAGCAAGACGGCAGCTTGCTATCTCTCTGGCTTTGAAGTTCCTGATTACTGCAAGGACAAAAGACTGTATTGCTCGAACGGGAGAGAAAACAAAGGACAGACTTGTAAGTGAATTGACATAGGGTATTCAACACGGACTTTGATAATTGAATATCCCTGAATGGACTGACTAAATGATACATGACTATTGGACTGTTATTTTTGACTATGCTATGAACTCATAATGGAATAAACTATATATTTGATAGCACAAGCGTATCTGTCATTTTTACTGTATGTTAATAAACATACAAGCTTAGCTCACTCATTTATCTGTGTGCCTATCTGACTAAGCTGCACATTCTGTTTTAGCTTGTCTCCCTAACCCTGGTTGGGGAAACCAGGCTTAACACTGGTTATGGGCCCAGAGGCTGCAAAGTCAGTTTAACTAGGATAAAACAGATTTATGTAAAAGTGAGAGTTTGTGTTGTTATACATTGCAGTAAACAGACAGCTGTGTTTTATTAATTATAGTTTTATATCCATATAAGAAAACATGGCACAAGTCAATTTACAAAGTTTGTCCCTTATATCCAAGCTGGATGGAACAAACTATGTATCATGGTCTATGAAATGTAGTCTGCTTCTACGAAGAGAAGGTTTGTGGAACATAATTGAAAATCCACCAAACGTAGAAGAATGGGATCCAGAGGATGAGGAAGATAAATTAAAGATAGAAGAATTTATGCATAAAAATGAACAAGCAATTTGCATTATTGCTTTAACCATAACTGATAAACAACTTGTTTATATCCATGGAGAAAAGACAGCTGTTGGGTGTTGGCAGAAGCTGAAGAGGATTTATGTTCGAGATAATGTTGGTGCTCACATAAATCTAACACGGAAACTTTTCAGTACACATCTCACATATGATGAGTCATTTGAAAACTATGCAAAGCATTTTTCAAGAACTGCACGAGAAAGAGCTTATTTTCTCTGAACTACACCAAGTCTATATCATTCTATCTTCCCTCGATGAAACCTATGATAACTATGTAACTTCACTTGAAATATTGCCAAAGGAAAGCCTAACTTTAACTGACATAACTGGCAGATTGATTGAAGAGGCCAGAAGAAGGCTTGAAAGAGACGAGTTAAGGAGGCAGCAACCTCAAAAAGAAGATAATGAAACTCCTACTGCATACGCAATTAAAAAGTGTTTTAATTGTGGAGGAAGAGGACATTTGGCAAGATTTTGTAAAAAGGCAAAGCGCCAGAAAGCTGGCCAGAATACAAAAAGTCATCAAAAGATAAATAAAAATCCAGAGTTAGCCATGTATACTAACGGAGCTGTAAAAAATAATTTATGGGTGGTTGATAGTGGAGCATCACATTGTATAACAAATGATAAGAAAAATTTTATTGAAATGTCCAAGAGTACACAGCAGATATCGTTAGCCAATGGCTGGAAACTGAAAGCTAAAGGTCAAGGTATAGCATATTGTTCTTTTATAAAAGAGAATTTAAAAATGTTATATGTACCACAACTTAAGTTTAATTTAATTTCAGTAAGAATTTTGGTAAAACTAGGATATGTAGTTACATTTAGGGGAGATAACTGCATAATTGAAAAAGAAGATAAGAGAATTACTGCATCTTTAAGAGGTGAATTATATGTGTTAAATGATGATGGTTTAAAGGTGGCTAACACAGTTTATGAAAATAAGAAACCTCATGATGAATGTATTCACTTGTTACATCGAAGGTTAGGGCATTTAAATTTTAAAATGCTTAAGAAAACTGTTGAATTATCTAAGGGAATAAGTTTGAAACCTTGTAATAAGTATTTGCAATGTAATATCTGCAATCAAAGTAAGAGCAGGGTCACACCGGCTAATAGAGTTGATGGATTTACTACCAAAGAACCTTTAGAGGTAGTATTTGCAGATTTAATAGGTCCTAAAAAACCAAGTGTAGGAGGAGCTCGTTACATACTAAGTATAATGGACCATTATTCTAGATATGGGTTTTGCTATTTAATGAAAAGCAAAACTGAAACATATCAAAATCTCTTTAATTGGATAAAATTTGCAGAAAGGAAAACTAAAAAGAAATTAGTAACTCTTATAACAGATAATGGTACGGAATTTACAAATAATAAATTCCAGAACAGACTAAGAATGTTAGGTATTCAACATAAAAAGTCTGCACCATATAGGCCACAACATAATGCCTTTATAGAGAGAAGAGGCCAAACATTACAATCAATGGCACGTTCTATGATGTCTGATTCAGGATTACCTGACAATTTATGGGGAGAAGCAATAATGTGTGGTAATCATATATTAAATAATGTTGTTAATTCAACAACAGGTGAATTACCATTCACATTGTGGCATGGTACAAAACCTGATTTAAGTTACATGCACACATTTGGAGCACCAGCATGGGTGCATATCCCTACACAACTTAGACACAAAGGATACCATAGAGCTAAAAGATTATATTTTGTAGGATATACATCTAATCATAGATCTTATAGATTCTGGGAACAAGGTACATCTAGAGTTTACACCAGTGCTAGTGCAAAATTCCTAGAACATGTAGGATGGAATAGATTAGAGCAAGATTTAAATAATGAAGTAATTATTGAACCCTACAAAAGGCAGAAAGATCAGATTAGTTATAAGAAGATTCCAATTAAAGAAGAAGTCCAAGAAGAGCAAATAGGACCAGAACAAGAGGAAAAGGTTAATCAGGAAGAGTTAGATAATCAAGAACAGTTAATAAATGAAAGTCCACCTGTAAGTCCTGTAATACCTAGACGTACTACACGTGTAACTAGACCACCTGATAGGTATCAAGCAAGTAAGTAACTAAAGTTCCAAGTAGTGTAGATGAACTTAGGATGTATCCTGCTAAGGATCAGGAAAATTGGCAAAAGGCAATGGAAAAGGAACTAAATTCATTAAAGGTAATGAAAGTTTATGAAGATGCTAAATTACCTCCAGGAGAAAAATCCATTGGGTGCAAATGGATATTTAAAGTAAAAACTGGAAATGATGGGACTGTTACCCATAAGGCTAGGTTAGTAGCTCAAGGATTTAATCAAACTGCATCTGATTATGATGAAGTTTTTGCACCAAGTCTTAAAGCAACATCTTTAAGAGCAGCATTAGTGTGGGCAGCTAAGAAAAACTATGTCATTAACCATTTAGATGTAGAAACTGCTTATCTACATGCATCATTGCAGCACACTATATATTTAAGAAAACCAGTAGGTATAAAAGACAATAAAGTAAATAGTAATGATTGTTGGAAACTCAAAAAGAGTCTTTACGGGTTAAAACAATCTGGGTTTGAGTGGAACCAATATATTGTGAAAGAGTTAAACAATATAGGATTTAAATCTGGTTTAGCAGATCCATGTGTGTTTAAAAGAGAAAATAATGGAACGGTGTCATTATTATTATTATTTACAGATGATATTGCTTTGATAACTAAGACTAATAATGAAGCTAATCAGATTATATCATTATTAGCCAAAAAGATAAAATTAAAGCATTTAGGTGAAATTAAAAAGTATCTAGGATTGACAATTAACAAAACAAAAAATGGTTTTAAGATATCTCAAGAAGATAAAATTTGCCAATTAATTAAAACGTTTAAAATGGAACTTTGTAAACCGGCAAAGACTCCAATGAGTCAGGAAGTTTGCCAAACTGATGATCAAAGTCCCAAATTTGATAAGTCCATATATCAATCTTTGATTGGCAGCTTATCATATATAAGCAATTGGTCAAGGCCAGATATAGCTTATAGTGTAAATCAACTGGCACGTTTTAATTCAGATCCACAACAATGTCATTGGCAATCGTTAAAGAGAATTTTAAGATATCTTAAAGGAACAATAAACCATGCATTGTATATAGAACCAAAGGGTGATTTGATTCTTAGTGCCTATGCAGATGCAAGTTTTGCAACTGATATAAACACAAGAAAATCAACATCTGGGATGGCTATATTATTTGGTAAGACACTAATAGGGTGGAGGTCAATCAGACAACAGCATATCAGCTTGTCCACGATGGAAGCGGAATTTTCATGTCTGTCATTATTATGCACTGACTTGATTTTGTACAAACAGTTATTATTAGACATGGGTATAACTGTTAAAGATTCCATTATTGTGTACGAGGATAACCAGGCAGCTATAAAATTAGCTACTAGTATTGCTGTAAAAACTAGATCAAAGCATACTGATTTAAGATACTTAAATGTTAGAGAATCTGTAAAGAATGGGCTAATTAAATTAGAATACTGCATGACGGAAGAAAACATTGCAGACCAATTTACAAAAGCTCAAGGAGTAACTAAGTTTAAAGAGAGTTGTAACAAATATGATTTAAAGATGTAAATAGTTATATTTATTATTATTTCCTAAAAGGGGAGAATGTTAGGGATAACATTGTTTTACCCTAACTGGTTTAGGTAAATAATAATATGTAATCATAGTTTGTAAGTTAAAGTGTCTGCAGCTTTAACTGTGGGACAGTAATTAAGGGAGTGGTTGTGAAAGCACTTTAAAAGAAGCAAGACGGCAGCTTGCTATCTCTCTGGCTTTGAAGTTCCTGATTACTGCAAGGACAAAAGACTGTATTGCTCGAACGGGAGAGAAAACAAAGGACAGACTTGTAAGTGAATTGACATAGGGTATTCAACACGGACTTTGATAATTGAATATCCCTGAATGGACTGACTAAATGATACATGACTATTGGACTGTTATTTTTGACTATGCTATGAACTCATAATGGAATAAACTATATATTTGATAGCACAAGCGTATCTGTCATTTTTACTGTATGTTAATAAACATACAAGCTTAGCTCACTCATTTATCTGTGTGCCTATCTGACTAAGCTGTACATTCTATTTTAGCTTGTCTCCCTAACCCTGGTTGGGGAAACCAGGCTTAACAAGATGTATATCCTACAAAATATAATCTTTTAGCTCTATGTTGTCCTTTGTGTCTAAGTTGTGTAGGGATATGCACCCATGCTGGTGCTCCAAATGTGTGCATGTAACTTAAATCAGGTTTTGTACCATGCCACAGTGTGAATGGTAATTCACCTGTTGTTGAATTAACAACATTATTTAATATATGATTACCACACATTATTGCTTCTCCCCATAAGTTGTCAGGTAATCCTGAATCAGACATCATAGTTCGTGCCATTGATTGTAATGTTTGGCCTCTTCTCTCTTTAAAGGCATTATGTTGTGGCCTATATGGTGCAGACATTTTATGTTGAATACCTAACATTCTTAGTCTGTTCTGGAATTTATTATTTGTAAATTCCGCACCATTATCTGTTATAAGAGTTACTAATTTCTTTTTAGTTTTCCTTTCAGCAAATTTAATCCAATTAAAGAGATTTTGATACGTTTCACTTTTGCTCTTCATTAAATAGCAAAACCCATATCTAGAATAGTGGTCCATTATACTTAGTATGTAACGAGCTCCTCCTACACTTGGTTTTTTCAGACCTATTAAATCTGCAAATACTACTTCTAAAGGCTCTTTAGTAGTAAATCCATCAACTCTATGAGCCGGTGTGACCCTGGCTTTACTTTGATTGCAAATATTACATTGCAAATACTTATTACAAGGTTTCAAACTTATTCCCTTAGATAATTCAACAGTTTTCTTAAGCATTTTAAAATTTAAATGCCCTAGCCTTCGATGTAACAAGTGAATACATTCATCATGAGGTTTCTTTTTTTCATAAACTATGTTAGCCACCTTTAAACCATCATCATTTAACACATATAATTCACCTCTTAAAGATGCAGTAATTTTTTTTATCTTCTTTCTCAATTATGCAGTTATCTCCTTTAAAAGTAACTACATATCCTAGTTTAACCAAAATTCTAACTGAAATTAAATTAAGCTTAAGTTGTGGTACATATAACATTTTTAAATTCTCTTTTATAAAAGAACAATATGCTATACCTTGACCTTTAGCTTTCAGTTTCCAGCCATTGGCTAACGATATCTGCTGTGTACTCTTGGACATTTTAATTAAAATTTTGTTATCATTTGTTATACAGTGGGATGCTCCACTGTCAACCACCCATAAATTATTTTTTACAGCTCCGTTAGTATACATGGCTAACTCTAAATTTTTATTTATCTTTTGATGACTTTTAGTATTCTGGCCAGCGTTCTGGCGCTTTGCTTTTTTACAAAATCTTGCCAAATGTCCTCTTCCTCCACAATTAAAACACTTTTTAATTGCGTATGCAGTAGGAGTTTCATTATCTTCTTTTTGAGGTTGCTGCCTCCTTAATTCGTCTCTTTCAAGCCTTCTTCTGGCCTCTTCAATCAATCTGCCAGTTATATCAGTTAAAGTTAAACTTTCCTTTGGCAATATTTCAAGGGAAGTTACGTAGTTATCATAACTTTCGTTAAGAGAAGATAGAATTATGTAGACTTGGTGTTGTTCAGAGAAAATAAGCTCTTTCTCGTGCAGTTCTTGAAAAATGCTTTGCATAGTTTTCAAATGACTCAGCATATCACCATTTGTTTGGAGATGCATCCTGAAAAGCTTCCGTGTTAGATTTATGTGAGCACCAACATTATCTTGGACATAAATCCTCTTCAGCTTCTGCCAACACCCAACAGCCGTTTTCTTTCCGTGGATATAAACAAGCTGTTGATCAGTTAAGATTAACCCAATTATGCAAATAGCTTGTTGATTTTTATGCATAAATTCTTCTATCTTTAGTTTGTCTTCATCATCCTCTGGATCCCATTCTTCTACGTTTGGTGGATTTTCAATTATGTTCCACAAACCTTCTCTTCGTAGAAGTAGACTACATTTCATAGACCATGATACATAGTTTGTTCCATCCAACTTGGATATAAGGGACAAACTTTGTAGATTGACTTGTGCCATGTTTTCTTATATGGATATAAAACTATAATTAATAAAACACAGCTGTTTGTTTACTGTAATGTATAACAACACAAACTCTCACTTTTACATAAATCTGTTTTATCCTAGTTAAACTGACTTTGCAGCCTCTGGGCCCATAACCAGTGTTAAGCCTGGTTTCCCCAACCAGGGTTAGGGAGACAAGCTAAACAGAATGTGAAGCGTTAGTCAGATAGGCACACAGATAAATGAGTGAGCTAAGCTTGTATGTTTATTAACATACAGTAAAAATAACAGATACGCTTGTGCTATCAAAAATATAGTTTATTCCATTATGAGTTCATAGCATAGTCAAAATAACAGTCCAATAGTCATGTATCATTTAGTCAGTCCATTCAGGGATATTCAGTTAGCAAAGTCCGTGTAGAATATCCTATGTCAGTTCACTTACAAGTCAGTCCTTTGTTTTCTCTCCCGTTCGAGCAATGCAGTCTTGAGTCCTTGCAGTAATCAGGGATCATCAAAGCCAGAGAGAGAGCAAGCTGCAGCCTTGCTTCTTTTAAAGTGCTTTCACAACCACTCCTTTAATTACTATCCCACAGTTAAAGTTGCAGACACTTTAACATACAAACTATGATTACATATTATTATTTACCTAAACCAGTTAGGGTAAAACAATGTTATCCCTAACAGTTTTTAATTTCCTTGCTTATCTCAGTGACCCTTAGGCAGACATGTATGTATAAGGTCTTAGACTAATCATTACCCAATACTGAAGTCAAAGTTTATTCCCACATCTCCCCTGTTTTAGTTTTTTGATGATCGCGGATGCCTCGGTAGCTTTTCGCCATCTGCAACAACAGTTCTCCTTCCGTAGGCTTCACCCGACACATTCCTAAAAGTCCAGGGAGACATTGGATACAACAGCATACACAAAGAGAAAGTATAAAAAGCAATATCACTCCAACAATTAGGTGACGAATCCATGAACCATCTGGCAACCAGGACCAAAGTGCAGACCACACGTCCAGTCCCTCGTTCTCCGATTGTAATGGATTCTCACTCAGGGTTTGTTCCATATGCTGTATAGTAGCTGTAATGTTTGGAGAATAATCAGAGATATACATGCAACAATGTGTATGAATCACAGCGCAAACTCCCCCTTGCGCAGCCAAAATAGTGTCCACCGCATATCTGGTTTGCAGGACAAAGTCAAGGATTTTTCCTTGTTCTTCTTCAAGCAGCTTTAGCATTTTAATGGTGTCTTTAAACATAGTAACTGTCCAGTTGTTTAGACAATGCAAATCTCTATAGTTCATCATGACTCCTAAAGGAGGAATAACTCCCCTTGATATCTGTGTCCAGTAGTCATGATTCAAAACAGAGTTTACTTCCGTTGCGGAACGCGCATTGCGGATATGAGCAGTCCCCAAAGATTTTAAAATGACATGAGATGGGATTACTTTCCCAAAGGTGCAGACTCCTTTCCATCGTGCTGGCATGCGATCATAGGCCATCCGTCCACACAGCAACCATAGATTTGCTCCCAGGAGATGACCAACCATATTTGGTTCAGCATAGATTAATCGTACAAAAGATTCCATTAACATAGCCAAATAAGTGGGCGGTGGTGCGTATTTCCCATTTGCACATTTGGGCAGCTGGTTTTCTATCATGATGGGACAACATGTGGCAGGGATAATTGGACACCCATTTTCATTGATCAAAGATATGATATCAAATTTAGAAATATTATGTACAAAGTAAGTGAGATTTTTAGTTTTCATGTCATCCGGATAAACCCGACTTCCATTGCTAATAACAATTGTTTTGTTACAAAATGGATATGTTCCCAAGTAAGTCATATTCTCTACTGTCTCATTGTGAGTCCAGCAGATTCCCGCCACCTCTTGGATTCGGCTTCCAAGTTGCAATGTATTTATGTTACTTTTAGTCCAACTGTTAGACCACATCCCTGAACAACCATAGCATTGTCCCTTATACCAGTCACCTTCGGCCAAAGGTACTGCAACCATTGGAAGCCCTGATGTTTTGTGAGTTGGCATGTGCATACATACCCAACAATCAGTTTTATTATGAAGGTTTGCTAGCTTCCCCATGTCCTGGATCAATGTGTTTCTTTTCCATTCCCCCAAATCCATCCCCTTGCCCTTTTGGCTGATGATAAGGACGCACACAGCGAGCAGGAATCCAAACAACTGTCCCCTCATCTTCAACAGCAGCGTATCAGCAGGACAGGCCCTTTCCATGTTGGATCTGGTAGTCTCTTATACCGAACTTTTGGTCTTGGCATACCTGCAGAAGGAGAGGAAGCAAAATGCCTACAACCCCCCCCCCCCCCAGGGGCACGGCATTGGGCTTTAAAATGGCCAGGCTTTCCACAATTAAAACAATTCCCTGTAGGTTTCATCCCTTTTTGCAATGCCATAGCCAAAGTCTCCATGTTGTAAGCCTGAGAACCCACCACTGCACATGCTTTTAACAGATCAGCCAGAGTAACCTCACCTCTAGCCACCAAGGGCTGCAAGATATGCTTGCAGTCAGCGTTTGCATTTTCAACTGCCAATTTCAGCAAAAGTTCTTTTGCAGCTTCCTCATTAGAGATTTGTCTGGTTATAGCCAATTGTAGCCTTTCCACAAAATCATTATAAGACTCAGATGCTGTTTGCTTAATTTGAGAAAAAGACCGTGCTGGGGTTCCCACATCCTGAATGTGGGACAACGCCCCAAGGACAGCTGCCATAACCACTGGAAATACGTGATCAGGCAAATTAGCAGCTTGATCTGCAGTGGATTCAAACAAGCCTGCCCCATAGATTTGGTCTGGTGTATACAGCCCCCCCGAATTCCTTCCCCTAGTGACAGCCTCCCTTTGGTATTCTGAGTCAAAGACCACATACTGAGTAGAGCTCAATATCATTCTCATTAAATCTTTCCAGTCACTAGGAATCATGCGTGAGGTAGCCAAACTTGTCAGAAGCCCCTTTGTAAAAGGACTTTGAATACCATAATCTTTTACTGCTTTTTTAATTTCCCTAAGAATTGCTAAAGGAATCGGAACCCATTCAGTCTGCAGATTGCCTTGAGCATCCACTTGCCTATTGACTGGAAACAAATTCATCTGGGTAATCTCATCAGACTCTAACTTCCCCTCATTGAAAGCCTGATGCATCATGGCTTGAACTTTTCCCATTTTTGATTGGATTTTACCATCCACTGGAGTAGGCGTTGTTGGAAATGATAAAGCACACTCCAGTTTTGGAGAAGGCGGGTGCAATACAATTCCTTTATAAGGAAGAGGTTCTACTAAAGTTTTTAAAAGAGGTTGTTGCTGGGTCTCTAAAGCAGTCATAACAATCTTCCAAAATATCAAAATTTCAGCTGTTGCCCGTGGCTCTTCATGAAGGATATTTCCAATTCTCCTCCATGTGTCTAACTTTAAAGAGCCTTTCTCTGGATACCAGGGACATTGCCGCCAGATCTCTTGCAGCAGCTCTCTCACATTATCTTTTGAAAGAACTATTTGCTTCCCCCCAGAGGGTTTAAAGATAAAGTAGTTTGTCCTGGCTAACTTCTGCAGCTCACTAACATGCCGTTCCTGTGGCTGAGAGAGTTTTCCCCCCATGCTCCCTGAATAATCCTATTGTCCAGCAATAGTTAAGTACGTACTTTACCTATTCCAGGCGAGGAAACACGGAGGTCCGGACACGTACCACCTGCAGTGGATCACGTCGGGGTCACCACTTGTGGTGGACTCCCATGGAAAGAATGAGACACAGAGGCTGGTGTACTCGGGATGGGAGTCTAGAGCAAATTCTAGTGCCCCCTTTTATTGAGAAATTCGTACCTAGTAAGCATTCACATTGTGGATTACAATAATTAGATATAGCACACAAAACTGTTTACAATTGTCTGAGCTGCTTAATTGTTTCTGGTGTTTGTTTTTAATTTCCTTGCTTATCTCAGTGACCCTTAGGCAGACATGTATGTATAAGGTCTTAGACTAATCATTACCCAATACTGAAGTCAAAGTTTATTCCCACAATTGGGGCTCTCCGACAAAAGAGCATGAATGATAGTCACAGAGAGTTGCGATCTACCATCCGTCGGTGAGGAGGCTCCGCCTTCTTCCCAAGGTTCTTTGGTCTTAAACCCATTCAGTCTGTTTGCTGGAGTAACTTTTTTCTTGACTACAAGCATCACAGTGTAAATACTTGCTACAGGGTTTCAATTTTATTCCCTCTGACAATTTGACAGTTTAAGCATTTTGAAATTAATGTGCCCCAGACGTCTATGCAGTAAATGTATACATTCATCATGTGGCTTAACATTGTTATAAACTGAGTTAGCTATCTTCAACTGGTCATCATGTATTACATATAAATCATTCTCTAAATTAGCAGTAACACTTTTACCCTCTTTCTCTATTATACAGTTATCTCCCCTAAAGGTTACTACATAACCAATATAAACTAAAGCCCTTACTGATAACAAATTAAATTTTAGTTTAGGTATATATAACATAGGTACATATAACATATTGAGGAGAAAATGGCGGCGCGCACAGACGCAGCGGCTTATGGCTCTCCTGTTCGGTGCTCTTTTTTGTTGTTTGTATACGTTTTTTCTGTTTATCTGTGGACTTTTGGCTCTACGATCCAATTATACTCACGACTGGACATCATAGGCATAGGAAACCGACACCAGACGTCTGTTTTGAGTGCTTTTCATCGTTTACATAACATCCCTGACGAGATAGCGAGACCAGCGGGCTCTCCGTGGATTGTTGTCGGGACTAGGAGGCGGCGCAGACGGAGGAGGGAGAGGAAGCAGAGGCGAGGCTGTAGGTCTGGTGTTATGCTAAGGCTGAGGAAACATCCATACAAGCCACCTCTCCCGAGTCTGTATCTTGCCAACGCCAGATCCCTGGTGCATAAAACGGACTATCTGAACTTACAACTCGCTGGTAATCGCTACATTCGAGACTGCTGCGTTATGGTAATTACCGAAACTTGGTTACATCCCGGGATTCCTGACGCTAGCATGCAGCTTGCAGGTCGTACTTTTTTACGCTGGGATAGAACGAGGGACTCTGGTAAGAGTAGAGGGGGGGGGCTCTGTATGTATGTACATGAGAATTGGTGTAATAACGGGACAATTATAGATAATCACTGTTCCCCTGATCTTGAGTATATGTCTGTAAGATGTCGGCCTTTTTTTCTACCGAGAGAGCTAACTGTCGTGATTGTCACGGCGGTGTATATTCCACCCGGTGCAAACACGGATAAGGCACTCTCTCTCCTGCTGAACACCATAAATGAACAGCAACGGGTTCATCCCGATGGTGTTCACGTCATTGCAGGAGATTTTAATCAGGCCAATCTGAAAACTGTACTCCCGAAATTCTACCAGCATGTTAAGTGTGCTACGAGGGGAGGAAATACTCTGGATCACGTTTATACCAACATCAAACATGCATACAGAGCCATACCCCTCCCCCATCTTGGGCTTTCAGATCATCTCTCCCTCTTGTTACCCCCAGCCTATACCCCCCTCAGATGTAGGGGCAGGCCTATTATAAAGACTATTACGACCTGGCCGGAGGATGCACTCAGCAGACTACAAGACTGCTTTGAGCAGACAGATTGGAATACGTTTCAACATCAGGAGCTGGAAATGTATACGAGTACGGTGCTGGACTATATCAAGTTCTGTATCGGAAATGTGACTGTAGATAAAAACATCCGGGTTTTCCCAAACCAGAAACCCTGGATGACTACTCAAGTCCGCAGACTCCTCAAAGCCCGAGATGTAGCCTTCAAGTCAGGTGACAGAGTCCTGTATACAGCCGCTCGAGCCGACTTGAGGAAGGGGATCATAAAAGCCAAGATAGACCACAGGAGGAGCATAGAGCTCCATCTGTCCAGCCATAACACACGGGAGGTGTGGAAGGGCATACATGACATTACTAATTACAGGGGCTGTCATGCGACAACAGAACATCTGAGTGCAGCGTTAGCAGAGGAGCTGAATAACTTCTTTGCTCGTTTTGAAGTCCCTCAACATCATAGAGCTGTACCAGCCCTATTCCCACCTTCAACTATACCCAGCTCCACTATTCCACCCAGTACATATTCTGTGACGGAGGATGACGTCAGACGGGTGTTCTGTGCGGTGAATCCCAGGAAAGCAGCCGGTCCAGATGGAGTTCCTGGCAAGGTGCTCAAGGCATGTGCTCCCCAGCTCGCTTCCATCTTCAAAGACATCTTTAACCTCTCCTTGGCCCAGGCAGTTATACCATCTTGTCTGAAATCTGCTATAATTATCCCTGTGCCGAAGAAATCCCCCATCTCCAGCCTCAATGACTATCGTCCAGTGGCGCTTACTCCTGTAGTTATGAAGTGCTTTGAGAGGCTGGTGCTCCGGCACATCATTAATCATCTCCCCCTGGATTTCGACCCTCATCAGTTTGCCTACCGTACAAACCGGTCTACAGAGGACGCTATAGCCATAGCTCTGCACGCTGCGCTGAGCCACCTGGAGCAGCAGCAGAGCTATGTCCGGATGCTCTTTGTGGACTACAGCTCTGCCTTTAACACAATTATCCCAGGAATACTGGTTAAAAAACTGGACATATTAGGTTTGCCTTCCCTTACATGTGCCTGGATAAAAGACTTCCTAAGCGATCGGCCCCAGACTGTGAGGCTTGGCCCCCACCTCTCTTCCACTTGTACACTCAGCACTGGCTCCCCACAGGGCTGCGTGCTGAGCCCACTCCTGTACTGCCTCTACACCCACGACTGTAGTCCACGGCACGACAGCAACCTCATTGTGAAGTTTGCTGATGACACCACAGTGGTTGGACTCATTTCGAAGGGAGACGAGGCAGCTTACAGGAAGGAGGTCCTGATGTTAACAGCTTGGTGTTCGGACAACAACTTAGTTCTGAACACCAAGAAAACTAAGGAACTCATTGTGGATTTTAGGAGGCATAACACCGATTTGGCTCCCCTTTACATCGATGGAGAGCAGGTGGAGAGGATCCACACCTTCCGGTTTCTGGGTGTCATCATTGCTGATAAAATCTCTTGGACGGAAAATACCACGGCGGTCATTAAGAAGGCCCAGCAGAGACTCCATTTCCTGCGGGTGCTCAGGAAGCACAATCTGGACTCTAACCTGCTGATTACCTTCTACCGTGCGTCCATTGAAAGTCTGTTGACATACTGCATCACAGTGTGGTATGGCAACTGTACCATGGCAGACAGGAAGAGATTACAGAGGGTAGTCAAAGCAGCTCAGAAGATCATCGGCTGCCCTCTTCCCTCCCTGTCGGACATTTATTCCTCCCGCTGTCTTAGTAGAGCTGTGAACATCATAAAAGACAGCTCTCATCCTGGTTATGGACTGTTTGACCTGTTGCCCTCAGGGAGGCGTTACAGGAGCATCTGGTCAAGGACAAACCGCCTTAAAAACAGTTTTTTCCCGAAAGCCATAACTACCTTGAATTTGCACATGCACTGATTTTAAATACTGCCAGATACACTGTAAATAATTGTGAACAAATTTTGTGCAATATGATCACTATTGTTGTTGTGTTGGCGGGCATGTGCAATAATTCCTACTGGGACAGGCACAGTAGGGTATTTTTTATTCTTTTATTCTTTTATTCTTTTTATTCTTTTATCATAATTTTTTTTAGAGATTTTATGTATATTTCTGGTGTGTATGTTGCACTGAAGGACGAGTCGCTTAATTTCACTGTGTATGCGTATGATGCAAATTGTACACGTGGATAGTGACAATAAAGGTATTCTGATTCTGATTCTGAGATAAATGCTCATTTATACATGAACAATATGCAGTACCTTCACCAGATGCTTTCATCTTCCATCCATTTGCCAATGATACATGTTGCTTACTCATAGACATCATTACAAACCTCTCTCTATTTCTAGTAATGCACTGTGATGCTCCACTATCAACAGCCCACAAATCATGGTTTACAGTTGAATTGCTAGACATAGCTAAACTAACATTCTTCTTGGCCTTCTGGTGATTTCCAGTATTCTGTCGTTTTCCCTTCTTACAGAATCTAGCTATATGTCCCCTAGCCCCACAAGAAAAAACATTTCCTAACAGTATAGGCAGTTGAAAACAAATCCTCTTCTTGTGGTTGTTCCTTTCTCAGTTTGTCCCTTTCCACCCTTCTTCTTGCTTCTTCTAACAACCTTCCAGTTATGTCAGTCAATGTCAGTTCATCTTTGGTCAGGACTTCCAGTGAAGATACATTAGCTTTCATCCAATGAGGAAAGAATGATGTAAACTTGAAGCAGCTCTGAAAATATCAGTTCCTTTTCATGTAGCTCTTGAAAAGTTCTTCTCATGAAGTTCAAATGAGCTAACATATCTCCACCTTTCAGAAGACATGCTCTAAACAGTTTACATGTAAGATGTATGTGTGCACCTACACTGTCACGAACATAAATCCTCTTCAAATTCTCCCAACACCTAGCAGCAGACTCTTCTCCACGAATATGGACTAGCTGCTGCTCACTCAGTGTTAGTCCAATTATACAAAGAGCTTGTCCGTTGTTCAGTTTAAAGTCAGCAAGCTCCTTGGCATCATCCTCATCATCTGGATCCCAAGCATTTACATCCGGTGGATCTTGAACTACAGTCCATAACCCTTCTCTACGCAGAAGTAGACTGCACTTCATAGACCAGGAAACACAGTTTGTTCCATCCAACCGAGTTATCAGTGATAGACTTGTTGAAGTGTCTTGTGCCATCTTTACCAGGACAGTAACCCACAATTAAACAGTAAACTGCTGTCTGTGTACAGTACTGTGTATTCACACTAACTCTCAGTTATCTGAGCCTGGTATGGCCTGGGCCCATAACCAGGGTTGAGGTAATTCCCCGTTAGGAGAATGAGTGCACATAGGGAGACGTAGTGAGAGCGGTGAAGAATAACACACAACCAGCACACAGATACACTGTATAGTAAAATGTAGGTTTTTACTTCCAGTAAACGGTTAAGCAAAGTCCAACAAGAATTCCAAGTCATACATGGTTATAGCAGTCAGGTTTCAGTCCAGGGATAATCTAATAACAAAATCCAGTATCAAAAACAGTTCAGTAATAGACTCACATCAATCCAAGAATAACGATGATCAGCAACAGTCAACAGGGAAATATTCAAGAAACAGCGAACATCAGAACATCGACCAACTAGCAACTATCAACAACAGGACTAAACAACCCAGGTTTCTGGCTCCATCTTATAGCCGTTTGAGGAACCACACTCAATTACAATTTTAGCATTCCCTTAAGGAGACAGTATTAAATATTTATCCTGGTTTATATATTTCCAAACCAACTGTTCGGTGACTAGCAATTCCTAACAATATTGATGATAAGATAGTGGAGGAATCATCAATAGAAGAACCCTCTATGACTGTAGAAGACAAGGATTTGATAGGGGAGGTAAAGGAAGAGGACATGCCAACATGTACTGAGTTGCCTAGGAGGTCAACTAGGGAGAGACATCCACCTGACAGATTTCAAGCAAGCATTGTATGTCAGGTTAATACAGAACCTTCTAACTTCAATGAAATAAAACTGTATCCTACAAAGGATCAGGTAGCTTTGCAGGAAGCTATGAATAGGGAGTTAAAATTGTTAAAGGATTTAGAGGTGTTTGTGGATGTAAAGTTACCACCAGGTGAGTGTGCAATAGGTTGCAAATGGGTGTATAAGATAAAGACTGGTGTGGATGGGACTATTACCCATAAAGCAAGATTAGTTGCTCAAGGATTTGCTCAGTCAGATAAGGACTATGAAGAAGTATTTGCACCTAGTCTGAGTGCAAATACATTGAGAGCAGCATTAGTTCCGGCGAATATCAGAACATCAACCAACTGACAACTATCAACAACAGGACTAAACAACCCAGGTTTCTGGCTCCATCTTATGGCCATTTGAGGAACCACACTCAATTACAATTTTAGCATTCCCTTAAGGAGACAGTATTGAATGTTTATCCTGATTTATATATTTCCAAACCAACTGTTAGGTGACTAGCAATTCCGAACAATATTGATGATAAGACAGTGGAGGAATCATCAATGTAAAATAAACCATGTAGATGTTGAAACTGCATATCTACACCTTTACAACATACCATCTATATGAAAAAGCCATTAGGTTTAAAGGATGATGGAAAAACTGATTATTGGAAATTAAAGAAAAGTCTTTATGGTCTAAAGCAATCTGGTTATGAATGGAATAAATGTTTTAAGGAATTCATTTCAACAGGTTTTGAAGCTGGTATAGCTGATCCTTGTTTGTTCCGAAGAGAAAAAGATGGTTTAATTTCTCCATTACTGTTAATTATGGATGACATCGCAATTATAACTAAAACTGAACAAGAAACAAATGATATTGTTGATAGATTACAGAAAAAGTTCAGGATTAGAAATTTAGGGGAGATTAAGCATTATTTGGGTCTTGATACAGTGAAAAGGAATAAAGGTTTTAAAATTTTGCAAGCCAAGATTAGCCAATTATTAAAATGCGATAACATGGAGCATTGTAAATCTGCTAAGACACCAATGAATAAGGAATTTACACATAGTGATATCAAAAGTCCTATGTTTGATAAGGAAATATATCAATCCTTAATTGGTAGTCTATCATATCTGAGTAATTGGTCTAGACCAGATATATCTTACAGTGGAAATCAATTGGCTAGGTATAACGCTGACAGAAATGAAAGGCATTGGCAAGCAGCTAAGCGAATAATTAGTTTTTTAAAACACACAATCCATTATTCATTATATTTAGAACCAAGTAATGAATTAGTGTTAACTGCATATGCTGATGCAAGTTTTGCTACTGATATAATGACTCATAAGTCAACATCAGGTATAGTGGTAATGTTGGGTAATGCTTTAATAGGATGGAAGTTTATTAGGCAACAACATATTAGTTTATCCACTATGGAAGCGGAATTCTCATGTTTATCATTGATGTGTACAGAATTGATATATTATAAACAATTGTTGAAGGATATTGGAATTACTGTACGTGATCCTTTTGTTGTTTGTGGACTGTAAAACATATATGACCTGGACCGTTTATTGGTCTGTGCTATTTCTTAAAATAAACTTTAACTCAATTTAGTGTATCTGTGTGTGGCTGGATAATTATTCATAACTACTCTCATAAACATTTCCATGTGCATATCCTTTTTACTCAAGAGTTATTCTGTACATATCATAACAGCTTGGCTCAATAAGTGGGAACTGGTGATACATTGGAAAGGGGGGTTTCAGAAAATACAGCTGGCAATTGGACCACATCCACCTACCCCTGATGACGTATCACCAGCTGCCAGTAAATCAGTACAAGAAAAAGAAGACCCAATGTTACAACATCGACACCCGATTGAATATGAAGATTTGGCGGAGGTTTTTAGAAAGGAGGGTACTGATTCATTACCTCCCCATCGAACAACAGATTGCTCATTAGAGATAATGCCTGGAGCAAAACTTCCGAAACCATGAATGTACTCAATGATGCCCCAAGAACTGGAGAAGATGAGGAAGTATATTGAGAAAATTTTAAAAGAGCATTCATCACACCTCGTAGATCTCACATGGCAGCTGCAGTGTTGTTTCGTGAAAAAAAAAAGATGGTGGTCTACATTTGTGTGTTGATTATAGGGGCCTAAACGCTATTTGTGTAGAACCCTTGTATCTGCTACCATTAATAAGAGACTTATTAGCCACGTTGGCGAAAGAACGGATTTTCACCAAGCTCGATTTAAGGGAGGCTTATTAATAGAGTAAGAATTCTTCCAGGTGATGAGTGGAAGACAATATTTAATTGTCCATTGGGCAGTTATTATTTTAATGTAATGCCATTTGGTTTGCAAGGTGCCCCAGCAGTATTCATGCAATTAATCAATGAAGTTTTGCATGATTATCTCTATAAGGGTGTATTCGTCTATATGGATGATATTTTAATATATTCCAACACAGAGGAAGAACATTTCCACTTAGTAAGGCAGGTACTCAAAAAATTGTTAGAGGCCAAACTTTATGTAAAATTGTCCAAGTGTGATTTTCACACTAAACAACTGGACTATCTTGGATATCATATTTCTGAACATGGGATAACAATGGACCCCAAAAAGGTGGAGGCTGTTTTACATTGGCAAGCCCCATCTACACGGAAACAACTTCAAAGTTTCTTGAGATTTGCCAACTTTTACCGGCAATTCATACCATGATTTGCTGATATTGCCATTCCTTTAACCAACCTATTGAGAACTAAAACTTTGGGGACTGAGAAACCAGAATCAAGTACTTTGTTATCATGGATGCCACAATGTCAAACTACTTTGGATAATTTGAAAAATCTCTTCACTCAAGAACTGACCCTCAAATATCCTGATACCAGCTTACCATTTGTTATTCAAGCCGACTCTAGTGATGTGGCAGTAGGAGCTGTTTTGCTACAAAAGAATTTGGCAGGAACGTTACAACCATGTGCCTATACCTCTCGAAAATTTAATTCCACTGAGCGTAATTGGGCGATTTGGGAGAAAGAGGCATTTGCTGTTTGGTAGGCATTAATTACTTGGAGATATTTCCTAGAAGGTGGTCCACACCCTTTGGAGGTGTGGACAGACCACAAGAATTTGGAGGCACTCCAAAATCCACATCGATTATCTCCTAAACAAGTGCGATGGGCATTGTTTTTTAAACGGTTCAACTTTACACTACGATATGTTCTTGCTGGGAAAAATGTTATGGCGGATGCCTTATCTTGCCTTCCCCAATACAAGAGTCAATGCGACACTTTAATCCAACCCCTTATGTCATGTATGGATCATGTTGAATCATTACAAAATACGATTATGACAGCAGATTTACCTACCATTTTGGCGAATGATCAGTGGTTAATAAACAATCAGAACCAAATCAACATGCGAGATAATATAGCCTGGTGAGGAAATAAGATATACATACCTACCTCATTGAGATCGATAGTGTTTAAATGTTGTCATGATGTTGAAGAGGCAGGGCATTATGGGTTTTTAAAAACTTTACACCTTACAAAAAGACAATTTAGGTGACCAGCTATGAGGTCAGAGATAGAAAAATATGTAAAATCATGTCCAGTTTGTGCAGTCAATAAAACAAAAGTGGGTAAACCAGAAGGATTATTACAAACAGTATCTGAACCCACAAAACCATGGCAAGATATTGGCATGGATTTTATAGTTGAGCTTCCGAATACTAATGGATACAATGTGATATGAAGTGTAATTGATCTGTTTTCAAAACAGGCTCACTTTATTCTTTGTAAGGGATTGTCCTCTGTTGGAAAATTGGCCGACCTATTCATAAAAGACATCTATAGATGACATGGAGTACCTAGGCGGATTATATCGGATAGGGGAGTACAATTTACAGCAAAATTTTGGCGGGAATTTGTACACCTAATTGGATCAATGCAAGGTTTAAGTACCACTTATCATCCTTGCACAAACGGGGCAGCAGAGAGAGTGAATGCCGCCATTGAACAGTATTTGAGATGCTACATATCATACCAACAAAATGACTGGGTGGATCTTTTACCATATGCTGAAATAGCGTATAATAATACTGTACATAATAGTATTGAATATTCCCTGTTTCAAATCGTATACGGTACCAAATTTGTTCCAATACCGGAATGGCCACATAAACACCAGGAACCAGGTACAGTGAACACTTGGTCAGACAGTATAAAAAGTACATGGAAGGCAGTACAAGTAGCATTAAACAAAGCACAAACGGAATATAAGAAACAAGTGGATAAAAAATGATCCTCACAAATCCAATATAAGGTGGGAGATTGGGTATATCTCTCAACTAAATACATAAATCTAGAGTTAACTGGTAAAAAACTAGGCCTGAAATACACTGCTCAAAAAAAATAAAGGGAACACAAAAATAAGACATCCTAGATCTGAATGAATGAAATATTCTTATTAAATACTTTGTTCATTACATAGTTGAATGTGCTGACAACAAAATCACACAAAAATTGTCAATGGAAATCAAATTTAGCAACCCATGGAGGTCTGGATTTGGAGTTACACTCAAAATTAAAGTGGAAAAAAACACTACAGGCTGATCCAACTTTGATGTAATGTCCTTAAAACAAGTCAAAATGAGGCTCAGTAGTGTGTGTGGCCTCCATGTGCCTGTATGACCTCCCTACAATGCCTGGGCATGCTCCTGATGAGGTGGCAGATGGTCTCCTGAGGGATCTCCTCCCACACCTGGATTAAAGCATCCCCCAACTCCTGGACAGTCTGTGGTGCAATGTGGCGTTGGTGGATGGAGTGAGACATGATGTCCCAAATGTGCTCAATTGGATTCAGGTCTGGGGAACGGGTAGGCCAGTCCATAGCATCAATGCCTTTGTCTTGCAGGAACTGCTGACACACTCCAGCCACATGAGATCTAGCATTGTCATGCATTAGGAGGAACCCAGGGCCAACCGCACCAGCATATGGTCTCACAAGGGGTCTGAGGATCTCATTTCAGTACCTAATGGCAGTCAGGCTACCTCTGGCGAGCACATGGAGGGCTCTGCGGCCCCCTACAGAAATGCCACCCCACACCGTTACTGACCCACTGCCAAACCAGTCATGCTGGAGGATGTTTCAGGCAGCAGAACGTTCTCCACGGCATCTCCAGACCCTGTCACGTCTGTCACATATGCTCAGTGTGAACCTGCTTTCATCTGTAAAGAGCACAGGGTGCCAGTGGTGAATTTGCCAATCTGTGTTCTCTGGCAAATGCCAAACATCCTGCACGTTGTTAGGCTGTAAGCACAACCCCCACCTGTGGATGCCGGGCCCTCATACCACCCTCATGGAGTCTGTTTCTGACTGTTTGAGCAGCCATATGTGGGATATTAATAGTATTCTTTATGTTGCAGACGACATCATGGTAGAGGGGGCAGCCTGTCAGGCTTCAACGTTTCCACACTCACCATGAAGCCCGACACAGAATTAACCGAACTGCATGTCGGCTAGGTTGATGAATGACAGCGAGGTCATTGATAAGAACAGCAAAAGCTAACATGTAGAAACCGAAAGCAAGTGATGAACTCCAGTCGAAATCAAGGATTGTTATGTCGACGCATGCTGACTGTTTGCAGAACATTAGAGAACATTAGGGGGGAGTAGGTGGATAAGATAGATAGGAATGTAGTGGGGAGAAACTCCAGCTGGAGCAAATACTGTTAGAGGGATTGTGATGAAACATTTAAGACAGAAAAGAGAAGTTGGTTTGAATAATGCTAAAGGGCGGCTTTTGCTGTGGGGAGGAGGCGGTGGTTTAGGGCTGCACTAATTGGGAGTGGGATGATAGATGCGATTAGGAGAACGGGGAGGAAGCGTGGGGAATTAGCCAGGAGGGCGGATGTTAGGTTAATTACGAAGGGTGGAGGCAATTGCTCTCAGCACTGGCTTTATACAGACATTTTCTTGTTGTCACTGACTTGGATGGGATGTATTGTAAATAAACCATTATCTTAACTCCACAAAAGTGAGTAATGTTGTTTATACCTAAAATCCCTACTTGCCTAGAAAGGCTGACAATGCCCTTTGGCGGCAAGACACTGCAGCAAAACAAGGGAATCATCAGAACAAGCTTCCAGAGAAGGAGAAGCGAGCAAAATATTATCAACGTACTGAACTATTGTGGAGCACATAGGGAAGTGTATGTCAGCCAAATCCTGATGCAGAATTTGGGAAAAAATCGAGGGGGATTCGCAATAACCCTGTGGTAAACAACAGGTGAGTTGCAAACCATCATATTGGAAAGCAAATAGAAACTGGAAATCAGGGTATATAGAAATAGAAAAGAAGGCAGAGGCCAGGTCAACAACTGTGAAATAGGGGGCAGAAGTGGGAATATGGTGGCGGGACTGGGAACAGTGGGATATGTTGGAATAACAGTGGAATTCAATTTTCTCAGGTCCTGTACAAAATGGTAGTTACCTGTGGACTTCTTTTGAACAGGTAAAGTAGGTGTGTTTCAAGGGCTGCGGGTGGGAACCAAAATGCCTTGCTCCAAAAAGGATTCTATTACTGGACGAATGCCCTCCTGGGCTTCCTTAGAAATAGTGTACTGAGGAATGCGAGGAAGGAGTTTTGGGGGGTCGAGTTGGATTCGGGCAGGTTCTGCTGAGCGAATGCATCCCATGTCATTGGGGTGTATGGACCAGAGGGTTTCTGGCACTTTGGAAAGCAGAGTCTGTTGTATTTTTTTTAAGGCATTATCAGAGGGAGAGGAAAGGGGAAGTAAGAGGGGATCATCGGGGGGGGGGCGGGGAGACAGACAGGCGAGGATATTGCATTCCATAGTAGAGGGGAAATCTAGGTAGAAGCCATCAGGTTGGCAGTAAACAGTGCAGCCCAATTTGCAAAGGAGGTCATGCCCTAAAAGGTTAATTGGGGAGCAAGGGCTAAGCAGAAAAGTATGATCTGTAGACAGATGACCCGAACAGACCCACAGTGGGTTCACTAACGGGATGAGGGATAGCAACTTTAGTGACCCCCAACAGCACTGATGACCTCCTGGGAAGGTTGCATATGAGGAAAGTCAACAAGCAGTTTGGCTGGGTGGCCATCTATGGAAAGATCAACTTCAGGGTTAGTAGGGCTAAGGGGAATCTAAGGGTAGGAGGGTGAGGGAGATAGTCATTGTGGGGGGCAAAAAGGAGGAACAGGGTAGTGAGAGGGGTAACATGGTGTAGGTGGGAGGGGAGGAGTCTGAAAGGGGGCAGGTGGGTAGGAAGAATTGGCAGGGGTGGGACAGAAAGGAGGCTGTTGAGCAGGTGGAGAAGATGTCAAGTAAGGGCATGTAGACTTAAAATGGCCAGGCTGGCCGCAATGAAAACAGTGGAAACCCTTCTGGGGCACAGTGGTAGGAGTAGCAAAGGTTGGAGGGATAACAGCTTTAGGTTTTGTAATTAGAGGAGCCAGGCGCAGGCTCTCATAGGCATGCAGCTGCAAAGCCATTAACTTTTCCTCTTTCTTCATTTTCTCTGCTTTCTTTTGCTGGAAGGTTTTGCTATAGTGGTTGGCAATGGCTACAATTTCAAGGGAGGATTTCCCTTCCCAGCCAACAACATTGTTGCTGATGGCTGTAGATAGTTTAGGGAGGAAGCCATTGACAAAGAAAGAGACCAACAACTCTGAGGTGTGTGTGCATGGCTCACGAACCCCTGGATGCTGCTCAAAAGCTTTTGTAAGGCAGTCCATGAAATCTGCAGGTGTTTCTTTATCCATTTGCTTACAACTTTTAACTTTGTCCCAGTCCATTTTCAGAGGACAAACCTCAGTAATGTTTAACAACAGTTGTTTTTGCAAATTATTTAATTCAGCTGTAGGGGAAGCCTGTGCAGGCCATGCAGCTTTTTCTCTTAATTTATCCCAAACATCCTTTGGGCAGACAGCACACATTAATTGGTTAAGATGGAACCATGAGGGGTTGTAGGCATCAATAATTGACTCTAGTTCCTCCCTAAACTTTAGAGCAGTGGTTCCCAAAGTGGGTGGTACCACCCCCTGGGGGGCAATGGGATGCCTTAGGGGGGCGCTAAGAGGCAAGGGGGCCAGCAGGGGGGTGCTAAGAGGCGGCAGGTGGGTGCTGGAGGTAGGCCCCTCTCAGGGGTGGGATTCCACCAGTTCATTACCATTCCCAGTAGTTTGGAGAACTGGTAAAATGGGCCCCTGGCTGGCCTTGCTCCTTTCCACCCGCTCCTCTGTTCCCTGCCCAGTCAGTCCTTATTGCACATGCGCAACATCATGCGCATGCGCAACAATCGCTGACGGCCACAGCGGCGTGTTGGAGAAGCAGAGCAAGCAAAGCTGGAGGTCGGTAATTTTCGCTGCTTGGTGCAACTGGAGTCCATCCACAGCGAAAAAAAACACAGCATCTGGAGGGTTTTTTGCAGAGAAAATTAACAACCTCCAGCTTTGCTCTGCTTCTCCAATGCACCACCACCGCTGCGTTCTAGGCACCGGCCATGCAGGCTCACCTCACTGACTGCTGCACCACTCTGCTTGGACTTGCTTGGGCAAGTCCCTCTGATGCAGTGGGCTCAATGGGGTGGACCTGCAGGGCCGGTGCCTAGAATGTGTCTGCAGCAGCGCATTGGAGAAGCAGAGCAAAGCCGGAGGTTGGTAATTTTTGCTGCAAAAAACCTGCAGCCGCTGCATTTTTTTTGGTGCAACTGCAGTCCAGCCACACCGAAAAAAACACATGGTGGCTGCGGGCATTCATGACAAGGGTAGCGTGGGCTGGTGGGGAGCCCAGCAACAACAATGGCTCAGCCCTGGCTTGTCTTCCCTGGCAGCCAGCCACGGGAGGAAGGCAAAGTCACGGCCATGGGATGACGAAAGAGGCGGTTGTGGGGGAGGAAATGGGGAGATTAAGGGCTGGAGCCTCTGAAAGGGGAAACGGGGTGATGCAGGATTAGCCCAGGCCTTTGACAGATTAGGCCACACCTGCCTGTGCAGAAAATAGGTAGATAGGTTAAGGAAGGGATGGAGTGAGAGGGAAAGAGAGAAAGAGAGAGAGAGAAAAACAGAGAGGGAAAGAGAAAGAGAAAAGAGGGAAAGAGAGAAAGAGAAAGAGAGAAAAAGAGGGGGGGAAAGAGACAGAAAGAGGGAAAGAGAAGGAACAGACAAGAAAGTAAAGAAAAAGGGAGAGAGAAGGGAAGAGAAAGGAAGAAAAGGAATAGACAAAGAAAGAGCGGGGATGAAAGGAAGGGACAGAAAGAAAGAGAGAGGGAAAGAGAGAGAAAGAGAGGGAATGAGAAAGAAAGAAAGAGAAAAAAGAAAGAAAGGGAAGGAGAGAGGGAGGAGAAAGTGAATGGGATATGGAGGGAGGGAGGGAGAGAGAAAAAGAGGGAAAGAGAGAAAGATAAAAGAGAAAGAAAGAGGGAATGAAAGAAAAAGTGAGGGAAGGAGGAGAAAGTGAATGGGATATGGAGGGAGGGAGGGAGGGAAAGAAAGAGAGGGAAAGAGAGAAGGAAGAGGCAAGAAAGAAAAGAAAGAGAAAAGGGGAAGAAAAAGGGAGAGAGAAAGGAAGAAAAGGGATAGACAAAGAAAGAGGGGGTGGAAGGAAGGGACAGAAAGAGAGAGAGAGAGAAAGGGAGGGAAGAAAGGAAGGGAGGGAAGGAGGGAGGAGAAAGTGAATGGGATATGGAGGGAGAAAGGGAGAGAGAGAAAGGGAAAGAGAAAAGAGAGAAAGAGAGAGGGAATGAGAGAAAGAAAGAGTGAGGGAGGGAGGAGAAAGTGAATGGGATATGGAGGGAGGGAGGGAGGGAGGGAGAGGGAAAGAGAAGGAAGAGGCAAGAAAGAAAAGAGAAAAGGGGAAGAAAAAGGGAGAGAGAAAGGAACAAAAAGGATAGACAAAGAAAGGGGGGATGGAAGGAAGGGACAGAAAGAAAGAGAAAGAAAAGAAAAAGAAAGGAAGGGAGGGAGGGAGGGAGGGAGGAGAAAGTGAATGATATATCTAGTCCAACCACCTGCTCCCTCAGGGTTAGAAGGGAGTGTGCTCATGTGTGTGTGCATGGCTTTCAAAACTCCAAAAACAGGTCAAGTAGCTCTGGGGAGGTCAGTCATAAATTAGAACACTTGCTAAGCAACTGGCCATTAAGTGAAGACCACTTATATTTGGTTTGCCAGTCACATGGCCACCTAGCCGCACCCACCCAGTCACATGACCACCAAACCATGCCCATCCAGTCACGTGACCAGCAAGCCACCCCCAGCCACCCCCACCCAGTCACGTGACCACCAAGCCATGCCCACACATTAGGCCATGCCTACAAAACCAGTTAAGAAATTTAAATCCCACCCCTGGGTGGGGAGCACTGAGGATGAGTTTGTAACACCAAGGGGGCGGTGGACTGAAAAAATTTGGGAACCACTGCTTTAAAGGCTCTTCACGTGGTTTAGGGAAGGAAGTAGCCATTGATCGAATTTCTGATTGGGTCCGGAGAACATGGACCTGCACCACCTTAGGTACTGCGACACCATCAATGGTTTTCGTGGAGCCAGGCAGAGTTTGAAGCAGAAATTGCTCAGCTGCTGTCTCGGAAAAAGCCGGGTTTTGAGGGGTCTTAGCTCTGGAAGGAAAGGTAAACAGCACTGCAAGGGGTGGAGGAAAGAGGCACTGTGCGCATGTGCGAGCCATGATACAATCGCAAGAAATGAGGTCAGAAAGTATAGAAGCCACACCAGGGGAAAGAGGAATAGTAGGGGTGCCTGGAGAGGAGGCGTCTTTGCTAAAGAGTTGGGATAGCAATTCAGCCCCTGATTCTAGTCCCATGGTGTTCTGGGGGTGTCTTACCTCTGCCTGCAGCAGGCTGTGAGGGCTTACAAGTAGTTTATCTTGCCTGCAAAAGTGACTTTTTAATTTCAGACACCAGGGTCTCTGTATAAGAAGACATGGAAGGGGAAGACAAAGGAGCAGAAGCCCCATGGGGAGGGAGGATAGAGAGGAGGAACAAGGAGGTGGGGAAGAAGGAAGTGAAGGAGGAGTGAGGGGGGGAGGATGTTGCAGAGGGATGTAGGGAGGGGAGTGGGAAGAAGAAAGTTCAGAGAAGTCAAGCAACAGGTCTGGTTCAGTGTTTGAAAAAAGTTCTGGGGTGTTTCTTGAATTTGCCAAGGGGCAAAGTTTAACCAGTAGTGCTTGATACTATCTGTCAGCACCAGCCGCCGTGTCTTTTCAAATGACAGGCATAGCTTGTTTTAAGTTCAGCAATGGATTTTTCTAAATTCTCCTTGCTGTTTTTAAAAGAGCGAAGGTGGTGATTGCAGCGGCATTTTTCCATTTCACCATAGCAGACAAAGAATGCCGACCAATTGCCGGGCTTAAGGGAATTGTCGGCGGCATCTAGCTGCATGCGAAAATAATATAGTGTCAGGGTTTCCAGCCATTGTTTGGTTTAAACAGTAACTCTGACACAAACGTAATCTTGGAATACTTTATTAAAAACTTCTACTGGTAACATCTGTGAAATTTCAGAACTGAAATCATTCTCAGACCTTCCCACAAAATTCAACCTTCCCCCTCCCACTTTTCTACACCTCATTAATCACGTGAACCAATTACTCTGCAGCTGCAATTTCTTAGTGTGACATACTAAATAACCTTGAACTTTCAAACTAAACTTTTTTTCCTTTTAGAACTATTCAATTACATCAAAACCCCCCCAACATTCTTCAACTCTGACAGCAATGAATTCCAGAGTTGACAGGCGTCCCCCCTTGAAATTCCCTTCTCCTAAAAGAAAAGAAAAACAAAACACACCCAGGGGTTAATACGTTGTCCTTAACCCCCCATCCCCCTCCACGAGGACCCTTCGGTTTGTGGGGGAAGTCCTCATGGAATTGGGTAACTAATTGATCAGCATGTACATCCCAACTCTTTTCCCAACTAGCATCTGATAGAGGGTAACCTTTCCATAAGACCAAATATTGCAATTGTCCCCGATGTAACCTAGAATTGAGGATTTTTTTTAAATTTCATAATGTGTCTCACCCTGTACAGTTAACAGTTGAGTGGGAGCAACTGGTCTTATCATTGATGTAGCAACTGGTTTTAATAAACTATGGAAATCTGGATGAATTTTCCCTAATAGTCCAGGAACACTTAATTGGACCGTGACAAGATTGGCTATTTTTGAAATCAGGAATGGACCCAAGAATTTTGGTCCCAACTTCTTACTAGGAAGTTTCAAATTTAGATATTTGGTTGACAAATATACTCTGTCTCCCACTTTAAATGGTGGTTGAAGGGATCTATGTTTGTCTGCTTGCTTTTTGTAATCTTTTGCAGCTTCAGTCAAAGCTTTTTTTGTACCCTCCCAATCTTTTTTTAATGAGTTCATCCATTCTGTGAGAGACATGGATGTGGGAGGTTCTTTAGGTAATTCTGGTGTAGGGACAAAGTCCATTCCAGTGTTGATTTGGAATGGAGTCAGCCCCGTGCTGCTATATACTGCATTATTATAAGCAACCTCTGCAAATGGTAATAATTCAGCCCAGTTTTCCTGTTGATAATTTATATAACATCTAATGTATTGTTCAATCTTGATGTTTTTCCATTCTGCTGCTCCGTTGAAGGCTGGATGAAATGCAGAGGATAGCCCTTGGGAGGACCCAATAGACTTTAAGAATTCTCTCCAGAACTTAGCGGTAAATTGTACCCCTCTGTCTGATATTATTCTACGAGGTACTCCATGTAGTCTATAGATATTCTTCACGAACAGTTGTGCAAGATTTTTTGAAGATGGAAGTCCTTTACAGGCTGTAAAGTGGGCCTGCTTAGAGAATAAATCAATGACTGTCCAAATGATTGTATTCTCTCCACTCTCAGGTAATTCTATGATAAAGTCCATTGCGATTTCTTCCTATGGCTGTGTTGGTTCAGCGACTTGTTGGACGAGGCCAGGGGTTTTTCCAGTTCTGTTTTTCATCATGGCACAAATTGAGCAACTTTTTACATAGTCCTCAATGTCAGGTTTCATTTTTGGGCACCAGAACTGTCTTCTTAGTAAATGTAGGGTTTTTAAGAACCCGAAGTGGCCTCCCAGCCGCGAGTCGTGGCCACGCTTTAGTACCAGTAGTCTTAGGGTTGTGGGTACATCCATGTAAATCAATTTTGCTGGGATAGCCTCTTTAATGTATAGATTAATGTATTTAGCACTTCTAAAATAACAATGGTGACAGGGGACACCCTTGTCTTGTTCCTTTCTCAATCTGAAATTTCTCTGTCAGTTCTCCATTTACCATCACCTTTGCATACTGTTTGTAATATATTGTCTTAATCATTTTAATAAACCTTTCCCCAAAGTCCATTTCTTCCATTTGTGTCAACATAAATTGCCAGTTCACATTATCAAAGGCCTTCTGTGCATCCAAAAATATCAACACCATCAGTTTTTCAGGATGTGCTTCATAATATTCCAAAGTATTTAAAATTATTCTCATATTGTCCTTTATTTGTCTCTTAGGTAAAAACCCATTTTGGTCTGAATGTATACATTGATTTAAACATCTCTTTAATTTTTCAGCCACTATTGAAGCAAATGTTTTATAGTCCGAGTTTAGCAGTGATATTGGTCTATAGTTTTTAATCTGTTGTAAATCGTTATCAACTTTCAGAATAAGAGTGATGTATGCTTCCATCCATGAATTAGGTATTTTTGCCTCCATCAATATTTCATTTACTACTTCTAATAGTGTATTACTGAAAGAATCCTATAGGGTTTTGTACAGTTCTGCTGGTAGGCCATCCGGTCCTGGTGCTTTCCCGTTATTTTGTCTTTTAATCACTTCTATTAGTTCCATTGTAATTCTTTCCTCTAGCATTGTTTTAATTTCTTCTGGTACTTTGGGTAGTTCTGCTTTTTTTAGATATTCTTTTATTTCTTCTCTTCCCACTTGTTCTTCATAAAGTTCTCCATAGTATTTTTGGATTATTTCTTTCTTTTTTCTTCATTTCTATGGCAGAGATTACCTTTATCATCCATTAGTTAAGAAATCCTTTTCTTTTCCTTTTCTTTTTTCAATCTATATGCTAACCACCTTCCTGGTTTATTTTATTTTCAAAGAAGTTTTGTTTGGAATTTTTTTATTTTTTGTGCTAGTTCTTCTTTATCTATTATTTCCATCTTGTGCTTTGTTACATTTATTTTATTTTGTATATCCTTTTTTTGCAGGTTCTTGAAGTTCCTTCTCCAACTTTTTATATTCTTCTAGTATCTTTTGTGCCTGTCTTTTCTTTCTGTTTCTCATTCCCGTATATGTTATTGTTAGTCCTCTTATATAAGCTTTTGCTGTATCCCATACATTTTGTAGTGAAGTTTCCTCTTTTCTATTTTTCTCAAAGAAGAATTTCAATTCTTTTCCCTTGTATTTAATGTACTCCTTTTCTCTTAATATTAAATTGTTTATCGTCCATCTTGACCTCTTCTTTTGCCCCTTCCATGTTACTTTAATCAGATTGTGATCTGCTCAAGTGCTTGTTTCGATACTTATTTCTTGTATGTTTGTAATTAACTCTGTTGTTGCCCACATCATATCTATTCTGGACCAAGACAGATGCCTGTTCGAGTAAAATGTATATTGTTTATTTTTGGGGTGTATTTCTCTCCATGCATCTTGAATTGTTAATTCATCTGCCATTTGGAAGAAAGATTTTGGTAATATTTTCCTGTTCTTTTTGTTTATCTTTTATTTTATAGTCCATTTCTGCATCTGCTATTGTGTTAAAATCTCCTATAATACACATATTTTCGTATTCCAGCTCCTTTATTTTCTTATGTAATTTATCGTAGAACTCCTCTTGACTTTCATTTGGTGCATAAATTGCCACTAATGTCTGTTTAATGTCAATATTTCCACCATTAATATTTTCCTGTCATTGTCACTGTAAATTGATTTTGCTTTTATGGTGTTCTTTATACAGTATATAAAGCTATTCCTCTTTTACTTTGTTATGCCAGGGAGGTATATAATTTCCCATTCTTAGGATAGTCCAGTATTTTCTCATATTGTCTTTTCATTTGTACTTCTTGTTGACAAATTATATCCAATTTTAGTTTCTCTAATTTATTAAAAATCCTTTCCCTTTTTATTGCCAAATTTAATCCATTTATGTTAATTGTCATTAATTTTATTTCTTCTTCCATGTCTTTATTTATAATATGGTTTTGTTGCTCTTATCACTCTCATCTCCCTTGGTTCCTTCGGTTTTTCTTCTTCTCTGATTGTTCTCTCTTCCTGTTCTCTTTCCTCTTCGTTGTCTTTCACTCCCACCTGCAGCTTCTTCATTCAGTTTTATTTCTTCAATTTCCCTCCTTTTTTCTCCCTCTTGTTCTCTGAAATAGTAGTCATAGAATTGCTCTGCTTTCTCAATTGTATCTAGTCTGTGTCTCTGATCATGCCATGTCACCATTATTCCCTCTGGTATCAGCCATCTAAAATTAATCTCTCTTAATTTGGCATTTTGTCAAAAATTGATATTCCCTCCTCAGATCTCTAACACTTTTTGGTATTTGCTTCAGTACTGTTATCTCCTTCCCTTTGTATTTTAATGTGTCACCTCTCACTTTCTTTAGTATTTCTGTTCTTGTAGCTTTCTTTGTAAATCTGACATGTACTTCTCTTAGTGGCTTATTTCTCAATGCATATCTAGTCTGGACTCTGAATATTTCATCTACATCAGTTATCACTTTTTCTTTTGTTACTTCCAAGGCCCCTGCTAGTAACTCTGCCATTATTTCAGCTAAGTTTTCCTCCTTTTCTTCCTCAATGTTTTGGAATCTTAAATAATAGTCAGATTTATTCATCTCCAACATAATAATTTTTCTTTCCTTACTTTGATTTGCTATTGTTTATCTGTAATCCATTTCCCCTACTTTTTTTTCTGTTATGTCTGCTCTCTCTTCTATTTTCCCCATCCGTTCTTCATTTTTCATCATCAGCTGTTGAATGTTCTCTACTTTTTCTTCTACATTACCTACTTTTCCTTCCACATTCCCTATTTTTTTATCCATTCTCCTTATTTGCTCTTGTAATGCTTGTAGAATCATTTTAATTTCCGCCTGCATTGTAACCACCTTTTCTTGCTGTATCATCAAGTCAATGGATGTCTGTCCTCCAGGGCTAGAAGCTGCCGAGGAGGAGGCTGAAGATGGGGTGGATGTTGTTGCTTTTTTCATTTTTTGATGTTGTATTTGTTGTCTCTTAGTAATATCTTTGTAATCTGTTTTGTATTCAAAGTCAATTTATAATGCACAATGGGGTCCTTCTCCAAATTTCTTTCTTTAAGCTCTTCTTTGCCCTAATCCAATAAATTCCAAAAGAGGGAGACTGTACAAATCCAGTGAGAAAAACTGCAATTTTAAGACAAAATCCAAAAGGAAAGGGGGGGGGAATTCAAGAAAGAAAAAGAAAAATAAAAGTAATTCAAATAATTTTTTTTCTTATTATGCTGAGTGTAAAAATGTAGAGGAGATAGGGGGGGAAAAGGATGCCAATCTCCTTATAAAGTAAAAAAGAAAGAAAATTAAAAATTGAGAAAGAGAAAAAGGAAAAAAAGGAAGAAAAAAAATTTATATAAAAAAATATGGGAAAGGAAAACAAAAAAAAATATAGTAATATCCACAAGGTTATTCTAGTATTATGTCCCAAGAAATTAAAAAAAAAACCCAGAAAGGGTATAGTTTAATTATCCAGTTGTAATCCACCTTATATCACCAGGTCTCAGCATCCAGCCTTCAGTTGTTTCCCTGTGTTAAATTCCACAGTGCAGCTTTGCCAATGCAATCAAAACAGTTCAGGAGAAAGGGATTCAATCTTCTGTTTCTTTGTATCTCTTTTGTTTCTTATAGTGTCCAAGAGTTACTCTGTTTTCAATATAACTTCTCAGTGTATAACTTCTCTCCATGTCCGTCAACAATGTTTCTTTATCTCCTCATTCTCCAGATGCCAAGGTCAAACAATCAAATAGTCATTTCCCCCAACTTCTCCCTCTGTCTTCAAATTCTTCTACCCTGTAGATGGCACTGTTGCACTGCTTTTCCTTTCAACTTTAACAATTCTTTAATTCTTTAAGGTTTATATTTAAATGCAAATGTTTAAAAATTTAAAAAGTCAGGAACGAAAAATAAAATAGGAAAAAAGTAAATCCAAATTTCTTTTCTTTCTTTTTTTATAATAAATTTTATTGAGTGGACACATTAAAAACATTGAACGTGGTGGTCTTCTTTGACATACATTTTTGTCAGTGCATATTACATTCAGAAAGAAATTATGTATGTGTGTGTGTGTGTGTGTGTGTGTATTTTCTGAGGTTCTCGCGGGTATTTGTATGTGGATCTTTGATTATTCGGGTTTTCTCCCGCGTAAGATTGGAAGTATCTAGGCAACGTTTCGATGAAGTCTGATTCATCATCTTCAGGCTTGGTCTTCAGCTCTGTGCTTCTCAGAGTGATGTGAGCTTGCAGCTGCTTCTTCCTTTTAACTGCTAGTGGGGGTATGACTTGATTGGGTGGGGGCTTGGCTGTGTTCTGATTGGGTGGGGGGGTGTTCTCATTGGTTGGGGGTTTGGCTGTGTTCTGATTGGTTGGGGGGTTGGCTGTGTTCTGATTGGCTGGAGGCATGTTCTGTTCAGGTGGGGGCTTGGTTGGGCTCAGGTTAGTCTTAGTTGCTGGGGGATTTGAGCTGGTGAGCTGTGATCTTGCTGTTTGGCTTCGAGTTCGTGGTCGTGCTCCATCTTCATGGTGGGGGTCAGTTCGCTTCATGTATGGCTCAGAGGGGTTTGAAGTGGGTAGTGATGCAGCTGCAGTGTGGCTTCTGGTCTGTGGTCGTGTCTCATCTTCTGTGTGGGTGTGAGTCTGCTTTCTACATGGAAGTGTGGTGGTGGCATCTTGTGTGGCTCTCAGGGGTGTGGGTCTGGTGTCATTCTTCATGTTAGGTACTCATCTGTTCATGAGGGCGGGTTTCCAAATGGCTGGTAGGCGGGAGGGATCATCTTGTTTATTCATGCTGTGTGGGCGTTTTTCTTTCTCTATGGCTTCTCTGATTATTCTGCTGCTGAAGTGTTCAGTTTTGGCGATATTTCTGGTATTTTTAAAGTCAATCTCATGTCCTGTGGCTTTGAGGTGTTGGACCAGGGAAGAGGTCGGTTCTTCCTTTTTGATTGAGTTCTTATGTTCTTCAATGCGTGCACTTATTCTTCTGTTAGTTTGTCCAATGTATGTGGTGGGGCAGGCAGTGCAAGGGATTTCATATACTCCATATATATATACTGAACTATGCACCCTGACTAAAATATTGACAGCCAACGGCTTCCACAAAAGCAAAATCACCAACTTGATCCACAAAAACACACTGAGACATAATAGAGACCCAGAAGATGAACAGACCCATGGAACAGCTGTCCTGCCCTACATAAGAGGCACTACAGACAAAATTAGTAAGATTCTATACAGACACCACATCAAGACTGCCTTCAAAACAGACAGAAAAATAGCAGCCATCCTCAGGAACCCCAAAGACAAAATTGACCTGGAAAACCAAGGCATATATGAAGTCCCCTGTGCATCATGCCCGGCCACATACATTGGACAGACCAATAGAAGAATAAGCACCCGCCTGGATGAACACAAAAATGCAGTCAAAAAGCTGGAACACACTTCCTCACTCGTCCAACACATGGAAGCCACAGGTCATAGCATCAACTTCAATGGCACCAAAACCCTAGCCACTATAGAAAATCCCAGCCACAGAATCATCAGAGAAGCCATAGAGATTGAAAAAAGACCAGAAAGCATGAATAGAAGAGATGATTCCACCAGGCTGTCAATCATTTGGAAGCCTGCACTCACAAACAAAAAAATCTCCACACCACAAGCCAGGCAAACACCTGGGCACAAACAGATCCCCCCTGATACCTCCAGCTCAAACACACCCCAACCAGGCACCCAGATGAAACCCAGCTTCCTAACGAATGATAGCCGTCCATTTACCCGAAGCCAAGCTGCACTAAAGGCCTCCAATAAAGTAACACAATGTGGCCAGCCAATCAAGATACAAAAAGAGCCCCCCCCAAAAAAAAAAAACAGACAGAAGATACTAGTAGCAGAACACAGCAAACTCCAAGACCAATAAACACAGACCAAGACTCTCAACCAATCAGGAGGAAGAAAAAACCATTCTGACACAGCAATAGGCTGCCCCAAATTTAAATCTGAAACCACTGTAAAAGTCTGACTCACAGACAAACACCATACAGAAGCCTGATGATGGCAGATGAGATTCTGCTGAAACGTTGCTACAACTTTAAAAGCACCACGTGGGAAAATACCCGAACAAAGCTGAATGCCAGACATGTAAGTACCCGCGAAAACTTAAGAAAATATATATATATATATTTTCCATATATACCATATTTCATATACTCCATATATATATATATATATATATATATATATATATATATATATATATATATATATATATATATATATATATATATATATATATATATGGCATTCAGCTTTGTTCGGGTATTTTCCCACATCATTGTAGTTGTGCTTTTAAAGTTGTAGCAACGTTTCGGCAGAATCTCATCTGCCATCATTGATGATGGCAGATGAGATTCTGCCGAAACGTTGCTACAACTTTGAAAGCACAACTGCAATGTCATGGGAAAATACCCGAAAAAAGCTGAATGCCATACATGTAAGTACCCGCGAAAACTTGAGAATATATATATATATATATATATATATATATATATATATATATATATATATGGATCTTTGCTTATTCGGGTTTTCTCCCACGTAAGATTGGAATTCCAATCTTACGCGGGAGAAAACCCGAATAAGCAAAGATCCACATACAAATACCTGTGAGAACCTCAGAAAACAAATATATATATATATATATATATATATATATATATATACACACACATACACACACATACATTTGAACTTTATAGTTTTTAATTCTTTCTCATTACTCCTCGAATAAGTGGTCCCTCACATCCTCCCTATTTCACCTTTAGTTCTTATACCAATTTTATGAACTCCCTTTCATATCCCTCCAATAATAAACTTTATTCCATATTTTATGGTATTCTGACTCATCTTTATCCTTCAGTTCTAATGTCAACCTATCCATTTTGGGGCATTGTAATATCTTATCAATCATATCATCCTCCCCAGGAATTTCTCTTGCCTTCCAATTTTGGGCAAATATCATTCTTGCTGTTCTTGCCAGGGGGTTCTTCCTTTGTTATTTAAAAAGTTTTACTTTCTCACCCAGTTCGATCACACTCTTCCTTTTCTACTTTCCGTCGGATGCTGCCCCAGCCTTGTAGCAGTTTGCAATGACTGCTTTCCTTTTCAGTCAGCTAGAGAGGCTATCTCTGGATCTATCAGGGATATTACGGTATCCCTGGGATCTACAGCTCTGCCCCTCTCTGTTTATTCAATTTCTATAGTTGCCCATTTCAGTCAATGACTCTGGGCGGCTTAGAATTTTAAAAAGTACAATAAAAACAATAAAAACATTTTAAAACGGAGAAGGCGGAGCTTCGTGCCGGCGTTACAGCTGCGATCTTGGGGCTCTGAGATCGCAGCTGATATTTTCGCCCCTGGTCGGTCCTAACGGACCTAAATCGTCCCGGAGAGACGGTGATCGCGAAGGGCACTGTTCCAGGATCCCAGAGACATCGCAAAGTCTCTGGTTAGATTCGGAAGAAGCCCTTTTGCTGGCGGCGGAGAGGCAGCCTCCATAGCTGCTGAAGTCGGGACAGCTCCGAAAAGAAAGTGACTGGATTGAAGTGTGTCGGTTGGGTGAGAAAAACTCTTTTGTGTTGCAAATTCGATGAGATTGGAAAGTTCATTCTGAAGAGAGGAGGAAGCTGTGGGTTTTTTTTTTTGACTGAAATTGTTTGAGCGGCGTTTTTAAAGTGCTGTCAAATTGAGGCTTGGAGTGTTTTTTTTTTTTTTTTCTATATTCTTTGGGAAAGATTTTACTGTGACTTAGGTAACCGGACTGAATTTTCTTATATATATACTTTTAGGCTCCCTTTGACTTTTTTATTTTTTTTAGGATAGAGGCTTCCTTTGGCCATTTTTTTTTCTCTTTTTTTTTTGTATATATTAATTCTTTTTTCCGGTTGGGGCTGAGAAAGAGCATTAAGAAACTTTGTAACACTGCCAACTAGAGGCTTGAAAGTACTCTATTTGAATTGGAGAGAATTGTAAAAAGACCTCATCTCAAGGACTTTTTAACGTGATAAGATAGAGGGAGAGCACAGCAAAATATTATTGCAGGTGCTTTCCTGGACTGTTATTAACACTTGAGGTTTGGCTTTGAAGCTGTTGGAGAAGAGAGTCATAACAAGAGCCTTGGATAAATAACAAAGTGCAGTGTGTTTTTTTTATATGTACCCCATTTGTTAGTTTTTTTTATATATATTTTTATTTTTGCCTTTTAATTTAAAGGGAAAGCCTCAGGGTTTCTTCTCTTTTCTTTTTTATTTTTTTTTATTTTTATTGGGATTTTTTTGCTTTTTATATATTTTTTTTTTTTGGATTATTCTGTTGTTGTGGTTGATTTTTTTTTTTTGTTTTTTCTCTTCTTCCTCTTTTGGATTATTTTTTTGGATTATTGAGATTTCTCAATTGGATTAAGGTGTGAAGAACCTGAAGGAATTTTTTGCTTTTTGTTTTTCTTCTCCCACTTTTTGCATTTTCCTTTCTCTTTTGCTTTTAATCAATATTATTATTTTTGGATTTGTTTGTTTTTTTCTTTCTATTTTTTCCTTTTTTATGGTGAATTATTTCGTAATTGGATTAGGGTCTGGAAGAACCCGAAGATTTTTCCTCTTCTTTTTTTTCTGTTTCCTCTTTGGTTTCGTGTTTTTTACTATTGGAGTTCTCCATTTTGGATTATAATTGGCTGCCCTACCAGTTGGGTTAAAAGTTAAGAAGAATTTGAAGTTTTGCAAACATTGAAATGAGCAAGAAACTAATACCATCTGGCATTGCTGCTTCTACCTCTGCTTCCCCACCAGCTGGAGGACAACGTTTAATTCAGACAATGTTGAAGCAAGATAAGGAACAAGAAAAAATATCTTTACAGTTACAGATGATTATTCAAGGAATTCAAGATCTCAAGACAAAATCAGACACCATTGAACAAAGAATAGAGAAGACTGATGAAAAAGTGGAAAATATTAAACAAATGATGGTTAAGTATGAGGAGAAATTCCAAAAAATTGAGGAAGAAGGAAAACAAAGAGAGAAGAAGATTGAAAATATTGACAGTAGATTAACAGCGGTCGAACAAGAAAAAGGTGGGATGCTGAGGTGGGAGATGGAAAGGTCAGAATTTTACCTCAGATTTCAAAATATAGAGGAGGAAAAAGGAGAAAATCTGGCAGCGGTAATGATAGAAATTTTGGCAGATGCTTTGGAAATTACACAGGAAAAGATGATGGATGGAATAGATGAGATATATCGAGTCTATACAAGATATGCGATGAGAAACAAATTACCCAGGGAAGTTCATATTAGATTTACCAAAAAATCCATTAAAACGCAAATATTACAAGTAGCAAGAGAGAAAACACTGAAATACAAGGGTAAAGAGGTTGTGGTTTTGAAACAAATACCTAGAAGAGTGAGAGAGATGAGAAGAGAAGAGAATATCAATTTCTGACCAAAATACTATTGGAAAATGAAGTGAATTATAGATGGCTGATTCCAGAAGGATTAATGTTTACGTGGCAAGAGCAGAGATATAGAATTGACTCAATTGAGAAAGCAGAACTTTTTCAAGCAGAATTTTTTGGAGGAAGAAGAGAGGAAGCAGAGAAGGAGACTTCATTAATTGTGTTTCAAGATGAACAACTGGAGACTGAAAAAGAGAAAGGAGCAATAGGGGGACAGATTGATAATAAAGAACAGCGTGAAGTGAGACCCACGAGAGCTGTTAGATCTAAATATAAAGCATAATCATGGAGGAAAAAAAACTGATTACAATGAATATAAACGGACTTAATTCAGCTGTTAAGAGAAGGAAAATTTTTCATAAATTAGAGAAATTAAAATTTGATATAATTTGTTTACAAGAAGTTCATATTAAAAAACAACATGAACAATTGTTATTACAGCCAAAATTAGGGAAAATATTTACCTCTTTGACTCAATGTAAGAAAAGAGGTGTGGTTTTATATATTAAAGAGGCTATTCCAGCAAAATTGATTTACTCGGATGAAGATGGAAGGGTATTAATGGTAGAAATAATGGATAATAACATAAAAATACTCTTGATTGCAATTTATGCTCCGAATGATAAACAAGAAGAGTTTTATAAAAAACTGCACATGAAAATAATTGGACTGGACTATGTTAATATAATTATGATGGGAGATTTTAATGGAATTGTGGACAATAAACTGGACTATATAGCAACAACAACAAAGCAAAATAGAAAGGCTCTCCCAAGGTCCTTTTTTAAAATGACAGATGAATTAACTTTAAAAGATATTTGGAGAGAAAGAAACGTTAAAGCTAAACAATATACTTTTTATTCAAATAGACATTTATCATGGTCCAGATTAGATATGATTTGGATCTCAACAGAATTAATATCTAATATTAAAGAAACAAGCATTGAAACAAGTACATGGGCAGATCATAGCCCAATGACAATTAAATGGAAGGGACAAAAAAAAAGATCGAGATGGACATTAAATAATACTATTTTAAAGGAGAAAGATTTTACACAATGGATGGAGAAGGAATTGGCTTTTTTCTTTAGAGAAAATAAAAAAGAGGATACTTCAATGCAAAATGTGTGGGACACTATGAAGGCATATGCTAGAGGTTTGATAATAGATTATACAAGAAAAAAGAACATTAGGAAAAGGCAAGCTTCTAAGGCCTTGGAAAATGAGTATAAAATTCTTGAAAAAGAATTACAGAAAATGCCACAGAAAAAGGATATTAAATTGAAGCTGGATATAATTAAACATAAAATGGATTTAATAGAGAAAGAAGAATTGGCACAGAAAATTAGAAACTCTAAACAGAATTATTTTGAAGATGCAAATAAACCAGGTAGATGGCTAGCATATAAATTGAGAAAAGAGAAGGAATCAAGAAAAATATTGAAGTTAATAGATGAACAAGGCCAAGTTTGTTATGGGAATAAGGAGAAAAAAGAAATTATCCGAGATTTTTATGGGCAATTATATAAACAAGAGAATATTGATGAAGGAAAAGTTAAACAGTATTTACAGGAAGCTAATCTACCAAAGATACCTAAAGAGACTGAAGAAATGCTAGAAAGCAATATAACAATGATGGAACTAAATGAAGCATTTAAGAGACAAAATAATGGGAAAGCTCCGGGCCCAGATGGGCTTCCAGTAGAATTCTATAAAACATTTCAAGAACTATTGAGCATCCCATTGTTAGAAGTTATGAATGAAGTTATGTTAAAAAAGATGATACCTAAAACATGGTCAGAGGCTTATATTACACTTATACCAAAGGAAGAGACTGACCCATTGCAAATTAAGAATTATAGACCTATTTCTTTATTGAATGCAGACTATAAAATCTTTGCTTCAATCTTAGCAGAAAGACTTAAAAAATATTTAAACAATTTTATCCACTCAGATCAAAATGGATTTCTGCCAAAGAGACAAATTAGAGACAATATGAGAGTAATCTTGGATACTTTGGAATATTATGAGGCTCATCCTGAAAAACAAATGGCTTTGATATTCTTAGATGCTCAAAAAGCATTTGACAACGTGAATTGGAGATTTATGTTATTATTATTGGAACAGATGGGTTTTGCCAAAAAATTTATTCAAGCAATAGAAGCTATATACAATAAACAGACAGCAAGGGTAATGATGGAGGGGGAACTTACAGATCTTATTAATATAAGAAAAGGCACAAGACAAGGATGCCCCCTATCTCCCTTGCTATTTGTGTTGACCTTGGAAGTCTTGAATAGAAATATTAGGGATGATAAAAGCATAAAAGGAATGAAAATTAAGAAGGAAGAATATAAGCTACAAGCTTTTGCTGATGATTTAGCTTTTATTTTGGAAAATCCGATTGAAACAGCTCCAAAGTTACTGGAAAGGATAGAGTCATATGGGGAGGTGGCTGGTTTGAAAATAAACAAAGATAAAACAAAGATTTTGACAAAGAATATGTTATTGAGACAGAGAGAAGAATTGGCAGATCTTTTGAAAATTCAAGTTACAAATAAGGTTAAGTATTTGGGGATATATTTGACAACAAGATGTAGCACATTAAAGGAGGATAATTATATTAAACTTAAACAACAGATAGCTACAGATTTGAAGAAGTGGGAAAACTTGCAATTGTCATTAATAGGGAGAATTTCAACAATCAAGATGAATATCTTACCTAGAATATTATTTTTGTTTCAAACAATACCAATAAGGCTTGGAAAAGACTATTTTGAAGATCTAAATAAAATTATGTTGAAGTTTATATGGCAAGGTAAAAAAGCGAGAATAAAGCTAAAGCTTTTGCAAGATGCTAGAATTAGAGGAGGTTTTGGTCTGCCTAATTGGGAATTGTATTATCAAGCTGCAAATTTGATGTGGGTCAAAGAATGGATAACATTAAGGAAACATAGGTTGTTGACATTAGAAGGGCATGATTTGCTGTTGGGTTGGCATGCTTTCTTATGGTATAAGGGAACTAAAACACAGGGTTATTTTAGAAGACATTATGTACGGGAGTCTTTGTGGTTAAATTGGGAGAAGATAAAAAGACAATGTTATTTGAAAATTCCAGTTTGGTTATCGACCATTGAAGCATTTTCCTATCCTATAATTTACAAGAGGGAACAAACAGTTAGATATGGGGAACTTTTGGATGAAAAGGGTGAACTTAAATCGATCCAAAACTTAGAAGAACAAGGCATAAGGATGAATTGGTTTTCATATGCACAAATACACTCAAGGTATGATGAAGATTCTAAAACGGAGGGATTTTATGATAAGCAGACTGATTTAGATAAGATTTTGATGGGTACTGATGAGAAGGTGATTAAAAAATTATATGGTTATTTACTGGGAATGAAATTAGAGGAAGAACAAGTTAAAGAAACTATGATTGTTTGGGGGAAGAATTTTGGATATGGGATTGATTTGGAGAAATGGCAGAAATTGTGGTCTCAAAATTATAAAATGACAATGTCAACAGCATATAAAGAAAACTTGTATAAGATGTTTTACAGGTGGCACTTTCCCCCGACAAGAATAGCAAGAATGTTTAAGAACAAATCTGAAAAATGCTGGAAATGTCATCAGATACCCGGCTCGTATTACCATATGTGGTGGACTTGTGAGGATGCTAGAAAATATTGGACTATAATTCGCATGTGGTTGGAAAAAATGATAAAGAAACATATTGATTTGAAACCAGAGATCTTCTTATTGGGAATTTTACCTGATATATATAGTAAAGATTTGAAATACCTGATTGTAAATGTATTAACAGCGGCCAGGATTGTATTTGCTAAAAATTGGAAGAATGAGAAAATACCATTACAGGAAGAAATTATTAAGAAAATATTGGAATGTGCTGAGATGAGTAGATTGACATTTGAAATTAGAGAGCAAGAGGATAAACAATTTTATGAAATTTGGGATCTTTTTTATAAATGGCTGGATGATAAAATACGATAATAGAATATTTAGAATGCTAGATAGTAAGGAATATCTTTATTTTGCTATTATTTTGCTATTTGATATTATATTTATAAAGGATTTTTTAGGATTGATTTGATATGACTAGATGATTTGTTATAGAGTAAACTGGCTTAAAGTATTGTTAGCTCATTAAGCATGAATGATTAAAAATATAGTCAAAAACTTCTTTTTTTAGTGATATTAGGATATATAAATTTGGATTGACAATATGAGTTGTTATGTAATGTAATTGTAATTTGAGACTACAGAATGAATGCACAAAAATGATGAACCAACTGACACACTGGATGTACATATAAGAGTTGATGTTTTTATGTTTTGTTTGTCTTGTTTGTTTGTAGAAAATTAATAAAAACTTTTTTTCAAAAAAAAAAAAAAACATTTTAAAACAATAAAAAATCTTCCAAATAAATATACATAGCAGCTGAGATACTTGGCCAGTTAGCAATAAAGCCAGGAAATGGGACCCTTAATGTATTCAGCACCCCAGGCTTGGGAACACATCCAGGCTTTTAAAGCCTTGTGAAAGGCCAACAGGGTTGGGTCCATTCTAATCTCTGAAGGGAGAATATTCCATAAGGCAGGGGCTACAGCAGAGAAGGCCCATCTTCTAGTACCTGTCAGTTGACACTCTGGCTGACGGGATCTGCAGTGTGCCCAATCTGCTAGATCGAATTGGATGGGCAGAATCTTGGAAAAAGGCAGTCCCTCAGGTAACCCAGTCACAAGCCATGTAGGATTTTAAAGATGACAACCAGCACTTTGAATTGCACCCAGAAACACACTGGTAACCAATGCAGCTCACACACTAGTGGTGTTACATGTGCCATATAACTGGCACCATTTACTACCCATGTAGCTGCATTCTGCACCAGTTGAAGTTTCTGAAGGCTCTTCAGGGACAGCCCCATGTAGAGCACATTGCAGTACCCTAAATGAGAGTTTACAAGGGCATGAGTCACTGCGAGCAAGGCCTCCTAGTCCGGAAATGGGCACAACTGGTGCATCATCTGAAGATGTGCAAAGGGTCTCCTAGTCACAGCTGCCACCTGCTCTTTGAGCAGGAGCTGTGAGTCTAGGAGGATCCCCAAATTGTGTCCTGGGTCTGTCTGGGGTAGTGCAACTCCATTCAGAACAAAAAATGGAAGAATCTTGTCTCCAGATGGTCCAAATACCCACAGCCACTCCGACTTGCTAGGGTTGAGTCAGAGCCCATTTTGCCTCATTCAGTCCCCCAAAAGCCTCCAGACACCAGGATAGGACAACCACAGTATCACTCAAGGGGCCTGGGGTAGGGATACAAAGCTGGGTGTCATCCTCATCTTGATGATATCTCATCCCAGGTCAACAGATCACCTCACCCAGTGACCTCATGTAAATGTTGAATAGAAGGGGAGAGAGAACCAAACCCTGAGGCACTCCACAAAGGGGCTGCAGGCTGGATCTTTCTTATCAAGACTGACTGGAACCGCAGTGAAAGGCAGGCAACAATGGCTTGCCGGGCGGGCAAAAGCAGGCTGCAGGCATGTCGCGCATGTGCACAATGTCGCACATGCGCAATAACAAAAACTGGTTCCAAGAGTGGAGGAGCAGGCGGAGAGGGGCGGGGCCAGCCAGTGGGTCGTTTTACTGGTTTTCTGAACTAATGGGAATGTTAACAACTGGTTCTATAGAACCTGTGAGAACTGGTAGAATCCCATCCCTGATCATATCTACCTTCATATGTTTGTAGTTCAAGTTCACCCTGTTTGTTCCCCAGACTTTGTGCATTTGTATATAGGCACTTGAGATCTTTATGTCTGATGCTGTGTTTACTGTCTACATAACCTGTGTTGTGCCTGACTGCCCCTACTTTCCTGCCACCTGTTTGATTAGTGCACATGGTATGGCACTCACTATGAAATGCTTGGTTTTGGTTGACACCAAGGTTGATAATCTTACCTGCACAAAAATCTATGTTACATGCACTGGTATCCTTATTAATTTTAGATTGCTGGGGACAGAAATGTTCTGTATCCGTTAATTCTCTGTCCCCGCTGTTCAGTTTAAATGTTTATCTAGAAAATCTGTGAATTTAATTCAAAGTAACTCAGTCCCTTTCTTTGATGGATGCAAACCATCTCTTTTGTACAGTTTTTCATTGGACCAGCTGCAGACATCATGACTAATAAAACCAAAGCCTTCTCTTTTACACCACTCCTTTAGCCACACATTAAACTCCGCTACACGCTGGTCTTTCCCTTTTTGTTCCTTGTATACTGGTAGAACCTCTGAAAAGATAAGCCTACAGCCCATATTACTAAGTTCATACCCCAAGCTCTGGGAGTCTTTCTGCACAGAAAAGAATGGGTGATATTTTCATAAATACAATTAATTAATTGAAAAATAAACACTCAAAATGGAAATACAATTAACCAAAGGAGTTTGTTATTTTGTGCCAGTAGTGGCACAAAAATCTTTCCCAGCCAACACTACTTACCTGGACCAACAGTAACTGGATCTGCCAGCCCTTGTTTGGAGGAGATGATGGATGCTTTCAGAAGGGGAGTAGAAGAAAAAGATTTGGAAGCGATACCTCAGCATTCCAATTCAAGGAGTTGTTACAAACCAGATGCAACTGAGCTGTCTGAAGAGAGATCTTCCTCTAGCCCCTGGCATACTGCTATTGAATCAGATTGGAGAGAAAAAAAGCCAGTTGGAGAAGTCTGGCAAGAAGCATCAACTGATAGAGGTACGATGCAGCCTCTGAGGCAATCCCCTCATTTTCCAAAAGGAAATTTGCCCCCTGCAGAGAGTATCCCTCCAGGGTGGGGATTTTATCCAGGCAAGGGGTGGATTCAGTGCCAATGGCAGCCAGCTCCAACACAGCCCTGGTCTGAAGGGGGGTTGCCCAGACAGCAGCCATTTCCCCTCCACCCAACCAGGGAACCAGGCCACACCCATCTTCCTCCTGGCAACCACAAATGCAACCCAAACCTGCAGCAAGGCCACAGGGACCCCTATTCCAGAGAAGCACCACCCAGCCAGGCCTCGGGGCCTAACCAGCCTACGTACACCCCCTGGCCGGTTCCTTTCATTCCACTTCAACCTGCAGGGGCCTGGCACGTGCCACCTCCCCAACCACAACCCAGCCGGACCAAATACCTTTTAAGGCTGTATTCGATGGCCACCATGAACATTTCAATTACTTCCTCACTCGAATCCGATCCCATATAGAACAATTTGGAGATCAATATGCCACAGAGCACGATTTGGTTACAGCCATAACAGATGGGATGAATGAAGGGGATGTTTCAGACTGGGTGGCCCAACTACAAAACGAACAAGCCCCCGAATTACACAATGTTAACGGATTTATTCAATTATTAAGACTCAGATTTGAAAATCCAGACAGGGTAGCAGAGAATGAAGAGAAGTTAATGGAGATGAGGCAAGGCAAGTGACCCTTGTCAGAATTTATTTGGGACTTTAGAAGGATCGCAAGCCACCTCATGGATTGGCCTGAAAGAATGATGTTACACTACTTTAAAAACGCCATTGATCCAGAAGTAAAGAAGGCCTGTGAAATTAGGGGAATCCCAGAGACCTTACAATCATGGTATGCCACCTCTCTCAGCTTAGATCGCAGCATCAACCCACACAGGAACCCCCTTCCAGCAGCCCTGCTTAAGGGAATTGTGGCTAGGAGACCGCTGACCAGACCAGCCGAAGCTGCTTGTACCTGAACCACCAGGCTGAAATGTTACCAGTGTGGCCAAGCCAGCCATAGAGCAGAAGACTGTCTGGCCCCTGCTCCTCTACCACAAGCACAGCAGTCGAAGTCTAATCCAACTATTAGAGGTCAGAAGAATCAAGGAAGACCTCCAGTCATTGGCGGGTTTGCTAAACACAGCTGGGAAAGCCCCCTCTGTGCAGATGGGAGCAACAGGCCACCAGACCAACACCACGACCCCAAGAACCTGACCTGCGAAGACGACCCAATGGTGAGTGATCCCATCATACCTTTTACAGTCAAGGTCAAGTTAGTGATACCAACCACAGGGGAGGCCGGGGAGTTAGAAGCTGTCATTGATACTGGGTGTTCGAGATGTCTTATTGGACTCCCCATTGTTGAACAATTGGGCATAAAGACGAACCTGCTAAAACACCCAATCAGATTTGATCAAGTGGATTGGACATTAACTGGGGGGACCCCAGCCTCCCAAATGACATAATTGATAGAATTAGGGCCCCATTGCGAACTCATATGCTTCATACTGGCCCCCAAGATGTCAGAATCAATCATATTGTGACTTGCTTGGCTAGACAAATGGGCCCCAACAATCAAATGGGAGGATGGATTCAGAAAAATCCTCATTGGACCGGGCCCATTGCCCCCTCTTCCGCCCACTACAAAACCACCAATCAGCTTGAACCCAAAGCCTGAGCCAGCATCCATGGAATCCCACCTTCTCCCAGATAACCCCCAGGTACCTGACCAATACAAAGACTTGGCTGAAGCATTCAGTGAAGAAGAGTGTAATCTTTTACCTCCCCATCGAGCCACTGATTGCGCTATAGAATTAGAGCCTGGGGCGAAATTACCAAAACCAAAGATGTTTTCCATGACGCCTGCTGAAATGACAGAATTAAGGAAATACATTGGCAGCAATTTGGACCAAGGTTTTATTGAGCCTGCCAAATCAAGATTCGCCGCTCCCGTGTTGTTCAAAGAGAAGAAAGATGGCGGGTTGAGATTGTGTGTTGACTTTAGAGGCGAGAACACCGTATGCATCAAAAACATGTATCCTCTCCCCCTTATGAAGGACTTATTGAACCACCTGTCGAAGGGCAAGGTATTCACCAAGCTAGATCTCAGGGAAGCTTACTACCAGGTCTGCATCAGAGAGGGAGATGAGTGGAAAACTGCTTTTAACTGCCCTCTGAGTAGCTTCCAATTCAAAGTCATGCCTTTCAGACTTCAGGGGGCTCCTGCAGTGTTTATGCAGCTCATCAATGAGGTGCTACACCCGCACCTTTCCCAGGGGGTCCTCGTGTACCTGACTGACATCCTTATGTTCTGTCTTACCTGTGGCCACGAGGTGAGAGTCCAAATGTCCAAAGGAAAAAACACAAACAGACAATATCAGGAACAACAGAGTTAACTTTCCTTTGGCTGAATTCGTCGTTGGCAGTTTTCCCAGAAGCTGTCTGCAAATTCTGATAACGAGCAGAACTATAAATCAGAGACGAACGGCAAACAGAATACTTTGTCCAAACTGCAGACACAAATTAACAAGTTTGACCCGAACGGGGATTCAAAGCTAACACGACTCCTTATATTCCCTGAGGGGCGTGTCAGTCTCTTTCCTCAGTCCCTGATTCGACGTCTCCTTCCAGTTTGTGCTTGACGTTTCTGCTTACGTCTGTTCCTTGCATCAAACCAACATTGTTTGGTTTGATCTTCATCCAAGGACTCTGGCACATTCTCCTGATTATCTGCTGACACCTGAGGTATAACTAATGAGGAAGGTCCTGGAGAGGATGAAGATTCCAAAACTTCCAGCAAAGCAGGTTCAAACCCCAATGCCCTATCTTCCTCTTCCTCTTGGCTCACGTCTGTATCTCCCATCAAAGCAGGCTCAAATCCCAATGCCAAATCTTTCACATCACTTGAGTCTGTGTCTTCTGACATAGCAGGCTCAAACCTCCTAGTCACAACACTATCCCTCACCGCAGGGCCCTTCCCCCGAGTCTGACAATCCAGATGCGGTTTTGATGAAAATTGTGCATGAAACATCCAGATAAGGTCCGGGGTGTGAACCATGGAAGCATCCTCCCAGGAAAAAGCCTCTGATCCATTTTCCAGCCTCCCGACAAAGTACTGAAATAGTCCTTTCAGCCAGCGAGAATCCTGAATGCTGACCACCGTATCATCAACAGCAGGATCATTGCTGGGTACAGATGGAGAAACCGTACCAGCGGGAGAACAGAGAGTACATGATGAGGTGTCAGGAACCAGAAGGGAATGGTGGAAACAGGATGAATGTGCATGGAGTGCAGTAGGGTGAGCAGATAAGCAACGGGATTGATGACTGCCTCGATAGGGAAGGGACCAATGAAGCGATGATCCAACTTCTTAACTGGACGATCAACCCAGAGATGCTTTGTGGACAACCACACCCTGTCCCCCACAGCCAGCGGAGGCGTCACCTGACGCAAACGATCCATGAACCTTTTATATTCCACCTTAGCCCGTTCCAATTGTTGGGAAATCAATTGGTACACTGAATGTAGTTCAGATAAAAAGTCTCATGTTTCTGGAACCGGGGAATCCAAGGGGAAAAACCTTGGATGGTAACCCACATTTGCGTAAAAAGGCGTCATGTGAGTGGAGGTGTGCTGAGAATAGTTAAAGGCAAACTCCGCCAAGGGGAGATAGGTCACCCAATCGTTCTGTCAGTGGTTGACAAAACATCTGAGGTATTGGGTGAGGATGCCAATTACTTTCTCAGTCCCGCCATCGGTCTCCAGTTGGTGCACTGATGCCAAACATACTTGCACCCGTAATGCAGTCATTAGGCTCTTCTAGAATTGAGCAGTAAACTGGACACCGCGATCCGAAACTACTCTGTCCGGTAGGCCATGCAAACGGAATACATGTTGCAGAAATAGTTGGGCAGTAACACGAGCCGATGGTAACTTCCGACAGGGGATAAAGTGGGCCATCTTGGTTAGCATATCAACCACCACAAGTACCATCGTATAACCCAACAAAGAGGGCAAATGTGTTGAAAAGTCCATGGAGATTGCCCCCCATGGTCGGTTCGGAGTCGGTAGTGGTTGAAGGAGACCAGGAGGCACACCCGACGTTGCTTTCGCTTGCTGACACGGTACACAGGAGGCGACATAGGCGAAGACATCATGCCACACTCGAGGCCACCAAAAAGTCCTTGTGACCAGATGAAGGGTTTTAAAGAACCCAAAATGGCCCGCAGCTGGATTGTCATGACATTGGGTCATGATGAGGGCTCTAAGTGTTCTGGTGGGCACGTACAATCGGCCCCGATGTCGTAGTAAACCCTCCTCCAGAGTCCATGGGGAGTCCCCCCATTCTTTGCTGCGACCAATCGTCTAAGCGCTGTGCCTCTCGTACCTGAGCCCTTAAATCCACTGGTTCCTGGATAATGACCAAAGATTCTGGTGGCGGTACCATACGTGGAGGAAGGGGGTCCTCAGGACAAAGATACTCCAGTTTACGGGACAGAGCATCTGCTCTCCGATTTTGACCACTGGGAATGTAAGTGACCGAAAAGTTGAACCTAGCAAAGAACAACGACCACCGGATCTGTTGTTGGTTCAACTTCCTAGCAGTGGTCAAGTGCTCCAGATTATGATGATCCGTCCGAACCTCCACCTTATGCCGAGCCACCTCAAGGTGATGTCACCAGGTCTCAAACGCAGCCTTGATGGCCAGCAACTCTTTTTCCCAGATTGTATAATTGCGCTCGGAAGTAGTAACTTTCCGTGAATAATATGCTCATGGAAAAAGAGGTGCGCCATCCGCTGGGGCTTGTAACAACACTGCCCCAATGGCCACGTTGGATGCATCTGTCAATACAACAAATGGATGATGGGGATCAGGATGCCTCAAGATCGGTTCTGCAATGAAGGCTTTCTTGATGGCCTCAAAGGCCTGTTGCTGTGGGGGGGCCCACTGGAACGGAACCTTCTTGCGAAGGAGCTGGGTGATGGGATCTGTCACCTTGGCAAAACCCGGGATGAATGATCTGTAATAATTAGCGAACCCCAAGAGATGTTGCACGTCTTTCACTCGACGATGGGGTTCCCAACTACACAAAGCCTCTACTTTCTGCGGGTCCATGGCAATGCCTTCGGGAGAGATGATATGCCCCAAGAACTCTATGGAAGTCTGGAAAAAGAGGCATTTCTCCAGTTTCGCATAGAGTTTATGCTCCTGAAGACGTTGTAATACCTGGCAGTCTTGGCAAAGGTGGCTTTCCCTGGAATTAGAATAGATTAAAATGTCATCCAGGTACACCACCATGAACCGATCAAGCATGTCCCATAATATATCATTCATCAAATGCTGGAAGACCACGGGGACGTTGGTTAACCCAAATGGCATCACAGTATATTCAAAGTGGCCGTATCGAGTACCAAACGCCGTCTTCCATTCGTCTCCTTTGCACATACGCACCAGGTTGTAGGCCCCTCAAAGATTGAGCTTGGTGAAAATAGTGCCCTCCTGCAATCGCTCCATCACCTCTGGAATGAGCGGCAAAGGATAACTATTCTTCACCGGAATGGCGTTCAACCTGCGGTAGTCACAACACAAACGTAAATCTCCCGTCTTCTTTTTTACAAAAAGGATGGGAGCGGAAAGAGGAGACGATGACAGCTGGATAAACCCCCGGGCCAAGTTCTTGTCCAATAAATCGTGAAGAGCAGCCAATTTGGGCTCAGACATAGAATACAGACGACCCTTGGGTAGTGGAGCATTGGGCAGTAGGTCCACAGGACACTCATAGGGTCGATGCGGGGCTAACCGATCCGCCTCCTTCTCGCTAAAAACATCTGAAAAGTCAGATAGTTCAGGAGGTACAGAGACGGCGGGGGTAGCGATGTCTTGACCAGCACAGGTGTGTCATAGATGGTCCACACACTGGAGACTCGGGAACGAAATGGCATTCTGTGCCCATGCCACCCGAGGATCGTGCAACCATAGCCAAGCCATTCCGAGAACCAAGGGGAGATGGAGGTCCGATGTGATGTAAAAACTAATCGCCTCCTTGTGGTCCCCAATGACCAGGCATAACGGTTGAGTAGCAAAACAAATAGGCCCAGCCCACAGTTCCCGTCCATCAATTGTTTCCACCTTAATGGGAGGCTCCACCGCAACCAAGGGAATGTCAAAATGTGTTGCAAAAGCCCGGTCCATAAAATTGGTCGTAGCCCCCAAATCCACTAACGCAACCGCAGGAATCCCCTCTGACCGGGACTGCAAGAAAACCCGCGTGTCCAAAAGCAAACGTCGGGGAGACCAGAGTTCACCTCCGCTACTTCAGACGGTTGTTGGATATGTGCCCAACCTAGGGTTTCCCCGAGGCCGGGCCTGCCCCATTTCCCGACTGTACAAGATTAGATTCGGGCACTGGCTTTCGTGCCCCCCGTCATTTACCAGGACAGGAACTTGCAAAATGTCCAGACCCCCCACAATACAGACACAAGCCTTCCTGGAATCTCCACGTGCGTTCTTGTGCCATCAAACGAGGGCGGACCGCACCCAACTCCATCAGTTCCTTGGTCCTTGCTACAGCACTGTGGGAGACCTGGGGCGTTGGTTGCACAGGATGCCGCTGCATCCTTGAAGGGGAGGGCTGTTCCGGAACTGGACATCTAGTCTTGCACCGTTGAAGCCGGGCATCAATGCGCAAACATTACACCACCAGCCGGCTCCACATGCACCAACTCGTCTTGTATTTCCTCTGCCAGACCATCTTGGAAAGTGTCCATTTGGGCTGCTTTCATTCCACATCCATGCAGAGCAGACAAAACACTGAAATGAACTCCTGCAAGGGGCGTTTCCCCTGGTGAAGTTCCTTTTAGCGTCTGGCTGCTGTCTGAGCTTTTATGGGATCCTCATACATCGAGCGTACATGGTGCCAAAAGCCCTGATAGTCCATTAGTAAAGGACTATTTTGCACCAATAAAGGAGTGGCCCACCTAGCAGCCAAACCCGACAAAAGACTGACAACAAACCCCACTCGAGCCTGGTCATCAGGGAAATCTTCTGGCTGCAGAGACATAAATAATTGACATTGCCCCATAAAAGCCGGGAACATTTCAGGCTGTCCAGAGAATTTATCCGGCACAGCTACCGGGCATTTCTTATGTGGAGGGGGAGGAGGTGCAGCAGGAGCTTGCAGCAACGTAAGTTGGTAAACCAGTTGGGTGACTTGTTGCTGCAAAACCTGGTTATCATGCAGAAGTTGATTAATCTGCTGCTGCTGCTATTGGTTATCCATCTTGGTCAGAAGATGGTGTCAAGGTTCGGGTCAAAAATGTTCTGTCTCACCTGTGGCCACGAGGTGAGAGTCCAAATGTCCAAAGGAAAAAACACAAACAGTCAATCTCAGGAACAACAGAGTTAACTTTCCTTTGGCTGAATTCGTCATTGGCAGTTTTCCCAGAAGCTGTCTGCAGATTCTGATAACGAGCAGAACTATAAATCAGAGACGAATGGCAAACAGAATACTTTGTCCAAACTGCAGACGCAAATTAACAAGTTTGACCCGAACGGGGATTCAAAGCTAACACGCCTCCTTATATTCCCTGAGGGGCGTGTCAGTCTCTTTCCTCAGTCCCTGATTTGACGTCTCCTTCCAGTTTGTGCTTGACGTTTCTGCTTACGTCTGTTCCTTGCATCAAACCAACATTGTTTGGTTTGATCTTCATCCAAGGACTCCGGCACATTCTCCTGATTATCTGCTGACACCTGAGGTATAACTAATGAGGAAGGTCCTGGAGAGGATGAGGATTCCAAAACTTCCAGCAAAGCAGGTTCAAACCCCAATGCCCTATCTTCCTCTTCCTCTTGGCTCACGTCTGTATCTCCCATCAAAGCAGGCTCAAATCCCAATGCCAAATCTTCCGCATCACTCGAGCCTGTGTCTTCTGACATAGCAGGCTCAAACCTCCTAGTCACAACATCCTTATATTCAGCAAAACCATGGAAGAACATGTTCAATTGGTCCAACAAGTTCTAGAAAAACTTCTAGCCGCCAAATTATATGTGAAACTCTCAAAATGTGAATTCCACAAAGAGTTGCTGGACTACTTAGGCTACCGAATATTCAACCTGGGGATTGAAATGGACCCCGGAAAGGTGAAAGCAGTGCTGGACTGGCAACCCCCCAGAACCCGAAAACAACTTCAAAATTTCTTGGGGTTTGCCAACTTCTATAGACAATTTATTCCATCCTTTGCTGAAGTTGCCTTCCCGTTGATGGAGCTATTAAAACCGGGCCCGTCACCCACCAAACCGAAGCCAAGTCAACCCGTCGCTTGGACTATGGACTGTCAGAAAGCTTTCGAGACCTTAAAACGCCTCTTCACAGCTGAGCCCATCCTCCAGCACCCAGACACGACCAAGCCTTTTATTGTCCAAATGGATGCAAGTGATGTAGTAGTGGCAGCTGTTTTGCTGCAAAAAGACTCTCAAGGCCGACTGATGCCTTGAGCTTATGTGTCCAAAAAGCTGACAGACACAGAGCGAAGGTGGGCAGTTTGGGATAAAGAAGCATTCACCATATGATGGGCTTTATTGACTTGGAGGCATTTTCTAGAAGGGGCTCCAGAGGATGTTGAGGTATGGACTGATCATATGAACCTCAAGGCTCTAAAGACCCCTAGGAGATTATCACCCAAACAAGTCCACTGGGCCCAATATTTCAAGCGATTTAACCTCAACATTAAATATACCCCCGGAGGGAAAAACGTATTGGCAGACGCTCTGTCCAGAAAACCTCAGTTTGACAGCCACCGAGAGGAAATAGTACAAGCCTTAATTTCAGAAACTCATTCGTCAGGCCAAGTGACCACTCAAGCCCAAGCCAACCACAACCCCAAATGCCTGGAAGATAAGCTGACCGCAGAATTGAAAATGACCCTATTGACCGATCCTTGGTTCCTGGACCATCAAACCAAGTTGACAATGAATGATGGACTAGCTTGGAAAGGGACTGAGCTTTATGTACCCACAACCCTGAGACTAATGGTACTAAAGCGTAGCCATGGCTCCTGACTGGGAGGCCACTTCGGATTCCTAAAAACCCTACATTTATTGAGAAGACAGTTCTGGTGGCCAAAAATGAAACCTGACATTGAGGACTATGTAAAAAGTTGCTCAATTTGTGCCACAATGAAACACAGAACTGGAAAACCCTCTGGCCTCCTGCAACAAGTTGTTGAACCAACCCAACCTTGGGAAGAGATTGCAATGGACTTTATTGTTGAATTACCTAAGAGTGAAGGAAATATGATCGTTTGGACTATAATTGACTTATTCTCTAAACAGGCCCATTTTATAGCCTGCAAAGGACTTCCATCTGCGAAAAAACTTGCAAAGCTGTTTGTGAAACATATCTATAGACTACATGGAGTACCTCGTAGAATAATATCAGACAGAGGGGTACAATTTACCGCAAAATTTTGGAGGGAATTTCTGAAATCCATTGGTTCCTCTCAAGGGTTATCCTCAGCTTTCCATCCTGCTTGTAATGGAGCAGCAGAGAGGGCTAACGCCATGATTGAACAATACATTAGATGCTATGTAAATTATCAACAAGAAAATTGGGCTGAGTTATTACCTTTTGCAGAGGTTGCTTACAATAATGCAGTACATAGCAGCATGGGATTGACTCCATTCCAAATCAACACTGGAATGGATTTTGTCTCGATGCCAGAGTTACCTAGACAACCTCCCTCATCCATGTCCCTAACAGAATGGATGAACTCATTAAAGAAAGGGTGGGAAGATACAAAAAAAGCTTTGACCGAAGCTGCAAAAATTTATAAAAAACAGGCAGATAAACATAGATCCCTTCAACCGCCTTTTAAAGTAGGGGAAAAGTATATTTGTCAACCAAGTATCTTAGATTGAAACTGCCCAGTAAGAAGCTGGGTCCAAAATTCTTGGGTCTGTTCCCAATTTCAAAGATAATCAATCCGGTCACTGTCCAATTAAGTCTTCCTCAAATATTGGGGAAAATTCATCCAGTGTTCCATTGTAGTTTACTAAAACCAGCTACTACATCAATGATAATACCATTGCCAATCGCTCCCCCTAAACCATTAATGGTAGAGGGGGAAACACATTATGAAATTCAAAAAATTCTCGATTATACCGTGGCCGATTGCAATATTTGGTCTTATGGAAAAGATACCCCCTCTCAGATGCCAGTTGAGTAAAGTGTTGGTTTGTTCATGCTGATGAATTGGTAAACCAATCCCATGAGGGTTTTCCCCACAAACCGAAGGGTCCTCGTGGAGGGGGGAGAGGGGGTTAAGGACAATGTATTAACCCCTGTATCTGATTTTCTTTTATTTTCTTTTAGGAGGAGGAGTTTTCAATGGGGGACTGTTCAGAATGATGGTCACCTAACAGTTGGGTTGGCAATATGTAAACCAGGATAGTTATTTTATACTGTTGTATCTTTAAGAGAATGCTGTAATTGTGATTGGCTGAGGTTCCTCCGACGGCCATAAGATGGAGCCAGAAACCTGGTTTGTTCTCTTCTTGCATTTCCCTATTGCCTTTTGCCTGATCGTTGTTCTGCTGGAATTGCTGTGAGTCTTGCAAATTGTTAGCAAACTCTGTTTACTGAACTTTGTTTATGATACTGGACTTTGTTTTTGAATTATCCCTGGACTGATTGTATTGAATACTACCTGCTTTAACCATGTATGATTTGGACTGTTTGTTGGACTTTGTTTACCCATTTGCTGGAAGTAAAACCTACATTTTACTATTCAGTGTATCTGTATGCTGGTTGTGTGTTATTCAACACCACTCTCACTACGTTTCCCTGAGTGCACTCATTCTCCTAACGGGGAATACCTCAACAGCGACGACTGTCAGCTTTGAAATTCAGCTGCTACATTTAATGGAAGTGAGGGGGGGAGTTGAAAAGTTCAAGGTTATTCTGTATGTCGTATTAAGAAATTCCAATTGCAGTTTATGGGTTCTCGTGATTTATGAAGTGTAGAAGTGGGAGGAGAGAAGGGAGGAGAGAAGGTGGATTCTGTGTAACGCGTGAAAATAATTTCACTTTGGGAAATTGCCTTAAACATACCAGATCTGTTCCTAAATAAATCAGTTGGAGAGAAAATGTCTCAGAGTGATTAATATCATGGATACTTTCTGGATGCCTAACAACCGGAATATATGAATTAGGTTTAGTATTGGGCTCTGCTTGTACTCAAGTCAAGTAGCTATTCAAGAGTATGTAGTGTCATGGTTCGCCAAAATGGTAAAGCAACATATAGATTAAAATTTTAAAACCAGAAATATTTTTGTTGGTACCCACATAAATAAAGGGAGTACAAAACATATTTAATTTTACATGTGTTAACAGTGGCTAGAATTATGTTTGCACAACAGTGGAAAAATGAACAGATCCCTACAGATGAAAATATAATTAAAAAAATATTACAATGTGCAGAAATGAATAGAGATAAGAGGTAGAAATTAGGTGAAGAATGATCATTGCTATGTATGAATTAAATACAAAGAGTGTTGATAATTATAAATAATTTCACAGCCCTCTTTTTGACTCATGCAGTATACAGGTCCTCTACTGAAGGCAGGTTGGACCCTTCACATCCCAGACATAAAATTTTTCAACTCCTTCCCTCAAAACGACGCTATAGAGCACACCATAACATGTTATGTCTCCCCTTTAATTTCAGGTGAGCAAAACAAAAAGCAGCCGTTTCAGAATTACTTCAACTCAAAAACAAACTCCCACAAAAGAACAGCTGGAGTAAATTCCAATATACAGCAATAATTCCCCACTCTGTCCGGCAACTTTGGCGTGGCAATAAATCTCAAGCCTCAGAGAGTTTGCTGCATGTCTTCACTCCCAATTAGTCACTTTGCTTCTGGTGAATTCCACCAGCCCAGCCGTGTCCTTTTATTCACTTATGAAGCGTGCTAATTTCCCTAATTATTGACTAGCTCTACGCTTTCTTTCTAACTGGGTTTGTCTTCTTAGCCTCCTTCTGTTTCTTACATCTAACCATAAGTTTTCCAGATTCTCATCTCCGCTGGAAAACTCTCTCCTGCCTTCCCTGTCAGCCATTCCCGGCTGCTGATCAGATAAAGAACCAGAGGAGGTCGAAGGTCCTGACAACTCTATTATTTCAGGTCTATCTTCCCTTGTTACATCCTTCTCCTCATCCTGGTTACTATCCCAATCACTAAGCAATGCCGGCTCATATTTTGCTGCCATGTCCTCATCACTTGAACTCATATCTGCCACAGGAGCAGAATCCAAACCCGGAGCCACAACAATAACAACTAGACACAAGTACAGTTTTTTTCCCCAAAAGCCATCACTCTGCTAAACAAATAATTCCCTCAACACTGTCCAACTATTTTCAAAGTCTGCACTACTATTACTGTTAATCTTCTCATCACTCCTTATCTCCCCTCCCCTCCCACTGGTGACTGTATGACTGTAACTTTGTCGCTTGTATCCTTTTGATTTATATTGACTGTTTCCAAGTATGATTTGATTGCTTGTTGTATCCTATGACTATTATTAAGTGTTGTACCTTACGATTCTTGACTCTTGATGAATGTATATTTTCTTTTATGTATACTGAGAGTATTTGCACCAAGACAAATTCCTTGTGTGTCCAATCACACTTGGCCAATAAAGAATTCTACTCTACTGTACTCATACAGCAATATTATTAAATAATTTTTAATAATTTTTTTAGTATATGTTTTGTTTTTATTAACACTTCTGTGTTATCAACATGTAACAATAATAGTAAAATAATTTTTATTTATGTATTTATTTTTTTAGTATCTGCTTTGTTTTTATGAATAATAAAAACAAATCATATACTATAAATACATAAATAAATAAAAAAGATTAACTTACCAAAACTTAGGCGAAGGTACAAGGCAGGCAAGTTGGCTGGGCAGCCACACCAGGGTCCACTCAGGACTGGAGAGCTTGCTGCGGTGAGGTCGGCTGGACGGCCTGGGAGTCAGCACTCGACCGGGGCTGGTGGTGGTGGCGGCAGGAGGAGGTAGGCAACCAGCGGGGCTTGCTGCTTGCCTCTTCACTCACCAATTGGCGGTGGAAGGCCAGCCAGCAATGGTGGGCTGTGGGTAGGCAAAGATGGCAGCCAGGTGAGGCAGGCAGTGTCAGCGAGGGTGGCACTCAACCGGGGTTGGCTGCTTTGGCAGCAGAAGGAGGTAGGCAACTGGCGGGGCTTGCTGCTTGCCTCCTCACTCACTGATCAGTGATGGAAGGCCAGACAGCAATGGTGGGCCATGGGTGGGTGAAGATGGCAGCCGGGCAAAGATGGTGGATGGCAGAAGCAGGCAGCATCAGCGAGGGCAGCTGGTGACCCAGGAGTTGCCACTCGACCAGGGCTGGTGGTGGTGGTGACCGGGGCTTGCAGAGCCTCACTCATCCAGAGATGAGATCAGGCAGGCAGGGCCGCGGGTAGCAGAAAGCAGGCAGCGATGGCTGGCTGGCTGGCTGGCTAGTTGACTGCTGCAGGAAGCGATGGTGGGTAGGAGAATTCAGGCAGTGATGTCGCGCATGTGCTATAAGGAGTGACTGGGCGAGGCGGGGCGGGTGGAGGAGAATGCAGGCAGTGATGTTGTGCATGCATGATAAGGACTGACTGGGTGGGGATGGGTGGGTGGATAGGGGCGGGGCCAGCCAGTGGTGCAATTTGCCAGTTCTCTGAACTGTGCAGAATCGTAACAACTGGTTCTACTGAACCGGTCCGAACTGGTAGAATCCCACCCCTGGTTCCATTTTTTGCCCAGGCAATCATTGATCCCTTTACTATTTTCTCTTCTAATTCCACTTCCAACAAATAGTTATACATTCTTGTTATAAATTTTATCTCCTTGTCTGTCAAAATTTGGTACAGTTGTTGTAAGTCCTTTTCTATCCCTTGTTCTTCTAAGTCTTTCCTAAATTTTGTCTGAATTTGTAGGTATGACCACCAATCTATAATTATATCTTGTTCTTTTAATTTATCAATCATTTTTAACTTCCCCTGATTATAGTTTGTAGTGGTGATTCTCTTTTCAAATGTCTATGGAAGTATGAATGTGTCTTGTTTTTTTTGTCCCATAGGAAGGCATGCCACCTGGGCAAAAAATGTAGGGCATAATATAAATTTAGAAGATTGGGAAAAATGTGGATTGATAACTGTAAATTGACATTGTCAACAGCATTTAAAGAAAATCAATATAAAATGTTTTATAGGTGGCACCTGGCCCCAGCAAGACTGAGCAAAATGTATCGAAACACAAAAGCAGAATGTTAGAAGTGTAAACACAAAGAAGGAACGTTCTTCCATATGTGGTGGCAGTGTCCAGAGGTTAAAAAATATTGGATGAGGGCACAAAGATGGTTATTAGAAATTACAGAGCACAAATTAGAACTCGAACCAGAAATATTCTTATTAGGAATAATTAAGGAAAAACTGAGCAAGGTCATCCAATACATCATTTTACATATCATAACTGCGGCGAGAATAGCCTTCGCACAGGGATGGAAGAAGGAAAAGATACCATCTGAAGAAAACTTGACACAAAAAATAATGGATTGTGCGGAACTGGATAAATTCACAATGGAATTAACAGGCAAAGGTGATTCGGACTATTATGTGGTTTGGAATAGGTGGTACAAATGGGTGGAGTATAGAAATAAGAGCTGATGTTTACATATAAAAGGTGAGGTATGTATTAATAATGACACGAACACTGTTAATGTGAATAGAGGTTTGTATTTTTGTTTTTAAAAAATAAAAATATTTAAAACATTTATATTTAAAGGCATGCCACCCTGCTTGGAGGTCGTGGCCCTCAATTGCCAAAATTCTTTTATTTTTCAAATTTATCCATTCCTTCACCCATAATAGTACTGCTGCTTGGTAATACAGTTCCCATTTTGGGAGTCCAAGTCTGCCTCTACATCTACTACCTTGTAGCATTTTTAGGCTTATTCGTGCTGTTTTACCCAGCCATATAAATTTCATAACTATCTTGTTTAGCTCCTGAAAAAAATCTTCTATCTAATTTTTTAGGAATTGTCTGAAAATAGTATAGTAATTTCGGTAGAATATTCATTTTTATTGCTGCTATCCGCCCTAATAGAGATAGTTGTAATTTCCCCCAGTTTGTCAGGTCCTTCTTTATCTGTTGAAGTAATTTCTTAGAATTGTTCTCCTTTATAGAGGAACATCTCCCTGATAGCCAGATTCCCAAATATTTAGATTTTTTTACCATCTGCAATCCCATTTTTTCTTCTAAATCTTTTTTTCTGTTTTTGTCAAATTTTTAGCTAATATTTTGGTTTTTTCCTTATTAATTTTTAATCCTGCTACTGCCCTATATTCCTCCAATTCTTGTAATAAATTTATCCCTGTCTCCATTGGTTCTTCAGTAAAAAACACCAGGTCATCCGCAAACGCCTGTACCTTATATTCTTCTCCTTTAGTCCTCAATCCACCTATTTCTGTGTTTTGTCTGATCTGGGTTAATAGCACTTCCAGAGTCAAAATGAAAAGTAGAGGCGACATTGGACATCCCTGCCGTACATACTTCCTTATTTTAAAACTTTTTGTAGTCTCTCCATTTATAATCACCTTGGCTTTTTGGTTTGAGCATACAGTGCTTATCATTTTTCTAAATTTGATTCCAAACCCCATATTCTCTACCTGTTGAATTAGGAACTGCCAATTGAGATTGTCGAATGCTTTCTGTTGTGTCTTCGAAAATGATGCCAGGAGTCGGTGACTTTGTATCAAGCTCTTTTATTGAGTAGGAACCGAACTGGGGCTATGGAGAAACTTTGCGGCTTTTTATTTCTTTAGCCGTGGCGGCCGCAGCCAATGGCACCACTTTGAATCTCCCACGATTCGAATAGACCAATCGTGGGAGATTCCTAGCTAGCCAATCGGCGTGGCTCGCCTAGCCAATCAGAGTGCCCTGCGCTTTGGCCAATCAAAGCGCGGGGATCTCAAGAATGCTAATGAGGGGACAGAACACCCCTCCCCTCTTGGTTTAGTCCTTACGTTGCGGAGTCCCGTAGGTAGGCGGGGCTCCGTCTTAGCCTACTGGACCTGCGCAGCTCAGTCGTTGGTTGGATCCCGGCCGGTTCGGTTGGGGTCTCTGCTTCTCTGGATGCCGTCGTGGGAACTGGCTGGTCGGTCGGGCCGGACCGCTCTCCGTAGCTCCCTCCTGGGCTTCCCAGGTTGGTTGAGCTGCAGGTTTCGCCGCTTCCGCTCAGTCTTCCCGGGTTGGTTGAGCTGGCCTGGCTGTCTCTTTCTGGCAAGGTTTCGTGCTGGCTGCTTTCCGGTAAGTATGGTTGGTTTATTCTTCCTTGGTTTTGGTCCCCTGGGTATTCCCTCCCCTCTTGGTTTGTGTTGTGGGGGTTGGTTTTGCCTGTTTGCGCGTCGGTGGTCTCTTGGGTGGTTGTCCTCGATCTTAACTGGTCGATGTGGCATTTCCACGCTCGTCCGTCTGTTGTTTGTAGCCTGTACGAGTGTGGGCCTGTTATTTGTGTGATGACGGCCGGTATCCATAACGGGTCTCCCGTTAGGTTTTTCGTGTACACGGGGTCACCTGGTGCGAAGGTTCGGTGTTTGCTGGTTGAGTCTGGGGGTTTCTCTGGGTTATACGTGGGGTGTAATCTGTCGAGTGGGGACCTTATTTTCCTGCCCATTAATAGTTCGGCTGGGCTTTTATTCGTTGTGGTATTTGGGGTTATGTGTTGGGTGAAGAGTAATTTATTTATTTTGTCCTGGATCTCCCCGTGGTCTATTTTCCGGATGGTTTTCTTTGTGAATTGCACCATCCGTTCCGCCCTACCGTTCGCCGCCGGATGCGCCGGTGCTGTCAGCACGTGTCGGATGCCCCTTTCCGCTAGGAATTTTTTGAATTCTAGCGAGGTGAATTGGGGCCCGTTGTCGGAAACGACGACGTCTGGGAGGCCGTGTGTTGCAAAAAGTTTGCCGAGTTCTTTGGTCACGGCCTCCGTGGTTGTTGTTTTCATGTTGCTTACCTCCAGCCAGTTGGAGTAAGCGTCTACTGTTATCAGGAAGGTGTGTCCTTTTGTGGGCCCGGCGAAATCTATGTGGATCCTAGACCAAGGTCCCCTTGGGGTTTCCCACTCTAGGACGGGTGCTATGGGTGGGCTTGGCCTAGTTTCCTGGCATCGTTGGCACCTTGCTACCCAGGTCTCAATTTGTTTGTCCATCCCTGGCCACCAAGCGTAACTTCTGGCCAGGGCTTTAGTCCTAACGATGCCCGGGTGCCCCTCGTGTAACAGTTCCAGAACCTTCCCTTGTAGTTTTTCTGGAATGACCACCCTATCCCCCCATAGCATGCACCCTTTTAGTAACGAGAGTTCCGTTTGCCGGTTCGGGAATGTCTTGACGGACTCGTTGTTGTCCCTTTCCGGCCACCCTTTCTCTACCCAATGCAACAACCGCGCCAGACGTTTGTCTTTATTAGTTTCTCGGGCAATGTCTGACGCGGTTATGGGTAGGTTGGGTAGAGTCTCTATACTGAGGGTGGTCGTCGTGGGTGCTGGGTCGGTGTCAGGTTCCGGTAACGGCGAGCAGCTTAAGGCATCTTCATGGGAGATCATCTTACCCGGTCTGTGTGTGAGTCCGTAATTGTAGGCTGCCAGGAACTCGGACCACCTTGTCATTCAGGGAGACAGAATGTTCGGGGTGGCCCGGTTCCCTGCAAGGATTCCCAGCAGCGGTTTGTGGTCAGTTATGATGGTAAATGTCCGGCCATAGAGATACTCGTGGAATCTTTTTACTGCGGCGACGATAGCCAGAGCCTCTTTGTCCAGCTGGCTGTAGTTCCGCTCTGGTTTGGTGAGGGTCCTTGAAAAGAATGCGATGGGTGCTTCTTTTCCGTTGGGGAGAGTATGGCTGAGGACAGCGCCGACGCCGAAGGGTGATGCGTCGCATGTGACGGCCAGAGGTAGGGTCTCGTTGTACTGGATAAGGACGGCACCCGAAGTGAGGAAGTCCTTTGTTCTCTGGAAGGCGGCTTGCTCGTGTTTCCCCCAAGTCCAGGTCGCCGCCTTGTCCAAGAGCCTATGCAAAGGCTCCGCCACGGTCGCCTTTTGGGGCAGGAAGACATTATAAAAGTTAAGTCCTCGACTTACGACCCCGCCGGTTCCGTGGGTCGCGGCCTGCCTGGAGATGGTGAATTTCCTCCTCCTCGTCGAAAGTGCCCGATGCCGAGTGGAAGTCGTCCTGGTGGGTGGTCGTCTCAGGTTGGGCCTCGGCCGACCTTGCAGGGTGGTTGTTCCTGCTGCGGTCCCCAGTGTTCGGTCGGCGCATGCGGTTGGCGGATGTTCGGGTCGCTTCGTCGGCTGTGGCTTCAGTGAGGGTATCTGCAAGGGTGATGTTGCCTTTGGCCATCAGCCGACTCTGGAGGATGGGGTCCCACAGGCTGAGCACGATTCTGTCTCGCAGGGCGTTGTTCAGGTTGTCGAATTCGCACAGCCCCCCTAGGTGCCGTAGTTCGGCGACGAAGTCGCTGAAACTCTCACCCGACCGTTGGTCCCGACGGTAGAACTCATGTCGTCGGATGAGGATGGGCACCTCTGGAGTGTAGTGTCGCCGAAGTATTGGCTCGAGGACGTCGCAGTCCATCGCGGTCACGTCGGCGGGTTTGGCAAGTGCTTTGGCCATCTTAAATACCTTGGTCCCGCAGTTGGCCAATCAAAGGAGGTAGGCATCTCAAGAATGCTAATGAGGGGACAGAACACTTTCTGAGCATCCAAGAAAATCAATGCTGCCTGTTCTTATCTGTCTGGAAGGTAGAAAGCCATTCTGATCTGAATGTATAAGATCATTTAGTACTACTTTCAACCTTTCAGACATTATTGTTGTGAATATTTTATAGTCTACATTCAATAACGAGATTGGCCTATAATTTTTAATTTGGTTGTGGTCAGTGTCTTCTTTGGGGATTAATGAAATATATGCTTCTGTCCATGATTCGGGTAGCTTGGCATGCTCCAATACATCATTATACAGATCTAACATCACTGGTACAAAACATTCATACAAACATTTATAAATTTCTGCCGGAAGACCATCTGACCTGGAGTCTTATTATTTTTCTGTTTTTTTAACCACCATATCTAATTCTATGGGTGTTATTTCTCTATTTAATATGTCCCTCTGTTCTTCACTTATTTTTGGTAGACCTTTCTATTTCAAATATTGTTCTATATTATCTTTGTTCATCTTATCCTCCTTATATAATTGTTCCAGCACTGATTCCAAAGATGGAGCAGTGTGAAGACTCAGTGAAGATGGAAGAAGATACAGAAGGGGCTATGGGGCTGGACACCAGAAGACTGATTGAAGCCCCCAGCCCCCCTTCTGAAGAGGTGATGCAGGCATTAGAGGCTGCAGAGGAGAGACGAAGGTTAGGACCTCAACCCACAGAGACAGACTCATGGAGAAGCTGCCAGACGGAGCTGAATCCAGGGGTGAGACCAGAGGAGATGCTGCCTGAACGCCTCTGTTTCTCCAGCCCTGAGGACGGCCCAAGAGACAGAATGGAGATGGGGGAGGGCATTGGGATCAGACACCTCCCAAGACTGCAACTTGTGGCCTCCATCCTGAAGCCAGTCATTGGCAGGAATCCCAGAAAATCTCCAACAACTTAAGGTAGAAAGTTATGTCTCACAGCCACAATCTCTCCAGTCGAGCTGGATCCTAACGCAGCCCACCTTTACTTTCCCTTGTCCTAGAAGTGGAGGGGGAATCATTGTGGCATCAGTTGGAGATGGCCTGCGAACCAGCCCAGCCCAGCCCAGCAGGCTCAAGTTTCAAGGGAGAGGTGGCAGATGCAGCTGATATTGGGTACATTACAAACCCCAAGCCCACCCCCTCCACAACCAGAAAGGAGATTACCCCCTGCAGAGAGTATTCCTCCAGGGTGGGGATTTTATCCTGGTCAAGGGTGGGTCCAATGCCAGTGGATGCTAGGACCCGTTGCACCACCTGGTTTGGGAGTGCACTGGTCTGAAAGAGAATCAGCGATCCCTTCTCAGCAAAGGGATCTGTGCAGGCAGCAGATAGCAGCCACCTGCCTCTTCCCATCATGGGGAAGAATGCAACAAATGGCCTCTTCATGGCAGGTGCCAAATCAGCCGCCCCTTGGAGCAACCCTGCAGAGGCCCTTCTTCCAGAGAGCCCCAACACAGCTGGCCCTCGGAGTACCCCTACAAGGCTCCTACATTCCTTGTCAGGCTCCATTCATTCCAGCTCAACCCGCAGTTGCTATGGTGATCCCACCCCCTCAGACCAGAGAAGATGGCTTTTAAAGCAACTGTGATGACCCAGGGTGGGATACAAAACAAACACAGTCACAGAAAACAGGTGAAGCCCCTTTTATTCCTTCAGTTTGCTTCCAAGCTCTGAATATCTTTGACGGAAAACAAAAAAACTCCCACACAAACAGTTACAAGAAGAAGGAAAAAAGCAACACAAACCAGGCAAGGTAAGGGCTGGAGGATGCCCACAGATAACACACACTGGGAAGGATGCCAAACTCAGAGAGGAACTATAAACGAGATATTTACATGATTTGTTTCCAGCGTTTACCAGTACGCAGGTCCAAACTCTTATTCAGTTGTCACAGCTGCAGCCCATGAAGAGGATCAAGGCCGCCTCCTCCCAAGGAGACCATGCCTCTCCCTTATCCTCTCCTCCCTGCATGCCCTAAGATGGATAGGGGATGGGGATGGGTCCGCCTCTGTCTGCTCAGCCGGCCTCTGCCCTTCTCCAGCCTCCTCCACAACCTCCGGAGCCACACTTCCACTCCCTGTCGGCTGTTCCTCCTCTCCCTCAGAGTCAGTCTCCACCAGGGGCATGACAGCAACGTTTGATGGACGACACAAACATTTTGCTTATTTCCTCACTCGGATCTGGTCCCACATAGATCGGTTTGGAACCCAATAATGCAACAGATCACGACCTGGTCACTGCAATCACAGATGTGATGAATGAGGGGGATGCTTCCAATTGGGTGGCTCAACTGCATTACAAACAAGCCCCAGAACTACAGGATGTCAATGCTTTCATTGAACTCCTTAGGTTAAGGTTTGAGAATCCTGACAGAGTTGGAGAAAATTAGGACAAATTAATGGAAATGAAACAAGGCAAGCGACCCTTACAAGACTTTGTATGGGACTTTAGAAGGGTCACAAGCCACCTCATGGACTGGCCTGAAAGAATACTGTTGCACTATTTCAAGAATGCTATTGACCCAGAAGTAAAAAAGGCCTGTAACATTAGAGGAATACCCGAGACTCTGAAGGACTGGTATGCAATGTCCCTCGGGCTAGACAGGGAAATCAACCCACAAAAATAACCCCTTCCTGAAGGCCCTCCTAGGAGAGTGGTGGCCAGATGGACTCTGACCAGACCTGCAGAAGCTGCTCCTACCCACCCCACAAAAATGATAAACTGCTATCATTGTGGCCAGGATGGCCATAGAGCAGCTGACTGTCTGGGTCCTGCACCTGTTCCACAAGCTCCACAACCAAGGCCTAGTATAGCCACCAGGGATCGAAGAAATCCACAGAAGCCTCCAGATACTAGCTGGTTTGCTAAACACACCATAGAAGGTCCCCTCCACACAGAAGGGAGCAATGAACTTCCGGCCTGAGAAATTCTCCACAGAGAAGCCGATGAAGAAGACGACCCTATTGTGAGTGCTGCCATCCCCCCTTTTACAGTCAAAGTGATGTTAGTGGTGCCTGACACGGGGGATGCAGGGGAGATAGAAGTCATAATAGGTATCAGGTGTTCTAGATGCCTTATTGGCCTCCCCATCCTTGAACAATTAGGAATAAAAACAAAAAACCTGAAATGCCCAATCAGGTTTGAACAAGTAGATGGGACTTTAATTGGGGGAGTCCCGACCACCCAAATGACAGAGTTGATCAAACTAGAGATGGGCAGACACCGTGAACTCATACGTTTTGTAGTGGTTCCAAAGATGTCAGAATCTGTCATATTGGGACTTGTTTGGCTGGATAAATGGGCCCCTACCATCAAGTGGGAGGATGAATACTGAAAAATCATAATTGGGGTTGGCCCACTGCCCCCCCTTCCTCCCACAAAAAACCTGCCACCCAACAGAGATCCCCAACCTGAAACAGCAGCCACCGCTTCAGACTCTCCTCCAGGTGTGCCCCAAGTCCCCAAACAATACAGGGACTTGGCTGAGGTGAATGGGGGACTTGGCGAAGAGGAATGCAATATTTTACCCCCACATTGAGCCACTGATTGTGCCATAGAATTAGAACCCAGGGCAAAACTCCCAAAACCAAAGATGTATTCCATGGCACCAGCTGAAATGACTGAGTTGAGAAAATACACCAATAACAATTTGGACAGAGGTTTCATTGAACCTGCCAAATCTAGGTTGGCCGCCCCAATGCTGTTCAAAGAAAAAAAAGATGGCAGCTTAAAATTATGCATGGATTTTAGGGGCGTGAATGGGGTATGCATAAAAAACATGTACCTCCTCGTCTTCATGAAGGACTTATTAAATCACCTGTCTAAAGGCAAGGTCTTCACCAAACTAGATCTGAGAGAAGCTTATTACCGAGTCCACATAAAGGAGGGAGAAGAAATGGAAAACTGCCTTCAACTGCCCTCTGGGTAGTTTCCAATTCCAAGTCATTCCTTCGGACTCCAGCCCCCCCCCCCCCCCAGTATTTATGCAACTCATCAATGAAGTGTTACATCCACACCTATACAAAGGGGTCCTCGTCTACCTGATTGACATTCTTATATTCAGCGAAACCATTGAAGAACATGTCAAATTGGTCAGACAAGTGCTAAAAAAACTTTTAGCCGCTGCATTAATGTAAAGCTGTCAAAATGTGAGTTCCACAAAGAGTCACTGGATTACCTAGGCTACCGAGTGTTGAACCAGGGAATTGAGATGGACTATAAAAAAGTGAGAGCGGTGCTAGACTGGCAACCCCCCAAAACACGTAAACAACTTCAAAGCTTCTTGAGTTTTGCAAATTTCTATAGACAATTTATTCCTTCATTTGCTGAGGTCGTCTTCACTTTAACAGAGTTTTTGAAAACTGGGCCTTCCCTGACCAAACCAAAACCCAATCAACCCCTTGCTTGGACAATGGACTGTCAGAAAGCTTTTGAAACTTTAAAATGCCTATTTGTCACTGAACCCATCCTCCAGCACCTGGACCCGACCAAACCTTTTATCGTCCAAGCTGATGCTAGTGATGTGGCTGTCGTGGCGATTCTTCTCCAGAAGAATTCTCAAAACCAGGTCATGCCTTGCACTTATTTGTCCAAAAAGTTGACAGACACAAAGTGTAGGTGGGCGGTTTGGGAAAAAGAAGTGTTTGCTGTGCGATGGGCTTTACTATCTTGGAGGCATTTCCTGGAAGGAGTGAAGGAGCCTTTTGAGGTGTGGACTGATCACAAGAACCTCAAGGCTCTAAAGACACCTAGAAAGCTATCACCTAAACAAGTCTGCTGGGCTCAATACTTCAAGAGATTCAACTTTAACATGAAATATATCGGGGGGGGGAACATACTGGTGGACGCCCTGTTGAGAAAACCCCAATTTGACAGTCACCAAGAGGAGGTAGTGCAAACTATGATATCAGAAGCCCAACCCACAGGCCAAGTAACCACCCGAGGCCAAGCCAACTGCAGTCCCAGACGCCTAGAAGACAAACTGACAACTGAGTTGAAAGCAGCCTTTTTGACCAATCCCTGGTTTGTTGAACTTCAAACTGATTTGACAATGAACGAAGGATTATCTTGGAAAGGGACAAAAAATTATGTACCCAATACTCTAAGACTAATGGTACTGAAACGTAGCCATGACTCGTGGTTGGGGGGACACTTTGGGTTCTTAAAAACCCTGCATTTAGTCAGGAGACAGTTCTGGTGGCCAAAAATGAAACCTGATGTCAAGGACTATGGGAAAAGCTGCTCAATTTCTGCTATGATGAAATACAGAACTGGAAAAACACCTGGCCTCCTTCAACAAGTAGCTGAACCAACGAAGCCATGGGAAGAAATTGTGATGGACTTTATCGTAGAGTTACCTGAGTGTGGAGGAGATACCGTGATTTGGACTGTTGTCAACTTATTCTCAAAGCAAGCTCACTTTACAGACTATAACGGACTACCTTTGGCTAAAAAAATTGTAAAACTGTTCATGAAGCATATATATAGGCTGCACGGAGTACCTCATAGAGTAATCTCAAACCGAGGTGTACAGTTTACTGCTAAGTTTTGGAGGACGTTTTTGAAGTCCATTGGGTCATCCCAAGGGCTTTCCTCAGCGTTCCATCCTGCATGCAATGGGGCAGTGGAGAGAACGAATGCCATGGTGGAACAATACATTAGATACTATGTAAATTATCAACAGGAGAACTGGGTGGAGCTGTTGCCATTTGCAGAAGTTGCTTACAATAATGCAGTACACAGCAGCACAGGCTTGACTCTGTTCCAAATCAACACCAGCATGAAATTTGTCCCTATGCCGGAATTACCTAGGGAATCCCCAACATCCATGTCTTTAACGGAGTGGATGGGTTCATTCAGGAAATGTTGGGAGGATACAAAAAAAGCTTTGACTGAAGCTGCTGAGGAAGATAAAAAACAAGCAGACAAACATAGATCCCTCCAACCACCATTTAAAGTAGGGGACAAAGTGTTTTTGTCAACTAAATATCTCAATTTGAAACTTCCCAGTAGGAAGTTGGGCCCTAAATTCTTAGGTCCATTCCCTATATCAAAAATAATCCATCCAGTGACAGTCCAATTAAGTCTTCCTCGGCTATTGGGGAAAATACACCCAGTGTTCCATAGTAGTTTATTGAAACCTGCTGTAGGGTTGAATCTAAGGCTGATACCAGCAGGTCCCCCAAAACCTTTAATCGTACAGGGTAAGGCACATTATGAAATAAAGAAAATCCTTGATTCTAGATTACAATATTTGGCATTATGGAAAGGTTACCCTTTGTCAGATGCTACTTGGGTGAAAAGTTGGGATGTACATACAGATAGATTGGTTAACCAATTCCATGATAAATTCCCTGAGAAAGCGAAGGGTCCCCTTGGAGGAGGGAGAGGGGGTTAAGGGCATCGCCTTAACCCCCAGTTGTGTTTTCTTTATTATCTCTTTTAGGAGGTGAAGTTCTCAAGGGGGGATGCCTATCAGCTTTGGAAGCCATATTCCACGCTGCCACATAGCCTGAGAAAGTGGGAGGGGGTGATTTCAATTAAGTAGCTCTAAGTAGACAAAATTCTTTTGTTCAAGGCCATTTAGTATGGCGCAGGATGAAATAAGGATCTTACTTTTGGACGGATCGTGATTGGGCCATGTGATGTGATGATGACCAAGGGGAGGTGGATTTGTAGTTTGGGAAATTGTGGAAAGCCTGAAAACGTTTAGATTCAGGATTCCACAGATGTGCCAGGTGCTATTCTAATAAAGGTACTTTTGAGATAAGTTTGTCTCGGCATTACTGATTGGAATGGAGGTTTGCTGGAACACTGACAACATGCTGTGTCACGTTGCCGTCACGTCAGGTTTCACAATGTTTTCCCCATTTGCAGAGCTGGGGTGGGCGTGGCCTGCACGTGATGCATCTGGCTCGTGGGCCACCAGTTTGACACCCCTGATCTAGAGTAACATATTGCAGCAGGCTGCATAGGAATAAGTACCGTATATAAGCATACTGAGCATTTATGGTTTACAAATGCTTTTTTCTTGTGCATTTTTACTGTTTCCTCCCTGCACTGACATGTGATACATTTGCATATATGTCTCATGACAATGAAAAGGAGATTGTGAATGCCAAATCATTAGAGTGTTTGGGAGTTAAGGTGATTTCTACTAGTATCAGTCAGACTTTTTTCATAAGTGTATGAATATTGCTTTATGGTCTGTTTTTCTCATTGAAACCATAACCACTTATAATTATATTTGATGTATTTTAAAGAATTGTACACTGTGTACATGAGCTGCAGTGGTACAGTGATTAGAATGGAGTACTGCAGGCTACTTCAGCTGATCACTGGCTGTCAGCAGTTTGGCAGTTCAGGTCTGAATGGCTCAAGGTTGACTCAGCCTTCCATCCTTCCGAGGTCAGTAAAATGAGGACCCAGATTGTTGGGGGCAATAAGCTGACTCTGTAAACCACTTAGAGAGGGCTGTATCGCACTGTGAAGCAGTATATAAGTCTAAGTGCTATTGCTATTAGGCAAGTTGTATTTTGGAGGATTAATTTATTATTGAACAACTACAGTGCTCTCGGTCAATCCAAAATGTTAACAAACCTCAAACCTGAATATTTAAGAAAGTAAAAGTTAGATTTTGGCTTTCTTAGGAGAATATCTATGTGTGCACAATTATTGGGCAACTATTAGTGTACAGAATCATTATGCAACTAAATGAAAAACAAAAATTTGCCCATCTCACTCATTTATTTGCATCTATTAAAGTGAGAATAATAATGTCAACTCATAAAATATTTCTATGCCCTTTTTAGAGTTGCCAACAGAAAAGGAGGGGGAAGCAGTGTGGTAGCATGGAAGCCAAAAGTGCATTCCATAAATAGTTTTCAAAGATAGTAACTAGGTGACTAAAGTTTCTACTGCGCAAAATTCTAACTGGAGAGCAAGATTGATGACTCTTGGATACAGATGTGTCCCATTGGAGAATATTAATTACAATACACCCAGGAAGTGGAGGAAAACCAGGGTCAAGGGTGACAATGAATTATGTGTCTCAGAGTCGGCTACACCCAGACAGTGCCAGACATTTTAACTCCCAATAAATCCTTTTGAAGTTTTGGAAGTTTGGCTCAAGACTCATGATTTAAATGGGGGTAACTGCCAGAATCCTGACAGCTAGCTGACAGAGAGGCGATGGGCTGCATGGGAAAAAGAGGCTTTCACGATAAGGTGGGCACCGCAAACCTGGCGCTACCTGCTGGAAGGGAGCCAGAGACATTTCGAAGTTTGGACTGAACATAAAAATCTGGAAGGCCTAGGACCCCGCAAAAACTATCACCCAAACAAGTCTGCTGGGCCCAATACTTCAACCGATTTGACTTCGTGCTTAAACACATCCCGAGGGAAAGAACATTCTGGCTGATGCCCTCTCTCACATGCCCCAGTATAAATGTGAAAGGGAGGAGGTTGTAAATGCCATCATCCCCTCTACCCAAACAGCTGCCCAAGTAACCACCAGATAACAATGCTGTGATTGACAAGACCAACCCGCAGACGACTTAACCATGAAATTAAAAACTGAACTGCTAACAGACTGTTGGTTCCGGGACAACCAACACATCTTAACAAAAAGAGATGACCTAGCGTGAAAAGGGACAAAACTCTACATCCCAGAATCCCTACGCACTGTAGTCCTTCAGAGGAGCCATGATGCCAAACCGGCAGGCCACTTTGGGTTCTTAAAGACTTTACACTTAGCTCAGAGGCAATTCTGGTGGCCCGGCATAAAGAAAGATGTGAACAGTTATGTGAAGAGTTGCACCATCTGTGCCACGATGAAAAAATGACCAGGAAACACACACACACACACACACACACACACACACACACACACACAGACTGCTACAGATGGTAGCAGAACCAAAGAGGCCATGGGAGGAGATCGCAATGGATTTCATAGTGGAGTTGCCAAAAAGTGGAGGAAACACAGTGATCTGGACTGTAATAGACTTATTTTCCAAACAGGCACATTTCATACCATGCAGCGGACTACCCTCAGCCCACCAGTCAGCCAAGCTGTTTTTGAAATACATCTACCACCTTCATGGAGTACCACGGAGAATGATCTCAGACAGAGGTGTCCAGTTCATGGCCAAATTTTGGAGACAGTTCCTGTGTACTGTTGGGTTGTCCCAGGGCCTGAGCTCAGCTTTTCATCCAAGTACCAGTGGGTGGGGGCAGAGAGATTGAATGCCATGGTAGAGCAGTGCCTGAGGTGCTATGTGAATTATCAGCAATCCAATTGGATGGACCTCCTGCCTTTCGCGGACGTCGTGTACAATAATGCTGTTCACAGTAGCATGGGACTAACCCCCTTCAAAGTAGTGAGCGGTATGGACTTCGTCCCAATGCTTGAGTATCCAAGGGATCCCCCCTCCTCAGTCAGCCAGACTGACTGGATGTCAACGCTGAAAGCAACTTGGGAGAATGTCAAAAAAGCACTGGCAAAAGCGGCACAGAGCTATAAGAGACAGGCAGACAAACACTAAGCCCTGCAACAGCCATTCCAGTTGGGGGAGAAGGTCTACCTCTCCACCAAATACCTGAGGTTAAGACTCCCTAGCAAGAAATTGGGGGCAAAGTTCATGGGACCATTCCCCATAGTAAAGGTCATCACTGAAGTTGCCCCTATTGTTAAGGAAAATACACCCGGTATTCCATAGTAGCCTCTTAAAACCCGTGGTGGGATTGACCCTGAGGCCCCTACCTCGTGAGCCCCCAGACCCTGTGGTCGTAGGAGGCCAAACCCATTATGAGGTGCAGCGAATCCTCGATTCAAGGTGGCACAGGAGACAACTCCAATATTTAATCAAGTGGAAGGGCTACCCCTTATCACCTTGTGACAAGGTTCCATGCAGAAAAACCAACCAAGCCTGGGGGGGGGGGGTTTCGCAACCCTAAGTCCTATACTTGCAATAAATTTGTTTTGTTTTTGTGTTGTACAGGTCACCTTCTTTTTTAAAAAAATAAAGTTTTTTATTTTTATTTTTTAAACATCTCTTTACGTGAGCAACATGATTCCAGATTACAACATTTATACAAAATTACATTTTAACTTTCTTATTTAATATCACATCAAGTTTTTTATCCACTCCACTAATCTTTAAATAAATTTCCATTTCATATTTCAATTCATTTATTCAATATCAAAATCATTTCCTCACATATATTTTCAATTCTTTCTCCTCTATTATTTCCATTTTCAGCTTACCACCTAATTTATTTTACATTGTACATTATTATCTTCATTGGCTTTCTCAAGACCAATATATAGTAAACAATAAGAAAAGAGTAAAAATAAAGTAAAATTAATATATTTAGGATCCACATGGTATATCCCCCAATCTACAATACAGGTGAAACTCGAAAAATTAGAATATCGTGCAAAAGTTCATTTATTTCAGTAATGCAACTTAAAAGGTGAAACTAATATATGAGATAGACTCATTACATGCAAAGCAAGATAGTTCAAGCTGTGATGTGTCATAATTGAGATGATTATGGCTTACAGCTCATGAAAACCTCAAATCCACAATCTCAGAAAAATAGAATATTGTGAAAAGGTTCAATATTCTAGGCTCAAAGTGTCCCACTCTAATCAGCTAATTAAGCCATAACAGCTGCAAAGGGTTCCTGAGCCTTTAAATGGTCTCTCAGTCTGGTTCAGTAGGAAGCACAATCATGGGAAAGACTGCTGACCTGACAGTTGTACAGAAAACCATCATTGACACCCTCCATAAGGAGGGAAAGCCTCAAAAGGTAATTGCAAAAGAAGTTGGATGTTCCCAAAGTGCTGCATCAAAGCACATTAATAGAAAGTTATGTGGAAGGGAAAAGTGTAGAAGAGAAAGGTGCACAAGCAGCAGGGATGACCGCAGCCTGGAGAGGAGTGTCAGGAAACGGCCATTCAAAAGTGTTGGGGACTTTCACAAGGAGTGGACTGAGGCTGGAGTCAGTGCATCAAGAGCCACCACGCACAGACGGATCCTGGACATGGGCTTCAAATGTCGTATTCCTCTTGTCAAGCTGCTCCTGAACAACAAACAATGTCAGAAGCATCTTACCTGAGCTAAAGAAAAACAGAACTGGTCTGTTGCTCAGTGGTCCAAAGTCCTCTTTTCTGATGAGAGCAACTTTTGCATCTGATTTGGAAACCAAGGATGCAGAGTCTGGAGGAAGAATGGAGAGGCACACACTGCAAGATGCTTGAAGTCCAGTGTGAAGTTTCCACAGTCTGTGTTGATTTGGGGAGCCATGTCATCTGCTGGTGTTGGTCCACTGTGCTTCATTAAGTCCAGGATCAACGCAGCCATCTACCAGCAGATTTTGGAGCACTTCATGCTTCCTTCTGCAGAAAGGAATGGGGATGCTGACTTCATTTTCCAGCAGGACTTGGCACCTGCCCACACTGCCACCAAAACCTGGTTCAATGACCGTGGGATTACTGTGCTTGATTGGCCAGCAAATTCGCCTGACCTGAACCCCATAGAAAATCTATGGGGCATTGCCAAGAAAAAGATGAGAGACATGAGACTGAACAATGCAGAAGAGCTGAAGGCCGCAATTGAAGCATCCTGGTCTTCCATAACACCTCAGCAGTGCCACAGTCTGATAGCTTCCATGCCACACCGCATTGAGGCAGCAATTGCTGCAAAAGGAGCCCAAACCAAGTACTGAGAACATGTGCATGCTTATATTTTTCAGAGGTCCAATATTGTTCTATATACAATCCTTGTTGTATTGATTGCATGTAATATTCTAATTTTCTGAGATTGTGGATTTGAGGTTTTCATGAGCTGTAAGCCATAATCATCTTAATTATGACAAATCACGGCTTGAGCTATCTTGCTTTGCATGTAATGAGTCTATCTCATATATTAGTTTCACCTTTTTAGTTGCATTACTGAAATAAATGAACTTTTGAACGATATTCTAATTTTTTGAGTTTCACTGTATATCTTATATTTATTCCAGAAATATTCATATAACCATGTTATGTCTCACCTATATTCACAAGTGAGAACAAGGAGTTCCACAGTTCAAAATATTCAAACAAAACAAAGCCAGACTAAAAAAGGGTTAACAATACTATATTCCAGTCCTTGGCAGACTTCCCGGAATCTGTCTGGTAATTCAGAATGTCCATAAATTACAAAGGCCACTCCACACGTATCCTTTCGATGCATCAAACACTTTGCTTCCAAGCAAAGTTTGAGAATCAGCAATCCTCCTTAAATCACCTGGATGGGCGTGTCAGTCTCTCTAATCAATGTCTGGGTTGACGCCTCCCTTCAGCTTGACGTTTCAGTCTTCTCCTGGTTCTAGCGTCAATCCACGATCTGTCAGTTTCCCCATTGGAAGCCTCTGACTCATTTTGTGGATCAGTTGCTGGCATGAGTGAAGTCGAAGGTTCTGGGGAGGATTGTCTCTCCAACAATCTCTCATCCTCCTGACTCACATCTGTGTCCTCTGATAATTCAGACTCCACATTCACAGCAGGCTCCACCCTTCCATCTTCAGAGTCATCAGAGTCAAAACTCACAGCAGGATCGATCCTTTCAGTCACAACACTATCCCTCACTGCAGGGCCCTCCCCCCGAGTCTGACGATCAGGATGTGGTTTTGAAGGGAATTGTGCATGATATATTTGAATAAGGTCTGGGGCATGCACCTTGGACACATCCTGCCAAGAGCGAATCTCCATTTCATTTTCCAGTCTCCCCATGAAGTACTGGAACCATCCCTTTAGCCATTGTGAATCATAAATTCCGACCACTGTAGTCTCCGTAACAGGTTCAGTGCTGGGCCTAGATGGAGAACCTGTATCTGCTGGAGAACGGAGAGTACACGATGGGGTGTCAGGTACTAACAGGGAGCGGTGAAAAACAGTGTGAATGCACATGGAGCGTGGTAGAGTGAGTCGAGAAACCACAGGGTTAATAACCGCCTTGGTAGGGAAGGGACCAATAAAGCGATGATCCAACTTCCTAATCGAACGATTGACCTGAAGATGTTTCATTGACAACCACACCTTGTCACCCACAGCCAACGGTGGCGTCGCTCGACGCGAACGATCTGTGAAACATTTATAATCTGCTTTCGCTCATTCCAACTGTCTGGAAATTAATTGATGCATGGCATATAACTCCGACAAAAAATCTCGTGCCTCTGGAACTGGAGAATCTGCAATTGATGGGGAAAAACCTCGGATGGTAACCCACATTTGCGTAAAAAGGCGTCATGAGGGTGGAGGTGTGCTGAGAATTATTAAAGGCAAACTCTGCCAATGGAAGATAGGTCACCCAGTAGTTTTGTCTTTGATTTACAAAACAACTGAGGTATTGGGCGAGGATGCCAATTACCTTCTCAGTCCCACCATCAGTTTCCGGATGGTGCGCCGACGCTAAACATACTTGTACTCGTAGTGCGTTCATAAGACTTTTCTAGAATTGAGCGGTGAACTGAACACCGTGATCTGAAACAACTCTGTCCGGTAAGCCATGTAAACGGAACACGTGTTGTATGAAAAGCCGGGCAGTAACACGAGCCGAGGGTAATCTCCTACACGGGATGAAATGGGCCATCTTAATGAGCATGTCAACCACCACGAGCACCATCGTATAACCCGATGAAGGGGGCAAGTGCGTTAGAAAGTCCATGGAGATCGCTCCCCATGGTCTGCTCGGAGTCAGCAGTGGTTGAAGAAGTCCAGGAGGCACACCCGACGCCGCTTTCGCTTGTCGACATTGTACGCAAGAAGCGACGTAGGAAAACACATCATGTCGAACCCGAGGCCACCAAAAAGTCCGGGTGACCAAGTGCAGAGTTTTGTGAAAACCAAAATGACCAGCAGCGGGGTTGTCATGACATTGCATCATGATGAGGGCTCTAAGCATCCTGGTGGGTACATACAATAAACCCCAATGTCGTAGCAAGCCCTCTTCAAAGGACCATGGGGAATCAGGTCCAACGTCCCCCCATCTCTGCTGCATCCACGCATCCAATCGCTGCGCCTCCCATATGCGAGCCCGCAAATCTACTGGATCTTGAAGTACGGCCAAAGATTCCGGTGGCAACACTGTTTGTGGAGGAAGAGGATCCTTGGGACCGATATATTCAGGTTTCCGAGACAACATGTCTGCTCTCCGATTCTGTCCACTTGGAACATAAGTGACGGAAAAATTGAACCTTGCGAAAAACAACAACCACCGGATCTGGCATTGGTTCAACTTCTTGGTGGTAGACAAATGTTCCAAGTTTCAGTGATCTATCCGAACCTCCACCTTGTGCTGAGCCCCCTCTAGATGATGTCGCCAGGTCTCAAATGCAGCCTTAATAGCCAACAACTCCTTTTCCCAGATGGTATAATTGCGCTCAGAAGCTGTGAGCTTCCTAGAATAGTATGCGCAGGGGGAAAGAAGTGCGTCATCCTTCGGAGCTTGCAACAATACTGCCCCGATACCTACATTAGAGGCATCTGTCTTGACCACAAATGGACGATTCATACCAGGATGCCTCAATATCGGCTCGGCCACAAACGCTTTCTTTAAAGTTTCAAAAGCCTGTTGTTGCAGAGGCCCCCACTGGAACGGGACCTTCTTATGGAGGAGCTGAGTGATGGGATCCATTAACTTAGCAACGTCTGGGATGAAGGTCCTATAGTAATTGGCGAACCCCAGAAGACATTGCACGTCCTTTACTTGACGAGGGGCTTCCCAACTACACAAGGTCTCGACTTTTTTAGGGTCCATAGCAATGCCCTCGGGAGAGATGATATGCCCTAAAAACTCTATCGACGACTGAAAAAAGAAGCACTTCTCCAGTTTCGCGTAGAGTTTATGCTCCTGAAGACGCTGAAGCACTTGATGAACCTGCTAAAGGTGGTGATCCCTGGACCGAGAGTAGATCAAAATGTTGTCCAGATACACCACAACAAACCTATCCAGCATGTCCTGGAAAATGTCGTTCATCAAATGCTGGAATACCGCGGGAGCATTGGTCAGACCAAATGGCATGACGGTGTACTCGAAATGGCCATAACGAGTGCCAAACACCGTCTTCCACTCGTCCCCCTTGCGCATCCGAACCAGGTTGTAGGCCCCACGCAGATCGAGTTTAGTGAAGATAGTAGCCTCCCGCAACCGCTTCATCAATTCCGGAATGACCGGCAAAGGATAACTATTCCTCACTGTGATGGCATTCAACTGGCGGTAATCACAACATAAACGAAGCTCTCCTGACTTCTTTTTAACAAAAAGAATGGGAGCCGAAAGAAGGGACGACGATGGTCGAATAAATCCCCGAGCCAAGTTTTTATCTAAAAACTCTCGGAGCGCAACCAACTCGGACTCCGACATGGAGTATAACCGACCCTTTGGCAATGGAGCATCCGGTATCAGGTCCACAGGACAATCATAAGCACGATGTGGTGGTAATTGATCTGCCTCCTGTTCACTGAAAACATCGGAGAAGTCCGATAGCTCCAAAGGTATTGAGACAGCAGGAGCGGCAATATCTTGGCCAGCGCAGATATGTCTCAGGTGGTCTGCGCATTGGAGACTTGGAAAAGAAATGGTGTTCTGCACCCAAGCCACCAACGGATCATGCAAACGCAGCCAGGCCACGCCGAGAACCAAAGGGAGATGAAGGTTCGAGGTGACATAGAAACTTATTGCCTCCTCATGATCCCCAATAATCATACGCACTGGCTGGGTGGCGAAACGAATGGGCCCAGACTTGAGCTCACGCCCATCCACAGTTTCCACCTTAATGGGTGGATCCACAGCAATCAATGGAATTTCAAAATGCTTGACAAAAGCCCAGTCAATAAAGCTGGTTGTAGCCCCTGAGTCCACCAGTGCAATGGCGGGAATTCCCTCCTTCTGGGACTGCAAAAAGATTCGAGTGTCCAAAAGTAAATGCCGAGGAGGGCCAGGATTTACTTCAGCCATTTGGGGTGGAGGTGTGGAACGTGCCTGACCTAGGGTTTCCCCCAAGGTCGGGCCTACCCCGTTTACTGACGGGCCAGGAGTGGTTTCAGGCACGGGTCTGCAAGTCCCTCTCCGAGTGCAGGAATTTGCAAAATGTCCCGGACCCCCGCAATAAAGGCACAAGCCTTCCTGGAACCTTCTTGAATGTTCTCATGCCGTTAAGCGAGGGCGGAGTACACCTAACTCCATCGGCTCCTCAGTCTTAACCGTGGTTTGAAAAACTTTCGGTGGCGTGGTTTGTGCACGAGAAAAAGAAGGTGGTTCCACAATGGGCCATCTGCTTCCGCACTGTTGTAAACGGACTTCAATACGTAAGCACTGGATTACCAATGCATCTAGAGTTGAAGCCCGCTCTGCATGTACCAACTCATCCTTGATGGTATCAGACAAGCCTTCATGGAATGCATCCATATGAGCCGGTTCGTTCCAGTTAGAGTCCATACAAAGTAAACGAAATTCTGCAATGTAGTCCTGCAGGGGACGTTTCCCCTGATAAATGTCCCATAACCGTCTAGCCACAGTTTCAGTTTTAATTGGGTTTTCAAACATAACCCTCATTTGCTGCAGAAAACCTTGAAAATTATCCAACAAAGGGCTATCTTGAATTAACAAAGGAGTAGCCCATTTGGCAGCCTGCCCAGATAAAAGGCTAATCATAAATCCTACCTTAGCCCGGTCATTTGGGAAGTCTTCAGGCCTCAAGGTTATAAATAATTGGCACTGCCCCATAAATGCCGGGAACATGTCTGTTTGCCCTGAAAATTTCTCCGGCATGGATACCGGGCTTTTCCTCAAGGGAGGGGCTGAAGGAGCAGCAGCAGGACTTTGCAAATTTGAAACATAGTTCACTAATTGTGTCACCTGATTTTGAAGTATCTGATTACTCTGTATCAGCTGATTTATCTGTTGCTGTTGTTGCTCTACCAAACTCTGCACTTGGGTTTGCTCCATCTTGGTTGAAAGATGGTTTGTTTGGCTTGGAAGCAAAAATGTTATGTCTCACCTATATTCACAAGTGAGAACAAGGAGTTCCACAGTTCAAAATATTCAAACAAAACAAAGCCAGACTAAAAAAGGGTTAACAGTACTATATTCCAGTCCTTGGCAGACTTCCCGGAATCTGTCTGGTAATTCAGAATGTCCATAAATTACAAAGGCCACTCCACACGTATCCTTTCGACACATCAAACACTTTGCTTCCAAGCAAAGTTTGAGAATCAGCAATCCTCCTTAAATCACCTGGATGGGCGTGTCAGTCTCTCTAATCAATGTCTGGGTTGATGCCTCCCTTCAGCTTGACGTTTCAGTCTTCTCCTGGTTCTAGCGTCAATCCACGATCTGTCAGTTTCCCCATTAGAAGCCTCTGACTCATTTTGTGGATCAGTTGCTGGCATGAGTGAAGTCGAAGGTTCTGGGGAGGATTGTCTCTCCGACAATCTCTCATCCTCCTGGCTCACATCTGTGTCCTCTGATAATTCAGACTCCACATTCACAGCAGGCTCCACCCTTCCATCTTCAGAGTCATCAGAGTCAAAACTCACAGCAGGATCGATCCTTTCAGTCACAACATAACCATTTCATATTTTTTCTTTGTTTCCACTTAGCCAAAATTTACCCATGTAATTTCAATAAAATTTCATTCCCTTTTTAATTATAATATAATATTCTCATTATAAATATTTTACATTCCAATATGATCCCTTCTAATTCATCACATTTTTTTATTTTCTCATATCCTTTATTTAATAAATTATATTTTCTATTTCATGTATAAAACAAAGAAAAGAAAGAAAAACAGAAGATTACCTTTCCCTTTTTACTTCCCTTTAACCAATTTTAATCTATAAAGTTTATATAATTCACACTTTTTAATCATGATACCATATTTTTGCCCAGTTTATCATAATCTCTGTTTTCCTAATGTCATTTAAGTACCGTATATACTCGAGTATAAGTCGAGTTTTTCAGCCCATTTTTTGTGCTGAAAAAACCGCCCTCGACTTATACTCGAGTCAGATTCCCCTCTGAAAAAAAAATGGTGTGGAGCTCCGAAGCTGGGCAGCCGCTTCCCTGCTTCCGTGTTTCCTTTGCAACTTTTAAGCATGGGAGGGGGAGGCTTTTCTGAGCTCTAGGCTGAAAAAGCAACGCGAGCTGAGGTCGCTCCACTCAGTTTCATTTCCTCAGCTCCAGCTGCTTTCAGTCCACTCGGGAGGAGGGGGAGGGGGAGGAGGAGGGGGAGGCTTTTCTGAGCTTTAGGCTGAGAAAGCAACGCAAGTGGAGGTCGCTCCACTCAGTTTCATTTCCTCAGCTCCAGCTGCTTTCAGTCCACTGGGGAGGAGGAGGAGGAGGGGGTGGGAGAGAGAGAGATATCATAAGAACGGCTCTTGGTTTTTTCTTGCAAGGGAGAGAGTGACTCCTGCCTACCACTGTCATCATCATCATCTTTTGCGTTAGTGAATCAATCAAACCTTTCATGATAGTGAGATCGTTTCCCAAATTTCCCTTAAATCAGGGAAGAAATCAGAAACAAACCTTTGGGCTGAGAATAAGCTTGTTCCTATGATGCCATTTTTGTTCACGTCAGTGTGAAAAGTGTGAAAAAACACACTTCTTTTTCTTCATCTTCTTGTTCCCTATTTACTGGTCTCTTTCAAAGAGGAAATTGTGAACATCAAACTTATTCTCAACTGTCCTAGTGAAAGTTTTTATTGGCATCTATTTTTATTTTTGAAATTTACCAGTAGCTGCTGCATTTCCCACCCTTGACTTATACTCGAGTCAATAAGTTTTCCCAGTTTTTTGTGGTAAAATTGGGTGCCTCGACTTATATTCGGGTCGACTTATACTCGAGTATATACGGTAATCGATTTCATATTTTAGGATATGTATATATAAAAAAGAATGGATTAATAAGAATAAAACCCTCTTAATGTCTCTCACTCCATCTTCGCTTTTCTCATATATATAATACTCTTAGGGTAATTCCCAGTAAATTTTAAACTTCAAATCTCCCCAGTCTAAATTTCGAATAAAAAATACCAAAATACATTCCCATGTGGTATCCCCCTTTTATACTATATCTAACCCTTATCTCTAAATCTCTCGGCCTTGTCATTTCTCTTAGTTTTAGCCAGATTTCCCTTTTCTTGGTTTTCCCGGTCTTTCCTCTTTCTCCCTCGTTTTTCCTCTAACATTGTTTTTATTTCCATCTGCCAGTCACCCATCTTTTCCCCCACCCTTTCCTGTTCTATTTTTTGAAGTTTCTTCTTGCACGATTTCTTCTTCTTTTGTTTAATCCTGGGAGCGTTTTCTCTTTTATTTATTACCTCTGTCATCAGTGTCATAATTTGTTTAATCCTGGGAGCGTTTTCTCTTTTATTTATTACCTCTGTCATCAGTGTCATAATTTTGGTTCCTTTAATATCTTTTGGCAATGTCTCTTGTTCTCCATGCTCATCTGAGCCACTTTCCTCTTCCTTTAACTCCTCCTCTCTGGGTTTCCTTTGTTCTTCTGCGGACTGCATCGCCATTTTTTTTTTTGCCAGTATATCCAATAATCCCCTTCTTTCTTTTAGCATTCCTCTAACAATTTGCAGTTCCGACTTAAATTGTTTGCTTATTTCTTCAATTTTTTAAAATCAATTGAGTTATTGAAGTTCAAAGTTTTTTTATTGCAATCCTTGCCAAAAGTCTCCGTTTGTCTCTATTTCCCTTATTAATCCTTCTGTCTCTTTGTCACAGTCAACACCCAACAGTCCCAAGATATTGCATCTGTTTATTCTCTTGCTACAGTTCCCCCCCCTTTTTTTAGGTTTCCAGGGTTCTTGTTATGTTATAGTTTTTTATCTCATATCTTTTCTCGTTCACACATTTATAAGACCAGTGATTTTCCATAAAATCATAAAGGAAAAAAGTCTTTAACCATTAGATGGTGCTGTATATCGCTTTCCACTTTTCAAAGTTCTTTTCCTTTTTCTTTTCAATTATATTAACATTAATTTTCAACCATTTCAACCATTGGCTTTTTTTAAATATAATCAATTCCAGGCAAGTCCAGCACTCTATCCAATGCCTAATTAATGCCAAATTCTATATATTATTCTGAATTTAGTCTCTAATTTTGTTGTAACTCTTTTATAATCTGGTTTTTGTTTACCTTATATTTTCCTCTTATTTTCCGTTCGCCGCTGTCATACTCTTAAGCGAGGGCTTCTCAGGGTTATTGAAAGAAGGTTCAAATTCTTTTATCTGGTTACACGCTGCTCACCACTTCACCGCTCCAGCACACACTTGGGTCCTGGCAGCTTCCCATCTTCAGGACAGCCATTAAACTACTGCTTCTCCCTGTCTTCCAGGGGAGTATACCTAGCTAGGGAGGGGATATGCAGCTCCCCTCAACCCAGCTGGTGGTCTCCCCCTCTTCCCCCACCCCTCTGAGGTGGGTCAGATGGATCTGGTCCCATAGGGACCCTTCCAACAAGGTAAGCACGGATCAAAGCCACACGCGATCGCAGTTTCTGGTCCGTCTTTGACGGAAGCACCACCAGAAGCATACAGGTCACCTTCAAGAAGTGAGGGGAGCCAAATGTCAACTCATAAAATATTTCTATGCCCTTTTTAGAGTTGCCAACAGAAAGGGAGGAGGGAACATTGTGGCAGCATGGAAACCGAAAGTGCATTCCATAGTTTTCAAAGATAGTAACTAGGTGACTGAAGTTTCTGCCGCACAAAATTCTAACTGGAGAGCATGATTGATGACTCTTGGCTATGGATGTGTCCCATTGGAGAATATGAATTACGATACACCCAGGGGGTGGGGGAAAACCAGGATCAAGGGTGACAATGAATTATGTGTCTCAGAGTCGGCTACACCCAAGCAGTGCCGGACATTTTAACTCCGAATAAATCCTTTTGAAGTTTTGGAAGTTTGGCTCGAAACTCAAGATTTAAATGGGGGTAACTGCCAGAATTCTGATAAATAAACTACTCAAAATGTACAAATAAACATTTCTGACATTTCAAACAAAAAACTCAATGACCAATATAGACACCCTTCTTTTCAATAACAGTCATAAGCCTTCCATTCATGGAATCTGTCAGTTTCTTGATTTGTTGACAATCAACTTTTTGTGCAGCAGCAACCACAGTCTCCCAGACACTGTTCAGAGAGGTATACTGTTTTCTTCACCATAAATCTCCCATTTAAGAAGGGTCCACAAGTTCTCAATAAGGTTTAGGTTAGGTGAGAAAGGGGACTGTGTCATTATTGTTTAATCTTTATGGCCTTTACTGGCTAGCCACACAGTGGAGTACTTTGATGTATGCGATGGAGCATTGTCCTGCATAAAAATCATGGTCTGTGTTGAGGTAATTCCCCATTAGGAGAATGAGCGCATACAGGGAGACGTATTTGAGAGAAGTGTTTGAATAATACACACACAGTACACAGATACACTGTACAATGTATATATACAATATACATTGTACAATGTACGTTTTTACTTCCAGAAAGGTTTAAGCAAAGTCCAAAATAAGCTGTCCAAAAATCATTCACAGGTAAATCACTCAGTTTTTCAATCCAGGGATAATCCAAATACCAAATTCCAGTGTCAAAAACAGTTCAGTATCAGACTTACATTAAATCCAGCAATATCAGTCAATTAGAAGAAATGGAGCAACAGCAATACTTTCCAACAGAAGGAAACAGTGATACTCACTCAGACTCTCTTCTGAGACTCAGACTAAACAACCCAGGTTTCTGGCTCCATTTTATGGCTGTTTGAGAAACCACACCCAATTACATGCTCTTGCATTCCCTTAAAGATACAGTACTAAAATGTTTATCCTGGTTTATATATTTCTAACCCAAATACCTGTTAGGTGACTTATATTCCTAACATTCTCCCCTTTTGGGTAAGACAATATATACAACCTTACATTCTAAGTCCATAATCTTCACAGCATGCCTTATGCTTTATAGAGCCTTGGGCCTTTGTAAAATGATCTGCTATATTGTTTTCTGACATACAGTATTCTAGCTTAATCATCTTACTTTGCACACATTGTCTCACATTTAAGTATCTTAAATCTGTGTGTTTCGTTCTTGTTTTAACAGCAATATTTGAAGCCATCTGTATTGCTGATTGGTTATCTTCGTAAACAACAAAAGGATCTTTTACATCAATTCCCATATCAATCAATAATTGTTTATACAAAACTAAATCTGTACATAATAAACACAAACATGAGAATTCAGCCTCCATTGTTGACAAACTTAGATGTTTCTTTCTAATAGATCTCCATCCAATCAATGCTTTTCCCAATAATACAGCAGTACCCAATGTAGATTTTCGTGTATTTATGTCTGTAGCAAAACTTGCATCAGCATATGCAGTCAAATTCAGTTCACCTTTTGGCTCCAGATACAATGCATAATGCATTGTTTGTTTCAGATATCTTAACACACGTTTAGAGCTTGCCAGTGCCTTTCAGTTGGCTCAGCATTAAATCTCGCTAATTGATTAACACTGTATGTTATATCTGGCCTTGACCAATTACTGAGATAAGATAAACTACCAGTCAAGGACTGATAAATGTTCTTATCAAAAACAGGACTTTGAACATCACTGTGGCTAAACTCCTGGCTCATTGGTGTCTTAGCCGGTTTACAAAGTTCCATTTTAAAACTGTTTAGTAATTGGTTAATTTTATCTGCCTGTGAGATTTTGCATCCTCCCCTAGTTCTATCTATCTTTAAACCAAGATATTGTTTGATTTCTCCTAACTGTTTTATCTTAAATTTCTTTTTCAATAGTGAAATTATCTCAGTAGCTTCTTGTTCAGTTTTGGTGATTAATGCTATGTCATCAGTAAATAAGAACAATAATGACACTATACCATCACTTTCTCTTTTAAACAAACATGGATCAGCCATGCCAGCTACAAAGCCTATTTTAGTTAATTCTTTGACTGTACATTGGTTTCACTCATATCCTGATTGCTTTAACCCATAAAGACTCTTTTTCAATTTCCAGCAATCATTATTATCAGTATTATCATTTTTGAGACCTAAAGGTTTCTTTAAATATATAGTGTGTTGCAACGGTGCATGCAGATAAGCTGTCTCTACATCCAAATGATTTACAATGTATTTCTCTTTAGCTGCCCACACTAATGCTGCCCTTAATGTAGTAGCCTTCAGACTAGGTACAAACACCTCATCGTAGTCATTTGCTGTCTGATTGAACCCTTGTGCTACTAACCTGGCTTTATGGGTAACAGTCCCATCTACACCTGTCTTTAGTTTATATATCCATTTACATCCTATGGCATGTTTACCTGGTGGTAAGTTAACATTTTCGTATACCTCCAGTCTTTTTAATGATTCCAGTTCCTTATCCATTGCTTTCTGCCAAGCATCCTGATCCTTAGCAGGATACATTTTCAGTTCACTATAATTACTTGGAACTGTATTCACTTGGCATACAACACTAGCCTGATATCTATCAGGTGGTCCTGTTAGTTGGGTTGAATGTCTTGGTAATACAGGGCTTACTGGTGGACTTTCCTGTGCCACCTGCTCCTGTTCTTCTATTTCTTCCTGTGCTTGTTCTCCTACTTCCTCCTGTTCTTCCTCTTTAATGGCTATTTGTTGTTTACTGATATCATCTTTAGGGACTATTTGGGTGTCAATAATATCATTGCAGGATTCCTGTTCCAGTTTATCCCATGCAACGTGCTCAAGAAATTTTGCACTCGCACTACAATAAACATGAGCTGTGCCTCGATCCCAGAATCTAAATGATCTATGGTTGGCCTCATAACCCACAAAAAATAACTTCTTAGCTCTATGTTGCCCTTTCATTCTTCCTTGTGAGGGAATATGCACCCATGCTGGAGCTCCAAATGTGTGTAGATAACTTAAATTTGGTTTTCTGCCATACCAACGAGTGAATGGCAATTCACCAGTTGTTGTGTTAACTACTTTGTTTAATACATGGTTACTACACATTATGGCTTCACCCCAAAGTGTTTCAGGCAAACCTGAATCAGATAACATAGTGCGAGCCATGGCTTGTAATGTTTGCCCTCTTTGTTCTACAAACGAGTTATGTTGTGGTAAGTCAGGTGCAGAACGTTTATGCTCGACACCAGCCAATTTTTACACAGTTTGGAATCTATTGTTAATAAATTCAGTCCCATTATCAGTAACTAAAGTAATTACCTTATGTTTCATTTTTCTTTCTGCAAACCTTAGCCAGTTAAAGAAATGTTGGAATGTTTCTGTTTTGTTTTTCATAAGATAGCAGAAACCGTATCGTGAGTAATGGTCCAAAATACTCAAAATATAACAGGTACCTCCTAAACTTGGTTTCTTAGGACCAATTATGTCAGCAAAAACAACCTCTAAAGGTTCTTTGGTCTTAAACCCATTTAGTCTGGTTGCTGGAGTAACTTTACTCTTTTCTTGACTACAAGCATTACAGTGTAAACACTTGCTACAGGGTTTCAATTTTATTCCCTCTGACAATTCAACAGTTTGTTTGAGCATTTGGAAATTAATGTGCCTTAGACGTCTATTTAGTAAATGTATACATTCATCATGTGGCTTAACATTGTTCTAAACTGAGTTAGCCATCTTCAACTGATCATCATGTATTACATATAAATCATTCTTTAAAGTAGCAGGAACACTTTTACCCTCTTTCTCTATTATACAGTTATCTCCCCTAAAGGTTACTACATAACCAGGATTAACTAAAGCCCTTACTGATCGTAAATTAAATTTTAGTTTAGGTACATATAACATAGTTAAATGTTCATTTATGCAAGAACAATATGCAGTACCTTGACCTGATGATTTAATCTTCCATCCATTTGCCAATGATACATCTTGTTTACTTGTGGACATCTTTACAAACCTTTTTCTATCTTTAGTAATGCATTGGGATGCTCCACTATCAACAACCCACAGATCATGGTTTGCAGTTGAATTGCTAGACATAGCTAAACTAGCATTCTTCTTAGCCTTCTGGTGTTTACTAGTATTCTGTTGTTTTCCCTTCTTATAGAATTTAGCTATATGTCCTCTAGCCCCACAAGAAAAACATTTCCTAACATTATAGGCAGCTGAAGATAAATACTTTTCTTGTGGTTGTTCCTTCCTCAGTTGGTCCCTATCCAGCCGTCTTCTTGCTTCTTCAAACAATCTTCCAGTTATGTCAGTCAGTGTCAGTTTATCTCTGGGCAGTACTTCCAGTGAAGATACATAATCATCATAACTTTCATCCAATGAGGAAAGAATGATGTAAACTTGATGCAGCTCTGAAAATATCAGTTCTTTTTCATGTAGCTCTTGAAAAGTTATTTTCATGAAGTTTAAATGAGCTAACATATCTCCACCTTTCAGAAGACGTGCTCTAAACAGTTTACGTGTAAGATGTATGTGTGCACCTACACTGTCACGAACATAAATTCTCTTCAAATTCTCCCATCACCTAGCAGCAGACTCTTCTCCACGAATATGGACTAGCTGCTGGTCACTCAGTGTTAGTCCAGTTATACAAAGAGCTCGTTCGTTGTTCTGGTTAAAGTCAGCAAGCTTCTTGGCATCATCCTCATTTTCTGGATCCCAAGCATTTACATCTGGTGGGTCTTGAACTACATTCCATAAACCTTCTTTACACAGAAGTAGACTGCATTTCATAGACCAGGAAACATAGTTTGTTCCATCCAACTGGGTTATCAGTGATAGACTTGTTGAAGTAACTTGTGCCTTCTTTACCAGGATAGTAACCCACAATTAAACAGTAAACAGCTGTCTGTATACAGTACTGTGCATTCACACTAACTCTCAGTTATCTGAGTCTGGTATGGCCTGGGTCCATAACCAGTGTTGAGGTAATTCTCCGTTAGGAGAATGAGCGCATACAGGGAGACTTATTTGAGAGAAGTGTTTGAATAATACACACACAGTACACAGATACACTGTACAGTAAATGTACGTTTTTACTTCCAGAAAGGTTCAAGCAAAGTCCAAAATAAGCAGTCCAAAAGTCATTCACAGTTTTGTCATTCAGTCAGTTTATCAACTTATGTGTCTTGTTCAGTGGTGGTTGGGTTTCAGCCTTCCTTATCTTGGCCATGTCTCTGAGCACTGAACACCTTGTACTTCTGGGCACTCCAGGTACGCTGCAGTTCTGGAATATGACAGCAATGGAGGATAATGGGTTCCTGGTAGCTTCACGTTTGAGTCTTCTCAAATCTTTGGCAGTTAATATGTGTCTTTTTTTCTCAACACATTCCTTATGACTCTGTTGATTATTTGCAACAAAATGTTTGATGGTTCTGTGATCGTGTCCCAGTATCTTAGCAATTTCAAGAGTGCTGCATCCTTCTGAAAGGCTTTTTACAATGTTTGACTTTTCAGAGTCAGTTAAATCTCTTTTTTGTCCCATTTTGCCTGAGTAAAAGAAGCTGCCTAATAATTATGCACACCTTGATATTGGGTGTTGATCTCATTAAGCCACATCCTCCCTCATTACACAAATACACATCACTTGATATGCTTATATCCACTAAGCCAGGGCTGTCAAACTCCTGGCCTGCAGGCTGGATGCATCATGTGCTGGCCATGCCCACGCCCAGTTTAGCGAAGGGGGAAAAAGTCCTGAAACATCATGTGACATCACCATGACGATGTGAGTCTGACACCCCTGCACTAAGCATTCAAGTTTATACAGCTTGGAGGTGGAAAATATGCATAAAATAATGATATGGTCAAAATACTTACTTGCCTAAAAATTGCACAGTTTAGTTTTTTCCCTCCATAAATTATATCATTATTTTCTTCTCTTATTTTGCACAGAGATTAAAAGATCTGAAACAAAGAGAATTTGCTCGCAATGTTTCCTCAAGATCCCGGAAAGATGAGAGGAAGCAGGAGAAAGCCCTTCGACGTCTGCATGAGTTGGCTGAGCAAAGAAAGCAACCTGAATGGTGAATTATGACCTACTACAAGGATGCAAATTATTTAAAGCTAGAGTCTCTCCATGGGGCTTTTTTTTAAAGAATTTTTGGCATCAGATACCCATTTTGTTCCTTAAAAACCTTCAAGTTGCCTACCATAGCTGCTAGCCCCTTTCAGTTTTTTACTGTAGTCCTCAATATTCCTTGCAAAGCCTGGTGTGCTTTTCAAATTGACAGAATTTGCACATTGTTGTCTCTTGGTAAAACCAAAGGCACTTTTGTTTCAGCATGCAAGTTAGACTGACTTGTAACTAAATATCCAATTACTTCAAGTCATACACTAGAGACAGAATGAAGTGCTGCTTAGATCTTTGTAGACCAAAACTTTAATCTGCCATCTCCTCAAAACAAGAATGCCCACCTCCTCTTTCTGACCTATCTGGGATGATTTTTTAAAAATACTGTGTGTGATATAAGTACAGGAAGAAACTGGAACTGTTAAAGCCAACAGCTCAGGTATTTTATATGGAAAAGGACCTAAGCCTGAGACAAGTGGGGCATCTATTCATACACACTTCCATGTATGCATCAGAACTGTGTACTTGTTCCCAGTCATTTTCTTGAGGTTTTTTTTATCTTTGATTTTAAAGGCTAGAATTGTATACATCTAGTTTAAAAGTTTATGCTGAGTTAATTCACTTTCTCATTAATATATGCTTTAGAGCACAGTAACGATTCCCTAGTGCTTATAAGAGCAACTTGTTAAACATATTCCACAGGGAAAGAGAGATTTCAAAGCAATGGTTACTGAATATATTCATAACCTGCAGAGCAATTGCATAAAAGTTTGCCGATACATGGAGTAAGGTTTTAAGTGTAACATTAAGGTGGAAATGTTAATATGGTTATATGTTCTAACTATTCTTTCTTTGTCTGCTTTTCCCCCTTCTCTGTCTTCCAGTGCTCCAGGAAGTGGGCCAATGTTTAGAACCACTACTGTAGCAGTAGATGAAGGAGGAGGAGAGGATGATGTGGATTCGACATTTCCTGGTCGTTGCTCCTCCTCTTCAGCAGCTTATGGTCAAGCTACCAACATTACTATGGATAAGGGTATAATTCATGGCAGTGGACAAATCAGTAGCAGTCCTGGACTTGCTCAGGTTCCTGTCCAGATATCACAAGCTGTCAGTCTAGGAATTAACAAGACAGGTTTGTGTTTCTCATTTGCCAAAAAGAGCCCTGTAAAGCTAGAATCACTTGCCTCAGTATTCAAAGACCATGTGGATGAATCCTGTTCTCCTGATGATGAAGTCAAAACTGATGAAAGAACCCATACGTATTATGGAACTTTGGGAAAAATTGGGGAAATTGAGGGGAAAAATAGCCCTGACAACAAGGGAGATGATGATGAGCAATCACGTGACAAAGATGCCACCTTATCAAAGCTAAAGAAGACAAAAAGGGATGATGGGCCAGTGGCAGTAGAACCAGAATATTATCATTATATTCGCCCTGCACATTGTAAGATGAAGCCCAACTTCCAGTTTTTGCTGTTTATGAAGGCAACAGACCAAGTAGAAGCAAAAGCTGCAAGCAAAAAAATAGCTCATGAAAGGAAACAAAGCAATTCCCCCAAACTCAATGTGGCAAAAAGTGATGAGGAGACAGTAACAGAATGTGTGAAGGAGCAGAATGCTGCCAACCAAAGCACCAAAATGGATATTTTGGAGGAAATAGGCAAGCAAGAAGGAAAACAACTTAAGGGAAATGTTTTTGTAGAATCAGATGTCATCAATGAGATTTCCCAGGCCGCAGGAACTAGTAAAGAAACCACAGAAGGGCCTAAACATTTAACAGGGCAGTTCTTCCCTGTTCTGAGTAAGGATGAGAGCACCACCCTCCAGTGGCCTTCAGAACTGCTAATCTTCACCAGAGCAGAACCCTCTGTGTCATATAGCTGCAATCCCTTATATTTTGAGTTTAAGCTGTCTCGTAACACAGACACTAAAAAGAAAGGAACAGAAAAACAGAAAGGTACAATAAACCTTTTGAAGGAGAAAATGCAGGCTGCTGAAGATAGTGAAGCAAGCAAGAACAAAGATATGGATCTTCTAGCTAGTGGTTCAACTGCAGTGCCAGAAAGCAAGTACTGTGGCAAGCAGGAAGTCAGTACTGTAAGAATTGGCAAAAGTGAAAATGTGGAGGACAGCAGCAGAGGCAATCTTACTAGTCAAAAGGACAAAATGGGGAAGTCTCACAAACACAAAAAGAAGCACAAAAAATCCACCAAATGTAAACATCGGTGCAAATCTGAGGCAGAGGAGAAAAGCAGAAAAGGGGACTTAGCAGAAGATAAATGCAAGAAGCAGAAGGAACACAGGCACAAAAAAACCAAATCTTTTCCAACTGAGGCTGAATGGATGCAAAGGACTGAAGTTACTGGCTATTCTAAACAAAGAAAGTGGAGTGTGCAAGACTCTCAGAGGAAGTCTCTTTCTGCTGAAGAAAGCAGTAAGAAAGAGGACAGTGGTATCTCTTTCCATGACCATGGCAACAAGAAAACCAAGGGGGACTTGCAGGACACTTTGTCTGCAAGCAAAAGGCGACCTTCCACCTCCACATCAGTTCACCCCAGTCATGGAGGCCAACAAAGAAGTGGTAGCTATGAGAGTGACAGAGACTCCTACAACAAGCACTTCAGGCAGAAGTCAGCATCACAATATAGATATGATTATTACTCTGCTAGTGACTGTTCACAAAGCCACTCCCAGGAAAGACATAGACACTCCTCAAGAAGATCATCTCAGAGATCCTATTCATTAACTTCATATGCTTCCTCTGACAATAGTAAGTACAGCTGGCAATGTAGCTACTCAGAAGACAGCTATAGTGATTACAGTGACCAGTCACGAAGTCGTACTAAGCACTCCCATGACTTGGAGGATTATTCAGATTATTCCAGTTCCAAGCACAGGTCAAAGAGATACAAGTACTCCTCATCAGAAGATGACTACAGTCTGAGCAGAAGCAGGTCCTGGAGCAGAAGCAACAGTCAAACTTACACCAGAGAGAGGTCAAGGACTAGAAGTCGAGGAAGGATGCACAGCAGTAGCTGTAGTTATGGTCGAAGTAAGTGGCAGAGCAGGAGCCAAATGGGACATAGCTGGAAACAGAGTAGAAGCTACGGACGAGAATGCAGTCGGAATACAAGAAGATCTCTCTCATGGAAGGGATCCTATGGTCATGAAAGCCCTAGGGAGAGAAGATCTGGCCAACGTGATTTCATCCGGTCTAAGATCTACCGCTCACAGACTCCTCATTATTTCAAAGCCAGACAAGGTGAAGGGTCTGCAAGAAAGGAAGAAGCCAGAGGAGATGAAGCTACAAGAGCCTCCAGTCTCTCTCAAAATACCAGCAACTTTAACTTTGGGGACAGCTATAACTCTGAGGAGAAAAAATCTGCCACAGCAAACCTCCTTCTGGAAAAAAATCAGTGTAGAAAAATAGAGAAGAAATCTAGTAGCAATGATGATTCCATTGCAGTATCTCACAAGGATGGAATTAAGCTGAAAGATCCACCACAGGGCTACTTTGGCCCAAAACTTCCTCCCTTGTTAGACAATAAGGCTGTTCTTCCATTAATTGGAAAACTTCCTGCAGTTAGAAAACCAAATACCAAGCAGTATGAGGAATCTGGTTTAGAAAGAGAAGAATTGGAACTATCAGAGCTGGATGAAGCAACTCATGACACTGTTTCAGCAAGCCAGCCTCAAGTGGAGGAAACCATGGTGACTGGAATACAGGACAAGGATTCAGGTGATCAGAACTCAGAAGAAGTAGCCACAAAGCTAGCTCCTGTTCCTCTTGAACCCCCAGTACTCCCCGAGCAGTATGAATCTAGTGACCTGGTTGTGCCACACAACTTCCTCCCTGATCCCAATGAAAATGAAGCTTTAGAGCCTCTTGACAGAGGGAACCAACCTGTCTCTACAGAAGGAAGAATAGTACCTTTAGTCCCAGATGTGGAGCATTTCCCTAGCTATGTAGCACAGAGTGGGGAGCCCAGCATCAGTAGGGAGCCTGAGGGCACTGAGGAGTCTTCCCTGGCACCTCTGGAGAGCCAGCCCATCACCTTCACCCCGGAAGAGATGGAGAAATATAGCAAGCTGCAGCAAGCAGCTCAGCAACATATTCAGCAACAGCTCCTTGCCAAGCAGGTCAAGGCCTTTCCAGCCTCAGCTGCCTTAGCTCCTACCACAACCTCTGCCTTGCAGCCCATCCACATCCAACAGCCTGCAGCAGCTGCAGCCACCTCCATTACAACTGTGCAGCATGCCATCCTGCAGCATCATGCTGCAGCAGCAGCTGCAGCCATTGGAATCCACCCTCACCCTCACCCACATCCCCAGCCTTTTGCTCAAGTGCATCACATTCCTCAACCCCATTTCACCCCAATCTCATTGTCCCACTTAACTCACTCAATCATCCCTGGGCACCCTGCTACATTCCTGGCCAGCCACCCAATCCATATCATCCCTGCTTCGGCCATCCACCCGGGTCCTTTCACTTTTCATCCTGTCCCCCATGCTGCCCTCTACCCAACTCTCTTAGCCCCTCGACCAGCAACCACTGCTGCTACAGCATTACACCTCCATCCCCTTCTGCACCCCATTTTCTCAGGGCAGGATTTGCAGCACCCACCCAGTCACGGCACATGAAGAAGTGAAAAAGATATGGCCTCTTTGGGGGAGAAGACAGGAGTATAAATCTCTGTGTGCATTGGTGTTTTGTACAGGCTGCCTGAAGGCCATGACTGACACCACCTGAGCATAGTGAAATGGGAAAACTGGGCATGGAAAGGGAAAGTGAATGTAACATATCTGTGGAAAGGGGGGAAATGTTGCTGGAGTTCTGCCTGTCAGTATTTTCAGGCTCCTCTACACCCAGAGAGGTGATTCACATCTATATGAGTATGAAGTTCTTCAGCCATTTTGTCCCTCTTAATTGATGATGCTTGTGATTTTAAATCATTTCCTCTCTGTTATATTCTGCGCATGGGTGCAAGGAGCGGAGACGAGGCAGTGAACAGTGAACTTCAACTCTTTATTAAGCATACTGAACAGAGCAATCGCCTAGGGCAGCAGCAGCCCTTTTAAAGGGTTGGCTGCTGTCCTATTAGCCAATGAAGAACATGGAAGTGTTAAACCCTTGAACCAATGAGAGTTGGCCCGTTAACAGCCAATCAGATTTCCCAGAAAGGACCAATCCGATGTCGCTATTATCGGCCAATCAGAAGTGCAGGATGAGAACCCTGCTTTTTACTTAAGGTTGTTAAAACTTTATTAAATGCCTTTATTAGTTCATAACACTCTCCACTTTGAAACCCTGAATGAGTAATATCTAAATTATTTGCCTTCGTTATTTGCTATTTATTTGAATCCACTTGAAAGCTTAAAACTTTCAGCAAAATAGCCACAAGATTATCAACATCTGATCCATTCCTCTGTTCCTCCCCCTACCCAACCAAGAACCATTCTCAGCACCCCACTGATTATCATAAACAGCAAGCTTCCTTCTCAAGCAAGCCTGGCCCTCCTATCCTCCCTATGCTGCTGCCACAAGGGGAGAAAATAGAAAGTAATTCCTTTATCAGTCTTTGAAGCAATATGTTGTACTAGAATCCTGGGAACATCCAGAACATGACTTGTACTCTGTCCTCTGTAATATTTGATGGTTCCTTATTAAAGTATGTTTTTTTTTTTCAGAAGAGAACAGTTTTTTTAAAAAAAAAAATTGCATTGAATTCTACATGGCAATACTGTTTTTTGTATTGCTTCTGACAAATGTTCCATCATGATAGTGTACTGCAATGGCATTTTTATAGCTCGCTTTTTGAGTGGTATTTGTTCAGGTTGATGTAGTTGGAAATAAAGCTTGCATCAAACGTTCAGAGCTTCTCATTGTGACAAAGGCACAAGAAAACTTCAAGCATGTCTATTCAAGCTCAGTTTTGTTTTCTTGGGTACCATGCAGTGGGAAAAAAGATAAGAGGTGCTTCATTTTACTGGTGAAAATAAGACAAGGTTTGGAATAAAGTAATGAGCAGTGATACACACCTTTTTGTACCATAGGTAATGAATTCCAGCAGTTGGTGGCACAGTGGTTAGAATGCAGTATTGCAGGCTGACTCTGCCCACAGCCAGGAGTTCGATCTTGACCTGCTCAAGGCTGACTCAGCCTTCCATCCTTTTGAGGTCAGTAAAATGAGGACCCAGAGTGTTAGGGGCAATATGCTGACATTGTAAAGCACCCAGAGAGTGCTGTAAAGCACTATGGGGCAGTATATAAGTCCTAAGTGTTACTGCTCTTGCTATATCTTGGAACATCTGTGAAAACAAAAGCCAGAGTTACTTTGGTTTTAACTGCATCCTCTTGTCAGGAGCCAGGCTGCTTATTGGAGAGAATCAGCCCATTGGATGGGCAGAGCAAAGTCCAAATGACATTCCAGTCAGAAGAAAAGGTCTGTCCCACAGAAAACTCTCAAAGTCTAATATTTTTTCTTGGGGCTGAAGTCTTTGCAGCAACATAGTTTCTATATAGAGGTGTCTGTTCGTGTGTATGCACACAGAGTTGTGTTTATGTTAAAGCTGTTGTTTAAACATGTGCCTTTACTGTATATGCTTTGGAAAGATTCTGACTGGCTTCTTTTTTTTTTTTTTTTTGAAAAATTTTTTTTTTATTAATTTTCTATAAACGGACAAGACAAACAAAACATTAAAACATACACCTCTCATATTTACATACAGTGTGTCAGTTGGTTCATCATTTTTGTGCATTCATTTTGTAGTCCCAGTTACAATTATATTACATAACAACTCATATTATCAATCCAAACTTATATATCCTATAATCACTAAACAAACAAAAAAAATTTTTTTTTGACTATACTTTTAATCATTCATGCTTTATGAGCTAACAATACTTTAACCAAATTATTCAACAAATCATATAATCATACCAAATCAATCCTAGAAAAAAAAAACAAAAAAAACCTTTATAAATGTAATATCGATTAATAAAGTAATAGCAAAATAACAAGATAAAGATATTTCTTACTATCTAAAATATTCTATTATCATATTTTATCATCTAGCCATTTATAAAAAAGATCCCAAATTTCATAGAATTGTTGATATTGGTTTCCTGCTCATTTCAATGCTTCCAAGGCTTCAAATTCTTCTTAACTTTTAATCCAACTAGTAAAGCAGCCAATTATAATCCAAAATGGAAAACTCCGATAGTCAAAAACACGAAACCAAGGAAGAAACAGCAAAAAAGGAAGAAGAAAGATCTTCAGGTTCTTCTAGACCCTAATCCAATTACGAAATAGTCCACCATAAAAAAAGAAAAAAAAATAGAAAGAAGAAAAACAAATCCAAAAATAGTAATATTGATTAAGAGCAAAAAATAAATAAAAACAAAAAGTTCCCAGATTCTTCACACCTTAATCCAGTTGAAAAGTCTCAATAATAATAATAATAATAAAAAGAAACAACAACAAAGTGGTCCAAGAACAAAGATAGGAAAAGCAAAAAAGTCCCAATAAAAAAGAAAAGAAAAATAAAGAAGAAAAAAAAAAACCCTGAGGCTTTCCCTTTAAAAAAATAACAAACAAAAATAAAAATATTACTAGAATTGAAATTTTTTTTTTTTTTTAAAAAAAGGCTAGCGTGTGGGGTATAAGAAAGCACACTGCACTTTATTTATTTATCCAAGGCTCTTGTTATGACTCTCTTCTCCAGCAGCTTCAAAGCCAAACCTCAAGTGTTCTTGATAACAGTCCAGGAAAGCACCTGCAATAATATTTTGCTGTGCTCTCCCTCTATCTTATCACGTTAAAATGTCCTTGAGAAGAGGTCTTTTTACAATTCTCTCCCATTCAAATAAAATACTTTCAAGCCTCTAGTTGGCAGTGTTACAAAGTTTCTTAATGCTCTTCCTCCCCCCCAGCCGGAAAAAAGGAATAATATATACAAAAAAAAAAAAGAAAAAATAGCCAAAGGGAGCCTCTATTCTAAAGAAAGTTAAAAAATCAAAGGGAGCATAAAAATATATATAAGAGAAAATTCAATCCGGTTACCTACAAAGTCACAGTAAAATCTTTCCCAAAAAGTATAAAGAAAAGAAAAAAAAACCCAAACCTCAATTTGACATCACTTTAAAAAACGCCGCTCAAAACAATTTCAGTCAAAAAAAATATCTCACAGCTTTCTTCTTTATCCCGGATGAACTTTCCAACCTCAGCGAATTTACAACACAAAAGAGTTTTTCTCACCCAGCCGACACACTTTCACTCCAATCACTTTCTTTCCGGAGCTGTCCCGACTTCAGCAGCTATGGAGGCTGCCTCTCCGCCGCCAGCGAAAGGGCTTCTTCCGGATCAAACCAGAGATTTTGCGATATCTCTGGGATCCTGGAACAGTGCCCTTCACAATCACCGTCTCTACGGGACGGTTTAGGTCCGTTAGGACCGACCAGGGGCGAAAATATCGGCTGCGATCTCAGAGCCCCGAGATCGCAGCTGTATCGCTGAAACGAAGCTCCGCCTTCTCCCCCCTGACTGGCTTCTTTTATTTAGAATCTTTCCAGAGTGGTAGGTTCCCTGATTTCATAGCTGTCCTTTTTAACAGAGGGAATGTCTGCCTTAGGAGAGACAGAATAATTTCATTACCATTTCCACACCTTTCATTTAATTTCATCATCTCCGGAGGGAAAGAAGGCTACAAAACGAAGTTAGCTTTCTGTGAAGCCATGGCTATTTATCACCCAACTGTCCAACTCAGTGGTGGGATTCAAAAATGTTTACTACTGGTTCTGTGGGCGTGGCTTGTGGGCGTGGTGTGGCTTGGTGGGCGTGGCTTGGTGGGCATGGCAGGGGAAGGATACTGCAAAATCCCATTCCCTCCCCACCCCACTAACCTGCTTTCCTGCTCCGTTCTCCTGTGCAGGGCACCAAAAGAAGACCCAGCCGATCAGCTGGGAATCGGGAGACAGAGAATAGATAGGGGCAGGGGCAGTCAGGGGTGGTATTTGCCGGTTCTCCAAACTACTCAAAATTTCCACTACCATTTCTCCAAAACTGGTCAGAACTTGCTGAATACCACCTCTGGTCCAACTACAGCTAGTGTTCATGGAAAATGGCCTCCATTCCAAAACTTCAAATACAACCACTGTTACTTGCTTCTCTGAATCTTTCAGGCTCTAGGCTTCCTTACACTTCTCCAGAAAAAAAATAAGACTAGAAAATGCTTCTCTGACCAAGGGACTCAGTTTCTAGTTGCTTAGGTAACTGAAGTAGTAAAACAGTATTACTGCAATTACTGAGTGCTTCATTTCCATGACATTAAGACCCAAGATCTAGCATTCCACTGGGGCACAAGAGGAGACTGGACTTCTGCAAGAATTGTTCCAACAAAAAACACACTATTTCAGTATCAGCAGGCTATATTAAATTTTGTCACATAAAATTGTGTGTGTGTGTGTATATACGTGCTGTAAAAATGAGGAAAATACACTTTCTAATAAACAAGTACCTTGGGGGAAAGTGTGTCTGTGTTCTTGTTTCCCAAAGGAGCAGAATCAAGTTGCTAGTTCTCGTGTCACACTGTTAGGTGTGAACAACCAGAGCCATGTGTAGAGTTCCTGCCCTTTACACAGGAATCTCTCAAGACTGGCAGCTGTCACCAGGAAACAACTAGATAAGACCCTAAGACAGCGGTGTCAAACTCAAGGCCCGTGGGCCAGATCCGGCCCATAATGTGTGTTCTGTCTTTTAATTGCTGGCTGAATATAAAGACAGTCAGATTAAACTATACAAAGGCTTCCATACAAAGTTTCTTTACTGGTTCACAAGGCATCCTCAAATATAACTCATGGTTATGTCAAGATTCATCTAATGTCCAATTCTTTGCACAACTGACTTCATAGTGTAAAATTATAGTGATCTTTCATCCTATAACAATGGAGCAAAGGGTGAGACACCAGCACGGTGCTGGGGTCCAAGCAAGAGTAAAGGAAACTCCCCCAACCCAACCAAGGGTCAATTCAGTGACCAATCAGGATTACAGATGTGACCACATGACATGAACTACATTTCCCATGTTGCATTAACCACATTTACCATGAGGCATTCCCTTAAGGGGACAGCTCCCAATTCCTAACTAACTATCCCAATTCCCAATTACCTATATACTGTCTGGACAGCACAATGTGACTAGATCAGGGTCGTGGGGCTGCCTTGGAGACAAGAGAAGGACCAGCCCCCGGCACCTCAGCTCTGGCCCAGGCTGTCCGGGTGCTGATCTATGACTTGATGGTGGCCATCCGGGCTGGAACACAGTCAGCCTTAGATCCACGGGGCTGCCCTAGAGCCAGTGAGGGGCCGCCCCCACCCTGCCCGCACACAGAGGAGGTGGCGAGTGCACACAGGGTCTGGTGTCCCTGTGGACTGTCTTACACCGCAGGCTGATTGCATTCTGACTGTTCCCTTTCACCCAGGATGTGCATGCTTGCTGCCTCCTGTGTGCATGCCCAGGGGGTGGGGCTGAGCCAGCGATGCAGTTTCTCACTGACTCCAGGGAGACCGCATGGGTTGTATCTAAGGCTGACCATGTTCCAGCCCAGATGGCTGCACCAAGTTGTAGATCACTGCCACTGCACTAGTGCCGCCATGCCGCCATGCCCCTAGCAGACACCATGGGAAAACCACAGCCAGTGGGCGCGCTGCCAATCTTGTCCCTTCCTGAGCATGGGAATGAGATGGAATGGGACCAGGCAGATGCTTCCCATTTTGACCTCTCCCCCCTGTTGTTGCCTCTGCACCTGATGGGCCTCTGCATAGATTTCAGCTTGCCTCTCCCAGACCCATGCATGTGGTGTTTGTATGTGTGTGTGTATGTGGTCTCCCCCCTTGCAGCCCTGTGCTGTGACATTGGGGAGAAAAAGAACAGGAGAGACAAGAGAAGCTGGGATGGGAGCTTGCAGCGTTCTATGGAGCTGAGGGTGGGAGTTGGGGGGGGCAGGGTGCGATGCAATTGGCAGCAGGTTGGGGGGGATGTGCAGTCCACAATACCTTGAGCACACACCATTGTAGTGCTAATAGGTGAGAAAAAGAAACAAGTACACCCAAAAAACAGCTTTCATTAGTTTGCAGCCTAGTGAAGGTGCGGGTCTGCAAGGGGTGATTCCCCCCCCCCCGCATACACACACATAAACACACAAACACGTGCACGGGTCTGGGAGAATTGAGCTGAGAGCCACGCAGAGGCCCGTCAGGTGCAGAAGCAATGATGGGGGAGGGGTCAAATTGGGAAGCCTCTGTCCACCACTGCCTGCCTGTTGTCAGCTCTGCCCTGAGCCTCTGGCAGCTTAAAAAAAATAAGGGGAGGGAGGGAGGAAGGAAATGAGAAGGGGAGTCAGGGAATGAGGGAGGGAGGGAGGAAGAAAGGAAAGAGAGGCAACTTGGTTAGAGATGCCCCAGTTCAAAGGAAAAAGCAATTTTGTGTTCGGTTTTGTCACAGACAAAACTTTGTTGGCAATCCAAGTTAACATTGGTATTCTTGAATTGTGAGCCCTGAGGAAAGTATCCCCTCCTTGTGTATTGCAGCCATTTCCAGTGGGGAAAATAGGACAAAGCAGAGCAGGGAAAACTTCCTTTGCTATATTTGCAGTCTGAATTAGACCATGGCAGGGTCTGTTCCTAAACACTAAAGCTGTTGCACATAAAAAACAGAGGAGCTCTGATCAACTATCACATCCACCATTTTGACATTTTTGCTGTACTGTTGTCTGTGGACGCTCCCACTAAATGCAAGCACAGGATAAACAGCCTGGTTTGTTTTCAGTCTTTTAAGAGGCCACAAACTACTAGCAAAAGTGGATTTCACCACAAGGCAAGAAGGCATCGAGAAATGTTTCCCCTTTTGCATTTGAGCATCCAGGAAGGGACAGGAAAGGAGAAAGGGAAAGAGGAAAGAGGAAAGCCAAAGAGGAAAGAGGGGAAGAGAGCAAGGAAGGAAAAAAAGGAAAGGGGAAGAAAGAAGAAAGAAAGGAAAATGAAGAAGGAAGGAAGGAGATTATAATGAGAGAGAGTGAGGGTCTGAGGGAAGTCCTGCCTTAGCACTTGCAGCCCTGCTGTCCTTTCTCCATCCCCTTGTCCCCTCCTCCTGATCTCTCCTGGTGGTCTCCCTATCGCTGAGGATGCTTTGTTTACAATACCAGGTCTCCTCGCATGGAGAGGGAGTGGGCCTCCCTCTGAACCACATACTTTGCCCTCCCATACACACCGTGGGCAACCTGGCCAAGGAGAGTAAGCATAGTGTACCCAACACAAGCGACATTGAGCTGGCCACGCCCCCAGCCCTCCTCCCCCCCCCCGGTCAACCACACCCCTGATGCAGCCCTCAATGAAATAGAGTTTGACACGCCTGCCTTAAGGCATTCGAGAGAGGGGGGTGGTCAGAACAAGCACTCGTGTGTTTACAGAGCAAGTCCAGGCTGATTCCTAGCTTGAGCTCTCCTCCCAACTGGGTTGGTTGCTCTCCAACAAACACACTCTTTTTGAATATCTCTTTCCAAATAAAAGTCCTATAAACCTGAGTCAGTATATAACTTATTGTTATTCTAAGCCAGGGCAAACATTGCATATTGCTTGTCCAATAAAGTTCATTCTGATATTTTGAAGCATGTGAAATACAACTTACAAAAATACTTGGGTATAAAATACCATTCACATTGATGTTCCAATATACTGATTATATAAATGTAACTTTTAAAAAAAGCATGAAGGAATTTGGAAAAGAAGATTTCAGTCCTTGTTTATCATCCCTTGCACTTTCAGTCTAGAGAAAAAACTTAGGTCTGCCAAATGAATTAGTAGCTTGAGGCAAAGAATAAAATGAGCATCTCCATTCCCTTACAGAAAACTTTGCAGATATTAATTAGCTCAGGACTGAGCTAATCACAGTGCAGAAAGTTAGCACCCACCCCTCTCCTAGAAGAATGAAATATTTTGAGAAATGTTAAAAAAGGCAAGATAAAATATTTCCCCATGGGAGTCTGACAACAGCCAATAGAATACATGTTCTTGCACAGGAACAGGACATTCAAGTGCAAAGCCCAAAAGAAGGTATAAATCCACACACACACCACTCTCAATTCCATGTGGTCAGCTGCCCAGAATCACACGTGCTTGGTGGTTCTGCTTCATAAATAAATGGACCCTCTTTCCAATCAGCCTCCAGCCTCCATTTTGTCTCCAGTGCCTTTCTCCCGGCTTGGAACTGAACCAGATGGATATTTTTTACAACAATTTAGCACCCCAGATGGGACTCCAAGCTAACCTGACCTACGGACCTGGCCTGGGTAAGCCTCCCTTGCTGGCACAGACCCATTGAGTCTGTGGGTGGATTTTTCCTGGACTTTGGCTGTTTGGAATTAGAAGAACTGGTAGGCTGAGAGAGGAGGTGCTCATACTTTGCCAGGAAAGGCAAAGTCCTCCCGGACTGGAGCTATCTAAGAACTGGTTGGCTGAAAGCAGCAGCAGCTGCGGCAGGTAAAAGCCCGGCTAGGTCAAAGTGAACACATTGGCAGGGGAACATGGGAAACTGTAGCTTGAGGGACAAACCTAGATACTCACTGGATGATTTGCTTGTGGCATGGGATGAGAGGCTGGTGCCCATCCTTGCTGGTATGAAAACGGATCGAGCAAAAGTAATATGCAAGGAATGGGCTTTGCTCAGGGATGAAGCTGGAAAAGCAATTTGGCTAAATAAGGGTACTTAAAAGAAAAGGGATATCAGCCAGCCTCTGCCCTTCCCCAGCCTCCTCCTCCACCTCTGGAGCCACACTTCCACTCCCTGTTGGCTGTTCCTTCTCTTCCTCAGAGTCAGTCTCCACCAGGGGCATGACACTATCCTAGCTCTATACCCGTGCTTCGCTACAAAACTATGTGACTGGGCTTAGTTTTGGGGGAGGAAAATAAGGTGAAAAATGTGCCTCTGCCTACCAGCATCCATCAATATTAATCTGGCTAGTGTCCTGTCAGTGTGTGAGACAGTTAAGGGCTGTTTGGAAACTGAAACAGTATTTGCTGTGTGAGCAAGAAGGAGACAGCAAGGAGCCTGGGCATGGCTCAGCTCAACTGTTATGTACTAAAGCTGGTTGCTGCTGTGAAACTGAAACTCCTCTCCTATGCTTGTGTTTTGTATTTGGAACAGATTTATTTTCAGGTGGAGAGGGGGAGTAGAACTCCTTAGCATTAGAGTGTGTCAATAATAATATAGGAAATATTAATGCTCTGATGGTCATTTAGAAAAAGCCTTTCTTAGTGAGCACCTAGAAGCCAAGAGGAACATACATGCCAAATTTCAAGTTTTTAGGCTTTACGGTTCTGGAGATTTTGTGATGATGCGTGAGTGGTATTTCGCTTTTATATATATAGATGAACATTGAGGTTTTTGTTTGTTTGTTTCTCTCTTTTCCTCTTCCTTCCCTATACCTTTAACAACAGCCTAAGGTTATGAGAGAATGTTTTAAGTTCACGTACAGGAAAAGTTTCATTCTTGCATTTACTGTATGTGATGGGCTGTCTGCTAAAATAAAGCAAGGTCATACACACACTTGAAAGTAAATCAGGAAGCCTGTAATTGTGGAGTCTGTCTGGCAAGAACAAAGAATTCTTATCCACAGGAAATATGCATGTGTAAATCTTGTAACAATCCTGGCTAATTAGAAAGCTGATAAAAGTAACACGACTCAGACAACTTGCAGACCTCAGCTAAAAGTTAGGAATAGAGATGGCATGCAGCAAATCAAATGTGTATTAGATAACTCCTAGGGCAGCGGTGGCTAACATTTTGGGGCTCCCGTGCTGAAAATTGCGTGCCTCACGTGTGCTCACATACCAGCACCCAGAAGGCAATACATGCAGGGACCCACATGCCCCCTGCGTATGCACGCAACCCCACTCTCTGTTCTTATCTATTATAAGGACACATAACCCCACTTGGGCAGACATTCAGACATTGATGGATGTCCTTTTAACACCAGAGGAACAGAGACTGGTGAGGGGGGCAATGGAGTGGCAGATAAAAAAAAAGCATGATAATGAAAACCACTGGAAGTGCGCCCTCACAGAGCCAGAATGGGATCTGGATGATGACCAGGACAATACGAGACTGCGAAATTATCAATCCTTACTCTTGTATGAAATCCAAAATTGAATTCCTAAAATTAAGAATCTTGCAAAAGTATATGAAATAAGGCAAAAGAAAGAGGAAAGTCCTGGAGATTTTCTTGAAAGAATATACCAGGCTTTCAGACAATATACTGATTTAGATCCTGAAGCCTCAGACAATCAGAAAATGATAAACATGATTTTATAGGGCAGTCAGCAGAAGATATAAGAAGAAAATTCTAGAAAGTAGAAGGAGGTCCAGGGAAAGGCATTTCAGAATTGGTTGAGATAGCTTATAACATTTTTTACTAACAGAGGACAAGAAGAAAATAAGAAAGAAATTCAGAAGGCTTGCTGAAATGCTATCTTCCTAGCAGATGCCCTTAGGCAGGAAAATTGGGGAGGAAGGGGACAAACCAGAAGAGGAAGGCAGGGAAGGGGAGTTCAGGTTGCTCGAGGAAGTAGTATGGGCATGGAAAAGTAAAGGTCCCCTTGGGACCCAACAAGTGTGCTATATGGAGAAAGGAAGGTTATTGGAAGAGTGGATGCCTGGTGCCTATAGCCATGCAAGCAGAAAAAGAAGAGTGAAGAGGCCAGGAGCAGGGAGCTATTGCTCCCCCAATCTCCAAACGCCTTGTGGAAGTCAAAAGTGGGAGATCTAAACATAAAGTGTTAATAGATACAGGAGCCAGTAGATCTCTCCTTAACAGACCGATTGCTCCTCAGACTAGCAATGACATACTTTTTGTTGGGGCTTCAGGAAAGGCTACAATGTGTCTGAAACAACAAAAGCTCAAATTGTACAGCAGGAGGTTAAAAACTTAGGGTATGGCATCTCTGCAGGGCAGCAGAGACCTAAGGTGGGAAACAATCCATTAAAGCCCCCTGTTAACAGAAAACAATTGGGATTCTTGGAGGTGGATTCTTAATTTTTGATTAATTGTCAAGCCCCTTTATGAGGTTGTTAAAGGGGGGATGGAAAATATTTGAATGGATTAAGTAATGCTAACAAACATTCACACAAATAGAGAGTGAGCTTCTGGGAGCACCAGCACTGGGGCTTCCAAACCCCACTACACCTTTTACTCTATTTGTACACAAATGGAAAGGCATTGTCATGAGTGTTCTCACCCAGAAATTAGGCTCATGGCAAAGACTTGTGGCATTGGGATGGCTTGTGAACAGTGGCAGCAACAGCCCTGTGAGTTGAAGAAGCCCAATAGTTAACACTATAACTTTATCTCATAGTAAAAGTCCCACACAGGGTTCAAGAGATTATGGAAGTGCAGGGAACATTTTGGATGACTTGGGGTCGCCAAGCCAAATATCAGACTATCCTGCTTTCCTTAGCCATACAATTAGAGGTACGCAATACCCTCAATCCAGCTGCACTCTTGCCCCAGGTGGATACTGAACTGCATCATGATTCTGTAGAGGTAGTGGATTCTCTATATGTCAGTAAGACCCGATCTTAGTGATCAACCTATCCCAAATGATGACTACTTACACATGGTAGTAGCTTTATGATAGAAGGTCTGAGAAAGGCAGGATACGCAGTGGTCACACCATGGGAAGTTATAAAAGCCAAACCACTACCAGTAAATACTTCTGCCCAACTAGCTGAGCTGGTAGCTTTAACTAGAGCCTTACAGCTGGCTGTAGCACTAACAGTAAATATTTACACAGATAGCAAATATGCCTTTGGAATCTTGCACGCCCATGGAGCTTTATGGAAGGAAAGAGGATTATTAAATGCAAAAGGGTCAACTATTAAGTATGGCCCACAAATTTTAGAATTATTGGAAACAGTCTGGCAGCCGAAACAAACAGCAGTCGTACATGTCAAGGGGCATTCTAAGGAAGACACCCTTTACGTAAAAGGGAACTGGGCTGCAGATAGGGCTGCTAAGGAAGCTGCCCTACAACACTCAGAATTAACAGCCTCCCTAATTCCAATATCTCCATCCATACCCACTTACCCGCCCTCTTATACTTCCAAGGACAGGGCATGGGCCAAGTCTATCGGAGGCAAGGAGGGGGATGATGGGTGGTGGGGCTAAAAGCCCTGGTAGACTTTTTGACACACTAAGCATTAGGCAAGGGTCTCTATTCCACTGCTTCCCAAGCTGTAGCAGCCTGCCTGACCTGTGCCAGAAATAATCCAAAAGTAGCCAGGCACCCACCCCTAGGAGTCCAACCTAAAGGCAACTATCCAGGGACGGTTTGGGAACATAATTTGTATCAACATTATTTCAGGTACAATCCCATATACAGTGCAGTTTTGATTACAGCATAGGTCCCTGATTCTTATCTTGTTTAATGTTTATGTGAAGTAAAACAAATTGGAGGTTGTCAAGATTGATAGCACTGGTGCAGAGGAATTTCACATTTGATGATACATTTTTAAAGGAAACCTTTAGTCAATATACCAGCTTTCTGATAAGGCCGATGCTGGTTTTTCCTGCACACATGGAACAATTGCACTAAGTTTTTTTTTCCGGTTTCAAGTTTTTTATTTTATTTTACAATATAAAATACATTATACATATCAATGCGTGAACAGTGTGACACCTGGGTATCATACATTTTAGTACAAATAAAAACAGTGCTATTTATCATATTTGTTACATTCCTCAAGCTTATGCAGTTCTAGTGTTGATACACATATTTGTATTAAATTATAGACTTTCATTATTTAATTATTCAATGTTTCAATACGTTATTCCAATGCCAATCACAATATTGTTTAAACATAATAATGATATCATTCAATTTCTAATCTTATTATTACTTTTGTCTTATTGTATAAAAAATGTGTATGCTAGTATTCCCCCCTCTCTTATTTCCATCCCTACTCTAACTTTTAATTATGCCACCATTATACAGTATTTAAAAACAAATCCTTTCTATCCATCATCTCTTGTTCACTTTAAAGCTTTAATTGTTCATTTTTTAACTTGCCTCCCATATTCCTCTCTTGGATCTTTATCCCTATCTGCATCTACATCCTGAATTCATTTAAAACATTTCTCCCATCTCTACCCTTTTTCATTGTCTCGCTTTCAAACTATCTACCCATGCCCCTATCTCCCTTTGAAAAATGTCTTCCTGCATCTCCAGTTCCCTTTTAAAATCTCTTAAAATGTTTTCCCCTTGGTTTATTTCATCAGTCATTTTTGTTATTGTCTCCTTCTTGTCATCTTTTTTCTTCTTCTGGTTAATCTGTTATGCTTTTTTATCTGCTTTTTCAATTGGTTCCTCCTTTTCCTGGGTGTCTTGGTCACTCATTGTCCTTTGTATAATATTTACCAGTTTTTCATCCATGCATACCATGCATCCATCCATGCCATGCATTAAGTTGTTAATCTCCTTGTGGTTTCTTATCAGAATGTCCTTGATGCTTTGAAACGTCAATGTCACTTCTTCCCAGGTTCCACTCATTTCCTCCTGATGGAGCATCTTGTCTTATTTTAATAAGTCCCTCTCTTGTCCAGTGATCCAAAAACCATGTATTCAAGCCTAAAGTCACTCCCCGCAAAAAATTCAATGTTCACAATTTTTTGTATTCCATAGTTAATCAATCTATTCCTTTAGATAATCACAGAAGCTTTCCAGAACCTCCTTAAATCTCCTTTATGTATTAAATGTTGTATCATGGCATTCAGGGGTCTCTTTAATGAAGTTATCTTATTTTTTCTCATATTTAAATATCCAGTAGTCAAGTTGTAGGTGCATCAAACATATCCTTGTCAGAGTTTTCCAGGATTTAAGAATATGTTATATCTTTCAAATTTTGGATGGTGGATCCTAATGAAACAAAATAAAATCAACTGGGGGTTGTTTAAAATTTTTTAAAATGGCATCACTCCTTGAAGAGTTAAAAATGAGACTTCAAGAACAAAAACATATGCGGGAGTCTTTGTGGTTAAACTGGGAGAAGATAAAAAGACAATGTTATTTGAAAATTCCAGTTTGGTTATCGACTATTGAAGCATTTTCCTATCCTATAATTTATAAGAAGGAACAAACAGTTAGATATGGGGAACTCTTGGATGAAAAGGGTGAACTTATATCGATCCAAAACTTAGAGGAACAAGGTAAAAGGATGAATTGGTTTTCATATGCGCAAATACATTCAAGGTATGATGAAGATTCTAAAACGGAAGGATTCTATGATAAGCAGACTGATTTAGATAAGATCTTGATGGGTACTGATGAAAAGGTGATTAAAAAATTATATGGTTATTTACTGGGAATGAAATTAGAGGAAGAACAAGTCAAAGAAACTATGATTGTTTGGGGGAAGAATTTTGGATATGGGATTGATTTAGAGAAATGGCAGAAATTGTGGTCTCAAAATTATAAAATGACAATGTCAACAGCATATAAAGAAAACTTGTATGAGATGTTTTACAGGTGGCACTTTCCCCCAACAAGAATAGCAAGAATGTTTAAGAACAAATCTGAAAAATGCTGGAAATGTCATCAGATACCCGGCTCGTATTACCATATGTGGTGGACTTGTGAGGATGCTAGAAAATATTGGACTATAATTCGCATGTGGTTGGAAAAAATGACAAAGAAACACATAGACTTGAAACCAGAGATCTTCTTGTTGGGAATTTTACCTGATATATATCGTAAAGATTTGAAGGACCTGATTGTAAATGTATTAACAGCGGCTAGGATTGTATTTGCTAAAAATTGGAAGAATGAGAAAATACCATTACAGGAAGAAATTATTAAGAAAATATTGGAATGTGCTGAGATGAGTAGATCGACATTTGAAATTAGAGAGCAAGAGGATAAACAATTTTATGAAATTTGGGATCTTTTTTATCAATGGCTAGATGATAAAATATGATAATAGAATCTTTAGAATGCTAGACAGTAAGGAATATCTTTATTTTGCTATTTTGCTATTATTTTGTTGTTTGACATTATATTTATAAAGGGTTTTTTAGGATTGATTTGATATGATTATATGATTTGTTATAGAGTAAACTGGTTTAAAGTATTGTTAGCTCATAAAGCATGAATGATTAAAAATAGTCAAAAACTTCTTTTTTTAGTGATATTAGGATATATAAGTTTGGATTGACAATATGAGTTGTTATGTAACATAATTGTTATTGAGACTACAGAATGAATGCACAAAAATGATGAACCAACTGACACACTGGATGTACATATGAGAGTTGATGTTTCTATGTTTTGTTTGTCTTGTTTGTTTGTAGAAAATTCATAAAATCTTTTTCAAAAAAAAAAAAAAAAGAACAAAAACAAGAAGCACAAGAGGGAAGAGGATCTTTTGGCTTCATATTTCAATTTTTAGAAATGGAGATTTTGAACTTGTAAGGCATCCAGAAAGTATCCATGATATCAATCACTCCGAGACATTTTCTCTCCAATTGATTTATTTAGAAATAGATCCGGTATGTCCAAAGCAATTTCCCAAAGTGAAATTATTTTCGCGCGTTACACAGAATCCCTCTCCTCCCTTCTCTCCTCCCACTTCTACACTTCATAAATCATGAGAACCAATTAACTGTAATTGGAATTTCTTAACAGGACATACAGAATAACCTTGAACTTTTCAACTCCTCCAACCCCCTTTAAATAAAATGTGGCAGTTGAATTTCAAAGCTGACAGGCGTCCCCTCCTTGAAAACTCCTCCTCCTAAAAGAAAAGGAAAAAAAAACAGATACAGGGGTTAATACATTGTCCTTAACCCCCTCTCCACCCTCCACGAGGACCCTTCGGTTTGTGGGGAAAATCCTCATGGAATTGGTTAACCAATTGATCAGCATGAACATCCCAACTCTTTACCCAACTAGCATCTGAGAGGGGGTATCTTTTCCATAAGACCAAATATTACAATCGGCCACAGTGTAATCTAGAATTGAGAATTTTTTGAATTTCATAATGTGTTTCCCCCTCTACCATTAACAGTTTAGGGGGAGCGATTGGCAATGGTATTATCATTGATGTAGTAGCTGGTTTTAGTAAACTACAATGGAACACTGGATGAATTTTCCCCAATATTTGAGGAAGACTTAATTGGACAGTGACCGGATTGATTATCTTTGAAATTGGGAACAGACCCAAGAATTTTGGACCCAGCTTCTTACTGGGCAGTTTCAATCTAAGATACTTGGTTGACAAATATACTTTTCCCCTACTTTAAAAGGCGGTTGAAGGGATCTATGTTTATCCGCCTGTTTTTTATAAATTTTTGCAGCTTCGGTCAAAGCTTTTTTTGTATCTTCCCACCCTTTCTTTAATGAGTTCATCCATTCTGTTAGGGACATGGATGAGGGAGGTTGTCTAGGTAACTCTGGCATCGAGACAAAATCCATTCCAGTGTTGATTTGGAATGGAGTCAATCCCATGCTGCTATGTACTGCATTATTGTAAGCAACCTCTGCAAAAGGTAATAACTCAGCCCAATTTTCTTGTTGATAATTTACATAGCATCTAATGTATTGTTCAATCATGGCGTTAGCCCTCTCTGCTGCTCCATTACAAGCAGGATGGAAAGCTGAGGATAACCCTTGAGAGGAACCAATGGATTTCAAAACTTCCCTCCAAAATTTTGCGGTAAATTGTACCCCTCTGTCTGATATTATTCTACGAGGTACTCCATGTAGTCTATAGATATGTTTCACAAACAGCTTTGCATTTTTTTTTCGCAGATGGAAGTCCTTTGCAGGCTATAAAATGGGCCTGTTTAGTGTCATGCCCCTGGTGGAGACTGACTCTGAGGAAGAGGAGGAACAGCCAACAGGGAGTGGGAGTGTGGCTCCAGAGGTGGTGGAGGAGGCTGGGGAAGGGTAGAGGCTGGCTGAGCAATCAGAAGAGGATCCAGGCCCATCCCCTATCCATCCTAGGGCACGCAGAGAGGAGAGGATCAGGGAAAAGCGAGGTCTACTCAGGAGGAGATTACCATGATCCGCCTCGTGGCTTGCAGCTAGGAGCTATGTTTATAACTGCCTAGTCAGAATTGCTGGAGTCAAAGTTTAGTGTTTCCTTTGAAAGAGGTTTATCTTTGTTGGCATTCTTCCGATGGACTCTCCCCGTTATCTTCCTGGAAAGTATGTTTAAGTATCTTGGCTTGCTTCGGTACTCTCGTCAATGCAGTTTGTGTTGGTTTCCTTTTGCCTCATTATTTACTTTTGTGACTTTAAACTGTGCCTAATAAAACAGTGAAGTTAAGTTGAAGGCATTACCGAACTTTAATGTATGTTTTGGGTTTGGGGTTGTTTTGAGAGACTACGGGTCATTACATTTAGAGAATAAGTCAATTATAGTCCAAATGATCATGTTCCCTTCACTCTTAGGTAATTCAACAATGAAGCCCATTGTGATCTCTTCCCAAGGTTGGGTTGGTTCAGCAACTTGTTGCAGGAGGCCAGGGGTTTTTCCAGTTCTGTGTTTCATTGTGGCATAAATTGAACAACTTTTTACATAGTCCTTGACATCAGGTTTCATTTTTGGACACCAGAACTGTCTTCTCAGTAAATGTAGGGTTTTTAGGAATCCAGCCGGGAGTCGTGGCTACGCTTTAGTACCAGTAGTCTTAGGGTTGTGCGTGCATAAAGCTTAATCCCTTTCCAAGCTAGTCCATCATTCATTGTCAACTCGGTTTGATGGTCCAGGAACCAAGGATCGGTCAATAGGGCCGTTTTCAATTCTGCAGTCAGCTTATCTTCCAGGCATTTGCGGTTGCAGTTGGCTTGAGCTTGAGTGGTCACTTGGCCTGACGATTGAGCATCTGAAATTAAGGCTTGTGCTATTTCCTCTTGGTGGCTGTCAAACTGAGGTTTTCTGGACAGAGTGTCCACCAGTACGTTTTTCCCTCCGAGGGTATATTTAATGTTCAAGTTGAATCTCTTGAAATATTGGGCCCAGCGGACTTGTTTGGGTAATAATCTCCTAGGAGTCTTTTGAGCCTTGAAGTTCTTATGATCAGTCCATACCTCAACATCCTCTGGAGCCCCTTCTAGAAAATGCCTCCAAGTCAATAAAGCCCATCATATGGCAAATGCTTCTTTCTCCCAGACTGCCCACCTTCGCTCTGTGTCTGTCCACTTTTTGAACACATAAGCACAAGGCATCAGTCGGCCTTGAGAGTCTTTTTGCAGCAAAACAGCTGACACTGCTACATCATTTTTTTGGACAATAAAAGGCGTCTGGGTGCTGGAAGATGGGCTCAGCTGTGAAGAGGTGCTTTAAGGTCTCGAAAGCTTTCTGACAGTCTGTAGTCCAAGCCAGGGGTTGACTCTGCTTTGGTTTGGTGTGTGACAGGCCTGTTTTTAATAGCTCTGTCAACAGGAGGGTAACTTCAGAAAAGGACGGAATGAACTGTCTATAGAAGTTGGCAAACCCCAAGAAATTTTGAAGTTGTTTTCGGGTTCTGGGGGATTTCCAGTCCAGCACCGCTTTCACCTTTCCAGGGTCCATCTCAATCCCCAGGTTGGATAGCCTGAGTAGTCCAGTGGAATTTGTGGAATTTGCATTTTGAGAGTTTCACATATAATTTGGCTGCTAGAAGTTTTTCTAGAACTTGTTGAACCAATTGAACATGTTCTTCCATGGTTTTGCTAAATATAAGGGTGTCCCTGTTTATCCTTAACATGGCGGCGCGCACGGACGCAGCGGCTTATGGCTCTCCTGTTCGGTGCTCTTTTTTGTTGCTTGTATGCGTCTTTTCTGTTTATCTGTGGACTATTGGCTCTACGATCCAATTATACTCACGACTAGACATCATAGGCATAGGAAACCGACACCAGACGTCTGTTTCGAGTGCTTTTCATCGTTTACATAACATCCCTGACGAGATAGCGAGACCAGCGGGCTCTCCATGGATTGTTGTCGGGACTAGGAGGCGGCGCAGACGGAGGAGGGAGAGGAAGCAGAGGCGAGGCTGTAGGTCTGGTGTTATGCTAAGGCTGAGGAAACATCCATACAAGCCACCTCTTCCGAGTCTGTATCTTGCCAACGCCAGATCCCTGGTACATAAAACGGACTATCTGAACCTACAACTCGCTGGTAATCGCTATGTTCGAGACTGCTGCGTTATGGTAATTACCGAAACTTGGTTACATCCCGGGATTCCTGACGCTAGCATGCAGCTTGCAGGTCGTACTTTTTTACGCTGGGATAGAACGAGGGACTCTGGTAAGAGTAGAGGGGGGGGGCTCTGTATTTACGTACATGAGAACTGGTGTAATAACGGGACAATTATAGATAATCACTGTTCCCCTGATCTCGAGTACATGTCTGTAAGATGTCGGCCTTTTTTTCTACCGAGAGAGCTAACTGTTGTGATTGTTACGGCGGTGTATATTCCACCTGGCGCAAACACGGATAAGGCACTCTCTCTCCTGCTGAACACCATAAACGAACAGCAACGGGTTCATCCCGATGGTGTTCACGTCATTGCAGGAGATTTTAATCAGGCCAATCTGAAAACTGTACTCCCGAAATTCTACCAGCATGTTAAGTGTGCCACGAGGGGAGGAAATACCCTGGATCATGTTTATACCAACATCAAACATGCATACAGAGCCATACCCCTCCCCCATCTTGGGCTTTCAGATCATCTCTCCCTCCTGTTACCCCCAGCCTATACCCCCCTTAGACGCAGGGGCAGGCCTATCACAAAGACTATTACGACCTGGCCTGAGGATGCACTCAGCAGACTACAAGACTGCTTTGAGCAGACAGACTGGAATACGTTTCAACATCAGGAGCTGGAAACGTACACGAGTACGGTGCTGGACTATATCAAGTTCTGTATCGGAAATGTGACTGTAGATAAAAACATCCGGGTTTTCCCAAACCAGAAACCCTGGATGACCACTCAAGTCCGCAGACTCCTTAAAGCCCGGGACGTAGCCTTCAGGTCAGGTGATAGAGTCCTGTATACAGTCGCTCGTGCCGACCTGAGGAAGGGGATCATAAAAGCCAAGATAGATCACAGGAGGAGCATAGAGCTCCATCTGTCCAGCCATAACACACGGGAGGTGTGGAAGGGCATACATGACATTACTAATTTCAGGGGCTGTCATGCGACAATAGAACATCCGAGTGCAGCGCTAGCAGAGGAGCTGAACAACTTCTTTGCTCGCTTTGAAGTCCCTCAACATCATAAAGCTGTACCAGCCCTACTCCCACCTTCAACCATATCCAGCTCCACTACTCCACCCAGTACACTTTCTGTGACGGAGGATGACGTCAGACGGGTGCTCCGTGCGGTGAATCCCAGGAAGGCAGCCGGTCCAGACGGAGTTCCTGGCAAGGTGCTCAAGGCATGTGCTCCCCAGCTCGCCTCCATCTTCAAAGACATCTTTAACCTCTCCTTGGCCCAGGCAGTTATACCATCTTGTCTGAAATCTGCTATAATCATCCCTGTGCCGAAGAAATCCCCCATCTCCAGCCTCAATGACTATCGTCCAGTGGCGCTTACTCCTGTAGTCATGAAGTGCTTTGAGAGGCTGGTGCTCCGGCACATCATCAATCATCTTCCCCTGGATTTCGACCCTTACCAGTTTGCCTACCGTACAAACCGGTCTACAGAGGACGCTATAGCCATAGCCCTGCACGCTGCGCTGAGCCACCTGGAGCAGCAGCAGAGCTATGTCCGGATGCTCTTTGTGGACTACAGCTCTGCCTTTAATACAATCATCCCAGGAATACTGGTTAAAAAACTGGACACATTAGGTCTGCCCTCCCTTATATGTGCCTGGATAAAAGACTTCCTAAGCGATCGGCCCCAGACTGTGAGGCTTGGCCCCCACCTCTCTTCCACTTGCACACTCAGCACTGGCTCCCCACAGGGCTGTGTGCTGAGTCCACTCCTGTACTGCCTCTACACCCACGACTGTAGTCCACAGCATGACAGCAACCTCATTGTGAAGTTTGCTGATGACACCACAGTGGTTGGACTCATTTCAAAGGGAGACGAGGCAGCTTACAGGAAGGAGGTCCTGATGTTAACAGCTTGGTGTTCGGACAACAACTTAGTTCTGAACACCAAGAAAACTAAGGAACTCATTGTGGATTTCAGGAGGCATAACACCGATTTGGCTCCCCTCTACATCGACGGAGAGCAGGTGGAGAGGATCCACACCTTCCGGTTTCTGGGTGTCATCATTGCTGATAAAATCTCTTGGACGGAAAACATCACGGCGGTCATCAAGAAGGCCCAGCAGAGACTCCATTTCCTGCGGGTGCTCAGGAAGCACAACCTGGACTCTAACCTGCTGATTACCTTCTACCGTGCGTCCATTGAAAGTCTGTTGACATACTGCATTACAGTGTGGTATGGCAACTGCACCATGGCAGACAGGAAGAGATTACAGAGGGTAGTCAAAGCAGCTCAGAAGATCATCGGCTGCCCTCTTCCCTTCCTGTTGGACATTTATTCCTCCCGCTGTCTTAGTAGAGCTGTGAACATTATAAAAGATAGCTCTCATCCTGGTTATGGACTGTTTGACCTGTTGCCCTCAGGGAGGCGTTACAGGAGCATCTGGTCAAGGACAAATCGCCTTAAAAACAGTTTCTTTCCTAAAGCCATAACTACCCTGAACTTACACATGCACTGACTTCAAATACTGCCAAACACACTGTAAATAATTGTGAACAAATCTTGTGCAATATGATCACTATTGTTATTGTGTTGGCTGGCATGTGCAATAATTCCTACTGGGATAGGTACAGTAGGGTATTTTTATTCTTTTATTCTTTTATCCTTTTTACTCTTTTTATTATATTTTTTTTTTAGAGATTTATGTATATTTTTTGGTGTGCATGTTGCACTGAAGGACGAGTCGCTTTAATCTCACTGTGTATGCGTATAATGCAAATTGTACACGTGGATAGTGACAATAAAGGTATTCTATTCTATTCTATTCTATTCAGTCAGGTACACGAGGACCCCCTGGTAAAGGTGCGGGTGTAGCACCTCATTGATGAGCTGCATAAACACTATAGGAGCCCCCTGAAGTCTGAAAGGCATGACTTTGAATTGGAAGCTACCCAGAGGGCAGTTAAAAGCAGTTTTCCACTCATCTCCTTCTTTGATGCGGACCCAGTAGTAAGCTTCCCTGAGATCTAGCTTGGTGAATACCTTGCCCTTCAACAGGTGGTTCAATAAGTCCTTCATAAGAGGGAGAGGGTACATGTTTTTGACGCATATGGCATTCCCGCCTCTAAAATCAACACACAATCTCAACCCGCCATCTTCTCCTTGAACAACATGGGGGCGGCGAATCTTGATTTGGCAGGCTCAATAAAACCTATCTCTGAAAAAGATCTGTTTTTTTGCATCTTGTTTCAAGCCTTTGTGGCTTTTTTTCCCTTTTTCCCTTCCTTTCTTCTCCGATCTGGCCTTTTTACCCCCCCCCCCCATCTCCTAACCTTCACCTTTTTAGCTTCCCCTCTCTGTTGTATTCCTCTTTTCTGTTGCTTTCTAACATTATATCGATTTTTCACCTTATTTTTCTGTTTCTTGGTTGTTTTCTTAAATTTTAAATTCTCCATTTTCCTTTCCCTCTTATTTTCTTTCTTAATTAAAACTTTTTGTCCATTAAAGATGGCTTCTTCTTCTTCTTCTTCTTCTTCTTCTTCTTCTTCTTCTTCTTCTTCTTCTTCTTCTTCTTCTTCTTCTTCTTCTTCTTCTTCTTCTTCTTCTTCTTCTTCTTCTTCTTCTTCTTCTTCTTCTTCTTCTTCTTCTTCTTCTTCTTCTTCTTCTTCTTCTTCTTCTTCTTCTTCTTCTTCTTCTTCTTCTTCTTCTTCTTCTTCTTCTTCTTCTTCTTCTTCTTCTTCTTCTTCTTCTTCCTCTTCCTCCCAAACCTCTTGTTGTTGTATTTGCTGGTAGGTAGAAATCACCATTTCTAAAAAATGGAAAACAGCTCCCAGAGAGCCCTTGCCTTCTTGTTCTTCTTCCTTTAATTTTTCAAATTCCATTTTTAATTCATCCACAGATAATGCCATTTTTTTTAAAAAAAACCAACCCAAATGTTTTTAATCTTAGAATAATTTCCAAATGTCCCAAAATCATCAAGCAACCCAAACAGACACAAAATATTTCATCTTCTTCCCTTTGCACTTTCTCCTCCTGGGGCAGTATCAATTACAAGTCTCAAAGTGTATTTTAAAGCCTTATTACAATTAGTTTCTGATCTTATAATCTTCCGGTTGCAAGGCTTCGGTGGCGGCAGGAATCCGCAACTCTGCAGGTCCCTGCTGCGCTCGCTGCTGAAGTACCCCCAATCCGATTGGATTTGGGGGTTGTCCTTACCCCGGAGAGGTAACGGAAGACAGAGGAGATCCAGATAGGGGTCTGGGGACATCGCAACCCCTTTCCCCAGCTGGCTAGACTCCTTTGTCCTGAGGTGGTGGAGCGGTGGTCAGTAATGGCCGCCACATAGACAACCGGACAAGATTTGTGCAGGAGGAAGAATTACACAGTGAAAGTTTTTTGGCTGAACCGGGACATTAAGACATTAAGACTCATTTAAATACCCTGGAAATCTGACTTTTTCAACGATACACTGTTTCCAAAGGAGGCTGTCGAGCGGCGAATGAAAGTTCTAAAAGGGAAAGTTCACTCTCCTTCCTTATGGAGATAGCAAATGGACACTGAAAAACCTGCTTTTCTACAGAAGGTAAAAACCAAAAGCTCTTTGTTATAAGTGGGAAGGGAGAGGACTAAATATATATATATATATTAAGACTTTGTTGGAGGCCCCGGGCTATAATTCTATGGCACAATCAGTGGCTCGATAGGGAGGTAAAACATTACACTCTTCTTCACTGAATGCTTCAGCCAAGTGTTTGTATTGGTCGGGTACCTGGGGGTTTTCTGGGAGAAGGTGGGATGCAATGGATGCTGGCTCAGGCTCTGGGTTCAAGCTGACTGGTGGCTTTGTAGTGGGTGGAAGAGGGGCAATGGGCCCGGTCCAATGAGAAGAGAATATCGATTCCTGACTAAAATGTTACTGGAAAAAGAGGTGAATTACAGATAGCTGATTCCAGAATGATTAATGTTTACATGGCAAGAACAGAGACACAGAATTGACTCAATTGAGAAAGCAGAAATATTCTTCAATGAATTCTTCAAAAGAAGAGAAATAGAGACAGAAAAAGAGATCATCTCAACTGAACTTCAAGAGGATCAAATGGGAATGGGAAAATAAGAAGGTGCAGTAGGTGGACAAGTGGAGACCAAAGAACAACATGAAATAAGAACTACGCAAGCTGTTAGACCTAAATACAAAACATAATCATGGAGGAAAAAAAATTGATTTCTATGAATATAAATGGACTGAATTCAGCTACTAAAAGAAGAAAAACTTTTCATAAATTAGAGAAATTAAAATTTGACATAATCTGCTTACAAGAAGTACACATTAAAAAACAACATCAGCAATTATTGGTACGACCAAAATTAGGGAAAACTTTTACTTCTTTGACTCATTGTAAGAAAAGAGGAGTGGTCTTGTACATTAAAGAAACTATTCCAGCCAAACTGATTTATACTGATGAAGATGGAAGAGTTTTAATGGGTGAAATAGTGGATAATAACACAAAAACACTCCTGGTTGCAATTTATGCCCCGAATGATAAACAAGAAGAATTTTATAAAAAGTTACATATGAAAACAATCGAACTGGACTATATTAATATAGTTATGATGGGAGATTTCAATGGAATTGTAGATAATAAATTGGACTACACAGCGACAGCATCAAGACAAAATAGAAAGACTCTCCCTAAATCCTTCTTCAAAATGATAGATGAATTAAATTTAAAAGATATATGGAGAGAAAGAAATGCTAAAACTCAACAGTATACTTTTTATTCAAATAGACATTTATCATGGTCCAGAATAGATATGATTTGGATCTCAACAGAACTAATATCTAATATTCAAGAAACAAATATTGAAACAAGTACATGGGCAGACCATAATCCAATGACAATTAAATGGAAAGGACAACAAAGAAGATCTAGATGGACATTAAATAATACAATTTTAAAGGAAAAAGACTTCACACAATGGATGGAAAAAGAATTGACCTTCTTCTTTAGTGAAAATAAAAAAGAAGATACTTCAATAGAGAATGTTTGGGATACAATGAAGGCATATGCGAGAGGATTAATAATAGACTATACAAAGAAAAAGAACACTAGGAAGAGGCAAACTATTAAAGATCTAGAAGATGACTACAAAAAACTGGAAAAAGAATTACAGAAAATGCCACAGAAAAAAGATATTAAACTTAAAATGGACATAATCAAACATAAAATGGGCCAGGTAGAGAAAGAAGAACTGGCACAAAAAATCAGAAGTGCTAAACAGAACTATTTTGAAGATGCAAAAAGGCCAGGTAGATGGTTAGCATATAAACTGAGAAAGGAGAAAGAATCAAGGAAAATATTACAGTTAATAGATGATCAAGGCCAAATGTGTTATGGCAATAAGGAGAAAAAGGCAATTATCCAAGACTTTTATGGACAACTATATAAACAGGAGGATATCTCTTTTGAACATCACTTTTGACAAAAAGCTCAGAGTTCGTAAATCAGCTCATTTTCATGTTCCCCAGGGTGGAAAACGTTGAAAATCCATGTCATTTTCGGAACCGAGATTTCCCTGAGGAGTAATCCCAAGGCATATCTCAAAATGGTAGGTAGAACACAATTCAGCCAAAAAACATAACTTATGATGCAGAGTTTGGATTTTGAAAGTAAGTTCATTTTCATGTTGCCAGGATGGGAAATGTTGAAAATCCACATCCTTCTTGGATCTGAGCTTTCCCTGAGGACTTATCCCAAGGCATATCTCAAAACTTGGACAGAACTCTTTTCAGCCAGAAAACATAACTTTTGACGCAGAGCTCGGATTTTGAAAAGAACATCATTTTGTTGTTTCATAGAGTGGAAAACATTGAAATTCTACATTTTCAGATCTGAGCTCTCCCTGAGGACTGATCCCAAGGCATATCTCAAAATTTAGGGAGAACTCTGTTGGGGATAACATTGTTTACCCTAACTGGTTTAGGTAAAATAATAAATAAGTTATCATGGTTTGTTGGTTAAAGTGTGTATAACTTTAACTGCAAGAATGTAATTAAGGGTGTGGTTGTAAAAGCACCATAAAAGGAGCAAGACAACGGCAGCTCGCTATCTGGCTTAATGATCCCTAATTACTGGATGGATTGATGACTGCATTTTTTCCTACTGGAACGGGAGAGAGAAAGGAGTGTTGATTTCTCAACGGTGAGAAGAGGTAATACGGACTGATTTATTGTAAGTGAACTGACATTGAATATTCAACACGGACTTTGCAAATTGAGTATCCCCGAATGGACTGACTGAAATGATACATGACTAATGGACTGTTTTTGACTATGCTATAACTCTTAAATGGAATAAACTATATTTTTGATAGCACAAGTGTATCTGCTTTTTACTGAGTGTTAACTAATATACAAACTTATCTCACACATTTACCTGTCTGCCTAACTGACTAACGCTGCACATTCTGTTTAGCGTGTTTCCTTAACATTGGTTGAGGGAACAGGCTTAACAAACTCAATTCAGCCACAAAACAAAACTTTTGACGCAGAGCTTGGATTTTGAAAAGAATATCATTTTCGTGTTCCAGAGGGTGGAAACCTTTGAAAGTCCACCTAATTTTCAGATCTGAGCTCTTCCTGATCAGTTTTCCCTAGGCATATCTCAAAATGGTAGGTAGAACTCAATTCAGCCAGAAAACATTACTTTTGACTCAGAGTTTGGATTTAAAAAAATCAGCTCATTTTCATGTTACCCATGGTGGAAAACGTTGGAAATCCATATGATTTTCAGATACGTGCTTTCCATGAAGAGTTATCCCAAGACATATCTCAAAATGGTAGTTAAAACTCAATTCAGTACGAAAACATAAATTTTTACACAGAGATCGGATTCAGAAAGAACATCATTTTCATGTTCCCCAGGGTGGAAAACATTGAAAATCCTCATCATTTTCAGATCTGAGCTTTCCCTGAGGAGTTATCCCAAGGCATATCTCAAAATGGTAGGTAGAACACAATTCAGCCAGAAAACATAACCTATAATGGTTATGTTTTTGAAAGTAAGCTCATTTTCATGTTGCCCAGGGTGGAAACTGTTGAAATTCCACATCATTTTCAGATCTGAGATCTTAACGAGCAGTTATCCCTTGGCATATCTCAAAATGTTAGGTAGAATTCAATTCAACCAGAAAACATTATTTTGGACTCAGAGTTCGGATTTAAAAAATCAGCTCATTTTCGGTTTCCGGTTCCACGTGGCTTCGGTGGCAGCAGGAATTCGCAACTGTTCGCAATTCCTACTGCGCTTGCCGCCGAGGTACCCCCAATCCAAATGGGTCAGGGGGATATGGCTGCCCTGTAGGGACAGCTGAAGAGAGAGGGGAGCCGGACAGGGGTTTGGGGGTGTCACAGACCCCCTCCTTGTCCGGAAAAAACCCTTTTTCCCGAGGTGGTGGAGCGGCGATCAGTAATGGCCGCCATGAAGAAGCCTGCAACCGGGTAAGATCGTGCTGGAGGAAGCAAGAAAGGTGAAAGTGCTGGCTGAGCCGGGTCAATCAACGTCTTTTAAACTTGCTGGAACTGAACTGTCTGAATTGCTGGAGGATACATTGTATCCCTAAGAAGAGCGGAAAGCGGCGGAGAAGCTCTTAAAGGGAACTTTTTTTTTCTTCACTCTCCCACCCCATAGAAACAGCAGATGAAGATTTGAAATTTATTTGGGCACTGAAGGTGAACTATTTTGAAAGTTGAAGTCAAGGGATAAAAAACTTCTTGGACATTGGACTTAAAAATTTAAGGAATTGGAAAACCCTTATTAGAGGCATGGATTATTTTTTTTTTAACAAACTTTATTCAGTTTTCACATAAAAAACAAAAATCTCTTTTTGGTGGACAACATATTTCCGGGTCATCATCTTAACATTCAAATATGACAGAAATTATACAAAGATATATCCATACTTAATTCTATTATTACCTTTTCCATTCCAAATTTTCAGTTGGGAGAGAAACAAACACATTAATTCTAGCCTCTTTCCTTAATTTCAATCAATTTTGTTTCATTTCAATTATTTCAAATTAATCCTTTAGTATTTGTTTTTAAACATAAACAATATGTATTTACCTAATAAATACTAATAAGGTTTAATTCTAAATTCTTTCATTAATCCCAATCTAGACATTTAATTTCATTTCAATTATTTCAAATATAATCCTTAATATTTATTTTAAAAATACAAATAAACAATATATATTTGCCTAATAGTGGTAATAATGAAGTTACCAATGTCTCTCCTTGCTTTTAATGATCTATATTAAACTTATTAATTTAGCTGGTTCTTTAGTCTGTCACATTCCCTTTCAATTACACACATTTAATAAGTTCTATATTGATACAGATCTTGACACACCCACACAAAAAGAAAAAAGAACAAGTATAAGTTTCCCCTCTTTTACTATTTTGAGTGTGACACCTTAATGATTGGAATATACCTTTATTCCCTCATCTTAATTCCCAATAAACCATTAGTCATTACATCTTTTCAATTGGATTCCACAGCATATTCCCCCCCTTTAATAAGAGTTATCAATATCTATATTACCCTATTTTCTAAATATTTTTAATTGCAGAAATATTCTTATTACCCCTTGTCACCCTGCAGAATCCCCCTTTTAATTCATCAACCATTATCTCTGAAAAGGCAATTTCTTTTCAACATTTTACTAGTTCTGTGGTTCTTTCTGTCACATGCCTGTTTCTTACTGCTTCTCCGGTGCATTGTCCAGGGAGCGAACCCGAGTCTCCACCCACTCTCTTCCCCATGTCTTTTCTCATTCTTTCTACATTTCCTGACTTCACAAGTATTCCTTCTTTTAATTGTAAAGAAACAATTTCCTTTCAACATTTTACTAGTCTTACTGTTCCTCCTCCCTCTTTTTTCCCCATGACTTTTCTCATTCCAATTTATCTCCTTCTTAATATCTTCCCTTTCCCTAGGCTGAATCTTCCTGCCTTTTCTAGCTTCACAATTATTCCCTCTTTTCATTGCTTTCTTAAAATTCAACTTTTTAACCTTCCTTCTTTCCCCACTTCTTTGTAATGTTCTTTGAGTTAATTGTCCATTCAAAATGTCTTCTCCTTGAGTCAATTCCTGCTCTTCTGAGAATCTTTCTTCTTGTTCTTCAATCGCCATTTCCATTTTTTCTAGCACAGAGCAAAGTGATTCGCCTCTTTCCTGTAGTAATTCTCTCATATTTTTAAGTTCCATTTTTAAGTCCCAAAGAGATATCATCATTCTTATATTTTATAATCCTCAAAGTCCACAAAAAAAACAACCCACTTTTACTTTCCTTCTTTCTTCTTTCAATTTTTTAAAGTTTTCAACTATTCCAGTTCAGGGTTCATACCAAAAACATCAGTCAGTCCCACAAACAATCTTTCCTTCCTTGCTTTTTCCTTTATTCTGGTTCTGCTTTCACTTTCTAAAATTCTTACTTTGTTTCAATATTTCTGTAATTTTATACCAGTTCATTCAAAAACAAAATGCTTTCCTTTTTATTTAAACTAAATTTTTATCAAAAGGTGACACTCTCCATTATACGAAGTCTTCACTTTTTTCCCCCTATATTTTTATTTAAGGTTTTTCGAACCTCAATATTCCAACACAATCCAGTCTCCAATTTATAAACTTTATTATTATTATTCTTTGGCAATATTAAGACCAGCTTTAATTTTATACTTGATTATTCCCAAATTATTTTAGTCCAATTTCATTAAATCTTTAATTCCAGCTTCTTCCTTTCCCGGTTCGAAACCCCATTTAGCTGTCAAAAATATTTTCCTTTTTTTTTTCTCTGTCCCTTTGTAATTTCTCAGCTCACTTTTCTTTTCTTAAAAATTCCATATTACCTTAATCCTGGGGTACTTTTATTTGGTTATACTGCCCAGTTGTCCCGGTTCAGATGTTATCCACCTCTTTCTTCCCTCCTGCACAAATCTTAGTCAAGCTGAGTCATCCTCTTCGGGATGGCCATTTTAGACCATCGCTGCAGTCGTCTTCGGGAGGAAAAAAAGCCAAGCGCAGGGGGGGAGATGCGGCTCCCCACAGACAGGCTTGCTGCTTCCTCTTACTCCGCTGCTCCTCCAAGGCAGTTTCAGCCCCTAATCAGAATAATTGGGGCTCTCCGACGAAAGAGCACGAACAAGAGTCGCAGAGAGTTGCAATCTACCATCCGTTGGCGAGGATGCTCTGCCTTCTTCCTGGATTTTTGATCATTTAAAAATTGATGTTGCAAGTGGGAAGGGAGAGGAAAAAAATTGGAGCAGAAGTGGAAAAAGGAGGAGATTGCCTAGAATCCCAAAGAAAGATATATGGTAATTGGACCTCTTTGATTAAACAGCAACCCCAGAAAGAGAAATAGAAGGAAGAAAAGTATTAACTTTTGGAACTTTTTTTGAACTATTTTTGATTAAAAATACTTGGGTGGTTGTTTTGGGAAAAGTTTCTCTTTTCATGATGGCATCGCTTGTGGATGAACTAAAGACTGAATATAAAAAATATAAAAAGGAAGAACAAGATGGAAAAGATACTTTGGGCACTTTATTTCAATTTTTAGAAATGGCGTTATGTACTTATGAAAAGTTGACTACGCAGCAGAATGACTGGGACAAAGAAGAAGAGGAACAAGAAGCCATCTTTGATGAACAATGGGTTTTTTCTGGGGAGGAGGAGAAAGAGGATAAGAAAAAGGGGATTTTAAGGTTTGAAAAAACAACCAAAAAAGAGAAAAATGAGAGGAAAGGTGGATGCAAGGTTAGAAAGCAATGGAAAGGGAGTAAGAAAAGGGAGGAGGAGAGACAAAGGGGTAAAAAGGGCAAGGAGAAGAATAAGAAAGAAAGAAAGGGGGGGGAGGAGAAGCCTCAATGGTGGGAAGCGAGATCTAAAGAAAAAAAGCTTATTTAGAGACAATGGGTGAAGGATAAAAAAAGGGGGGGGGATTCTGGAAGGTACATAAGATTGTGTTTTTATATGTGTATTTAGAGTAGAATATTTCTTATAAAATTTATTGTGTAATTTTAGAATGTACTAAACAGAATCCCAAGATAAATTAAGTGTTATATGAAGTATTTTTAAGTTAGGGCAATGAGTTAAAGGCGTCACTCCAATTAGTGTATAGGAGAACTATAGTAAAAGAAAAAGGATGAATGGATAGTTGGAAATAGAACAGAAAAAGAATGTTATTGAAAATGGCAATAAGATAGGGAAGGATATATAAAGTGAATATGATGTGTAAATCTCGTCTGTGTGAAGAGTTTTAACTCAGGATCAAGCAGCTTTCAGAAAAGATGTTTTAAGTTTTGTTATGTTTTCTGCATTTTGTATGTTGATAAAAGGCAATAAAATTTTAATTAGCAAGAAATAATTTGGATGAAAAGGAGAAGTTGGGATAAGATATGAAGTTAAATAGATAAAGTAAATACAGATATTATAATTTGGAATCATTATGTTCTATTGGTTTTCTTCTTTAATTATTACTATTGTTTTTTTAGAAAAGAATTTATAAGCTGTTATGCCTTGTTTGTTTGTGTACTGTTTTTGTAAAATTAATAAAATTTGTTGAAAAAAAATCAGCTCATTTTCATGTTCCCCAGGGCAGAAAACATTGAAATTCTCCATCATTTCTGCGTCTGAGCTCTTCCTGCGCAGTTATCCCAAAGCCTATCTCAAAACGATAGGTAGAAATCAATTCAGACAGGAAAGATCACTTTTGACAAAGAGCTCGGAGTTCGTAAATAAGCTCATTTTCATGTTCCCCAGGGTGGGAAACATTGGCAATCCATGTCATTTTCGGATCCGAGCTTTCCATGAGGAGTTATCCCAAAGAATATCTCAAAATGGTCGGTAGAACTCAATTCAGCCACAAAACATAACTTTTGACGCAGAGCTCGGATTTTGAAAAGATCATTTTCTTGTTCCACAGGGTGGAACACACTGAAATTCCACAACATTTTCGGATCTGAGCTGTCCCTGAGGAATTATCCCAAGGCATATCTCAAAATTTAGGCAGAACTCAATTCAGCCAGAAAACATAACTTTTGATGCAGAGCTTGGATTTTGAAAAGAAAACCATTTTCTTGTACCACAGGGTTGAAAACGTTGAAAATCCACATCATTTTCGGATCCGAGCTTTCACTGAGGAGTTATCCCAAGGCATATCTCAAAACGGTAAGTAGAACTCTACTCAGACAGGAAACATCACTTTTGAAAAAGAGCTCGGAGTTCGTAAATGAGCTCATTTTCATGTTCCCCAGGGTGGAAAATGTTGAAAATCCACATCATTTTCAGATGCGAGCTTTTCCTGAGGACTTATACCAAGGCATATCTCAAAATGGTAGGTAGAAATCAATTCAGCCAGAAAACAAAACTTATTACAGAGATTTCGGATTTTGAAAGTAAGCCCATTTTCATGTTGGCCAGAATGGAAAATGTTGAAAATTCACATCGTTCTCGGATCTGAGCTCTACCTGAGGACTTATACCAAGGCATATCTCAAAACTTGGACAGAATTCAATTCAGCCAGAAAACATAACTTTTTACGCAAGCTCGGATTTTGAAAAGAACATCATTTTCTTGTTCCCAGGATGGAAAACGTTGTAAATCCACATCATTTTCGGATCCGATCTTTCCCTGAGGATATATCCCAAGGCATATCTCAAAATGGGAGATAAAACTCAATTCAGCAGGAAAACATAACTTTTTACGCACAGCTCGGATTTCAAAAAGAACATAATTTTCATGTTCCCCAGGGTGGAAAAGATTGAAATTCCACATTTTCGAATCTGAGCTCTCCCTGAGGACTTATCCCAAAGCATATCTCAAAACTTGAGCAGAACTCAATTCAGCCAGAAAACATAACTTTTTACACAAAGCTCAGATTTCAAAAAGAACATCATTTTCATGTTCCCCAGGGTGGAAAACATTGAAATTCCACATCATTTTCTCATCTGATCTTTTTCTGAGAAGTTATACCAAGGCATATCTCAAAATGGTAGGTAGAAATTAATTCAGCCAGAAAACATAACTTTTGACTCAGAGCTTGGATTTCAAAAATCAGCTCCTTTTCTTTTTTTTTTTTTAAACAAATTTTATTAATTTTTACAAAACAATACACAAACAAACAAAGCATAGAATGTAATAACTTAAGAGATATTTTCTGAAGAAATCAATAAAACATCTTATTTAAAGACAGAATAATTCCAAATTATCACATTCCCATACAAGCAGAATTTAATATATGTATTTACCTTATCTGTTCAGCTTCATGTCTTATCCCCGCTTCTCTTTATTTCTCCCTTTCCTTCTATTATTGAAATTATATTTCTTTTACTTTAGATTGTATACATTCTTTATATCCATCTGTCTTATTTACAATTTCATTATTCTCTTCCAACATTCTTCTTACATTCTTCCAAGATTTTATTAATTCAAACATGGACATACAAAACACAAAACATAAATACCTAAAACTTCTTTTTGGAAAGCGGCTTACCCTGGGTTACCTCTTTTTATACAGACATAAATCAAGTTCATACTCACTCAATATACTACCTCATAACTTAATTAACATTTTGTATTTTCTATATATTTTCTCTCCTCTATTCACTCTCATAATTCTATTATATTTATTTCATCTCATTTTAAATAATTATACTTGTATCTCTTGTCTGTTTTCTTCAATTATCTATTTATCTTTTCTTTCCAATACAATATTTCTCCTGTAATCACTGGTTGAAGCATGACAACTTTTATCTTTCCCCTAGATTTCACACTTGAAATAATACATACTTTCCATACTGATTCTGCTTAGCACAAAGTAAAATAATAAAACAAAAATAAAAAAGGGCTTGAGTTTATAGTATGATCAGAACAGCATTCCACAGAAAATTAGACTCTATTATTTACTCTTAAACATTTTATATATTCCCTTTGATACATTATTAACTCATATAATATTTCAATTTTATAACTCAGTTTCAAATACTAATATCTACAATACAATCTGATGTATTTTTGCAGAATCATATATTTTTTAATTTAAATTTTACCCTTTGTCTCTGAAAAAAGCCTTTTTTTTTCATCTTGTTTTAAAATTTTATGGCTTCTCTTTCCTTTTTCCCTTCCTTTCTTATCAATTCTGAACTTTTTGATCTTTTGCACCCCCCCATCTTTCAAATTCCACTTTTTGAATCTTCCCTCTCTGTTGTGTTTCTCTTTTCTGTTACTTTCTGGCATTGTATCGATTTTTCATCTTATTTTTCCCTTTCTTGGTTGCTTTTTTAAGTTCTAAATTCTCAATTTTCTTTCCCCCCTTGTTCTTTTCAGCTATGATTTTTTGTCCATTAAAGATGGCTTCTCCTTCTTCATCCCAGTCCTCTTGTTCTTGTATTTCTTGGTATGTAAAAATCGCCATTTCCAAAAAACGAAAGATAGATCCAAGAGAGCCCTTACCTTCTTGTTTCTCTTGTTGTAGCTTTTGAAATTCCATTTGTAATTCTTGCACAGATAATGCCATTTTTTATTATTATTATTATTTTATTTTTAAAAGAGCAACCCAAATGTTTTTAGTCCTTCAAGGAATAGTCCCCCAAAAATCCCAAAGTCAGAAAGTCACAAAGCAATCCAAATCAGAACAAACTGTTCCGTTAACACTTTCTTCTTCTTCTTTTTTTCCCCTCCTCCCGGGGTGAGATTCAATTAGACAGTTTCAAAATAATTTTTTAGAAGCCTTATTGTCATTAATTTCTAATCTTAAAAACTTCAAGCAGTCTTCTTCAATAGAGTCTCAGAATAAGTTTTTTACCTCTTCCTTCCCACTTAGAGCAATAAACTTTTAATTTTTAGTTCCAATGTTCCAAAATCTTTTATCCCCTTGGCTATAATTTTTAGGTTTATTTACCTTCTTTGCCCAAGCAGGTTTTACAGATTTCCATCTGCTATTACGTAGGGAAGGAGAGTGAGAAGAAATAACTTTCCCTTTCACAACTTTCTCACCGCTTACACAGTCTTTCTGGGAAACAATGTACCAATAAAAAAGGCAAAATTTCCAGGTTTTAAAGGCTCCTCTTTGTCCCGGATCAGCCAGAAAAAAAACTTTCACCTTCTTCCTCCTGCGCGATCTTGTCCAGCTGCAGGCTTCTTTGTGGCGACCAATGTTGACCGCCGCTCCACCGCCTTGGGAAAAGGGGGTTTTGCCGGCTGGGGAGGGGGTCTGCAACACCCCCAAACTCCTGTCTGGATCCCCCCAATCTTCAGCTGCCTCTACGGGGCAGCGATATCCTCCAAATCCAAATGGATCAGAGGCACCTCGGCAGCGAGCGCAATAGGGATCATGCGGAATCGCGAATTACTGCCACGGCCGAAGCCTTGCAAACCGGAAGACGGAAAAAATCAGCTCATTTTCTAATTCCACACGGTGGAAAACGTAACTTTTTACACACAGCTCGGATTTAAAAAATCAGCCCATTTTCAAGTTCCCCAGGGTGGAAAACTTTGAAATTCCACATCATTTTCGGATCCGAGCTTTCCCTGAGGATTTATCCCAAGGCATACCTCAAAATGTTTGGTAGAATGCAATTCAGCCAGAAAACATAACTTATTACGGAGAGTTCGGATTTCAAAAGTGAGCCCATTTTCATGTTGCCCAGAATGGAAAATGTTGAAAATTCACATCGTTCTCAGATCTGAGCTCTACCTGAGGACTTATCCCTAGGCATATCTCAAAATTTCGGCAGAACTCAATTCAGCCAGAAAACATAACTTTTTAAGCAAAGCTCAGATTTTGAAAAGAACACCATTTTCATGTTCCCCAGGGTGGAAAACTTTGAAATTCCACATCATTTTCGGATCAGAGCTCTTCCTGAGGACTTATCCCAAGGCATATCTCAAAATGGTAGGTAGACCGCAATTCAGCCAGGAAACATAACATATTACACAGAGTTCGGATTTTGAAAGTAAGCCCATTTTCATGCTGCCCAGAATGGAAAACGTTGAAAATTCACATCGTTCTCGGATGTGAGCTCTACCTGAGGACTTATCCCCAGGCATATCTCAAAATGGTAGATAAAGCTCAATTCACGCACAGCTTAGATTTCAAAAGGAACATCATTTTCATGTTAACCAGAGTTAAAAACTTGGAAATTCCACATTTTCAGATCTGAGCTCTCCCTGAGGACTTATCCCAAGGCATATCTCAAAATTTCGGCAGAACTCAATTCAGCCAGAAAACATAACTTTTTAAGCAAAGCTCAGATTTTGAAAAGAACACCATTTTCATGTTCCCCAGGGTGGAAAACTTTGAAATTCCACATCATTTTCGGATCAGAGCTCTTCCTGAGGACTTATCCCAAGGCATATCTCAAAATGGTAGGCAGAACGCAATTCAGCCAGGAAACATAACATATTACACAGAGTTCGGATTTTGAAAGTAAGCCCATTTTCATGCTGCCCAGAATGGAAAACGTTGAAAATTCACATCGTTCTCGGATGTGAGCTCTACCTGAGGACTAATCCCCAGGCATATCTCAAAATGGTCGATAAAGCTCAATTCACGCACAGCTTAGATTTCAAAAGGAACATCATTTTCATGTTAACCAGAGTTAAAAACTTGGAAATTCCACATTTTCAGATCTGAGCTCTCCCTGAGGATTTATCCCAAGGCATATCTCAACACTTGGGCACAACTCAATTCAGGCAGAAAGCATAACTTTTTATCCAAAGCTTGGATTTTGAAAAGAAAATCATTTTCTTGTTCCACAGGGTGGAAAATTTTGAAAATCCATGTCATTTTCGGATATGAGCTTTCCCTAAGGACTTATCCCAAGGCATATCTCAAAACTTGGACAGAACTCAATTCAGCCAGAAAACATTACTTTTTACGCAGATCTCAGATTTTGAAAAGAATATCATTTTCTTGTACCACAGGGTGGAAACCGTTGAAATTCCAAATCATTTTAGGATCTGAGCTCTTGCTGAGCAGTTATCCCAAAGCATATCTCAAAATGGAAGGTAGAACTCAATTCAGCCAGAAAACATAACTGTTGACTCAGAGCTACGATATCAAAAATCAGCTCATTTTCATGTTCCCCAGGTTGGAAAACTTTGAAATTCTACATCCTTTTTGGATCTGAGCTCTTCCTAAGGACTTATCCCAAGGCATATCTCAAAATGGTAGGTCGAACACAATTCAACCAGGAAACATAACATATTATGCAGAGTTCGGATTTTGAAAGTAAGCCCATTTTCATGTTGCCCAGAATGGAAAACTTTGAAAATTCACATCGTTCTCGGATGTGAGCTCTACCTGAGGACTTATCCCCAGGCATATCTCAAAATGGTAGATAAAACTCAATTCACGCACAGCTCGGATTTCAAAAAGAAAATCATTTTTATGTTAACCAGAGTTAAAAACTTTGAAATTCCATATTTTCAGATCTGAGCTCTCCCTGAGGACTTATCCCAAGGCATATCTCAAAACTTGGACAGAACTCAATTCAGCCAGAAAACATTACTTTTTACGCAGATCTCAGATTTTGAAAAGAACATCATTTTCTTTTTCCACAGGGTGGAAACCGTTGAAATTCCAAATCATTTTAGGATCTGAGCTCTTGCTGAGCAGTTATCCCAAAGCATATCTCAAAATGGAAGGTAGAACTCAATTCAGCCAGAAAACATAACTGTTGACTCAGAGCTACGATATCAAAAATCAGCTCATTTTCATGTTCCCCAGGTTGGAAAACTTTGAAATTCTACATCCTTTTTGGATCTGAGCTCTTCCTAAGGACTTATCCCAAGGCATATCTCAAAATGGTAGGTCGAACACAATTCAACCAGGAAACATAACATATTATGCAGAGTTCGGATTTTGAAAGTAAGCCCATTTTCATGTTGCCCAGAATGGAAAACTTTGAAAATTCACATCGTTCTCGGATGTGAGCTCTACCTGAGGACTTATCCCCAGGCATATCTCAAAATGGTAGATAAAACTCAATTCACGCACAGCTCGGATTTCAAAAAGAACATCATTTTTATGTTAACCAGAGTTAAAAACTTTGAAATTCCATATTTTCAGATCTGAGCTCTCCCTGAGGACTTATCCCAAGGCATATCTCAAAACTTCGGTAGAACTCAATTCAGCCAGAAAACATAACTTTTTAGGCAAAGCTCGGATTTTGAAGAGAACATTATTTTCTTCTTGCACAGGGTGGAAAACGTTGAAAATCCACATCATTTTTGGATCCGAGCTTTCCCTGAGGATTTATCCCAAGGTATATCTCAATAAGGTAGAGAAAACTCAATTCAGCCACAAAACATAACTTTTGACTCAGAGCTCGGATTTCAAAAATCAGCAAATTTTCTTGTTCCACAGGGTGGAAAACGGTGAAAATCCACATCATTTTTGGATCCGAGCTTTCCCTGAGGATATATCCCAAGGCATATCTCAAAATGGTAGGTCGAACGCAATTCAACCAGGAAACATAACATATTATGCAGAGTTCGGATTTTGAAAGTAAGCCCATTTTCATGTTGCCCAGAATGGAAAACTTTGAAAATTCACATCGTTCTCGGATGTGAGCTCTACCTGAGGACTTATCCCCAGGCATATCTCAAAATGGTAGATAAAACTCAATTCACGCACAGCTCGGATTTCAAAAAGAACATCATTTTTATGTTAACCAGAGTTAAAAACTTTGAAATTCCATATTTTCAGATCTGAGCTCTCCCTGAGGACTTATCCCAAGGCATATCTCAAAACTTCGGTAGAACTCAATTCAGCCAGAAAACATAACTTTTTAGGCAAAGCTCGGATTTTGAAGAGAACATTATTTTCTTCTTGCACAGGGTGGAAAACGTTGAAAATCCACATCATTTTTGGATCCGAGCTTTCCCTGAGGATTTATCCCAAGGTATATCTCAATAAGGTAGATAAAACTCAATTCAGCCACAAAACATAACTTTTGACTCAGAGCTCGGATTTCAAAAATCAGCAAATTTTCTTGTTCCACAGGGTGGAAAACGGTGAAAATCCACATCATTTTTGGATCCGAGCTTTCCCTGAGGATATATCCCAAGGCATATCTCAAAATGGTAGGTCGAACGCAATTCAACCAGGAAACATAACATATTATGCAGAGTTCGGATTTTGAAAGTAAGCCCATTTTCATGTTGCCCAGAATGGAAAACTTTGAAAATTCACATCGTTCTCGGATGTGAGCTCTACCTGAGGACTTATCCCCAGGCATATCTCAAAATGGTAGATAAAACTCAATTCAGCCAGAAAACTTTACTTTTGATTCAGAGTTCGGATTTTAAAAAATCAGCCCATTTTCAAGTTCCCCAGGGTGGAAAACATAGAAATTCCACATCATTTTCGGATCCGAGCTTTCCCTGAGGATTTATCCCAAGGCATATCTCAAAATGTTTGGTAGAATGCAATTCAGCCAGAAAACATAACTTATTACGGAGAGTTCGGATTTCAAAAGTGAGCCCATTTTCATGTTGCCCAGAATGGAAAATGTTGAAAATTCACATCGTTCTCAGATCTGAGCTCTACCTGAGGACTTATCCCAAGGCATATCTCAAAATTTCGGCAGAACTCAATTCAGCCAGAAAACATAACTTTTTAAGCAAAGCTCAGATTTTGAAAAGAACACCATTTTCATGTTCCCCAGGGTGGAAAACTTTGAAATTCCACATCATTTTCGGATCAGAGCTCTTCCTGAGGACTTATCCCAAGGCATATCTCAAAATGGTAGGTAGAACGCAATTCAGCCAGGAAACATAACATATTACACAGAGTTCGGATTTTGAAAGTAAGCCCATTTTCATGCTGCCCAGAATGGAAAATGTTGAAAATTCACATCGTTCTCGGATGTGAGCTCTACCTGAGGACTTATCCCCAGGCATATCTCAAAATGGTAGATAAAACTCAATTCACGCACAGCTCGGATTTCAAAAAGAACATCATTTTTATGTTAGCCAGAGTTAAAAACTTTGAAATTCCATATTTTCAGATCTGAGCTCTCCCTGAGGACTTATCCCAAGGCATATCTCAAAACTTCGGTAGAACTCAATTCAGCCAGAAAACATAACTTTTTAGGCAAAGCTCGGATTTTGAAGAGAACATTATTTTCTTCTTGCACAGGGTGAAAAACGTTGAAAATCCACATCATTTTTGGATCCGAGCTTTCCCTGAGGATTTATCCCAAGGTATATCTCAATAAGGTAGATAAAACTCAATTCAGCCACAAAACATAACTTTTGACTCAGAGCTCGGATTTCAAAAATCAGCAAATTTTCTTGTTCCACAGGGTGGAAAACGGTGAAAATCCACATCATTTTTGGATCCGAGCTTTCCCTGAGGATATATCCCAAGGCATATCTCAAAATGGTAGGTCGAACGCAATTCAACCAGGAAACATAACATATTATGCAGAGTTCGGATTTTGAAAGTAAGCCCATTTTCATGTTGCCCAGAATGGAAAACTTTGAAAATTCACATCGTTCTCGGATGTGAGCTCTACCTGAGGACTTATCCCCAGGCATATCTCAAAATGGTAGATAAAACTCAATTCAGCCAGAAAACTTTACTTTTGATTCAGAGTTCGGATTTTAAAAAATCAGCCCATTTTCAAGTTCCCCAGGGTGGAAAACATAGAAATTCCACATCATTTTCGGATCCGAGCTTTCCCTGAGGATTTATCCCAAGGCATATCTCAAAATGTTTGGTAGAATGCAATTCAGCCAGAAAACATAACTTATTACGGAGAGTTCGGATTTCAAAAGTGAGCCCATTTTCATGTTGCCCAGAATGGAAAATGTTGAAAATTCACATCGTTCTCAGATCTGAGCTCTACCTGAGGACTTATCCCAAGGCATATCTCAAAATTTCGGCAGAACTCAATTCAGCCAGAAAACATAACTTTTTAAGCAAAGCTCAGATTTTGAAAAGAACACCATTTTCATGTTCCCCAGGGTGGAAAACTTTGAAATTCCACATCATTTTCGGATCAGAGCTCTTCCTGAGGACTTATCCCAAGGCATATCTCAAAATGGTAGGTAGAACGCAATTCAGCCAGGAAACATAACATATTACACAGAGTTCGGATTTTGAAAGTAAGCCCATTTTCATGCTGCCCAGAATGGAAAACGTTGAAAATTCACATCGTTCTCGGATGTGAGCTCTACCTGAGGACTTATCCCCAGGCATATCTCAAAATGGTCGATAAAGCTCAATTCACGCACAGCTTAGATTTCAAAAGGAACATCATTTTCATGTTAACCAGAGTTAAAAACTTGGAAATTCCACATTTTCAGATCTGAGCTCTCCCTGAGGACTTATCCCAAGGCATATCTCAAAATTTCGGCAGAACTCAATTCAGCCAGAAAACATAACTTATTAAGCAAAGCTCAGATTTTGAAAAGAACACAATTTTCATGTTCCCCAGGGTGGAAAACTTTGAAATTCCACATCATTTTCGGATCAGAGCTCTTCCTGAGGACTTATCCCAAGGCATATCTCAAAATGGTAGGTAGAACGCAATTCAGCCAGGAAACATAACATATTACACAGAGTTCGGATTTTGAAAGTAAGCCCATTTTCATGCTGCCCAGAATGGAAAACGTTGAAAATTCACATCTTTCTCGGATGTGAGCTCTACCTGAGGACTTATCCCCAGGCGTATCTCAAAATGGTCGATAAAGCTCAATTCACGCACAGCTTAGATTTCAAAAGGAACATCATTTTCATGTTAACCAGAGTTAAAAACTTGGAAATTCCACATTTTCAGATCTGAGCTCTCCCTGAGGACTTATCCCAAGGCATATCTCAAAATTTCGGCAGAACTCAATTCAGCCAGAAAACATAACTTATTAAGCAAAGCTCAGATTTTGAAAAGAACACAATTTTCATGTTCCCCAGGGTGGAAAACTTTGAAATTCCACATCATTTTCGGATCAGAGCTCTTCCTGAGGACTTATCCCAAGGCATATCTCAAAATGGTAGGTAGAACGCAATTCAGCCAGGAAACATAACATATTACACAGAGTTCGGATTTTGAAAGTAAGCCCATTTTCATGCTGCCCAGAATGGAAAACGTTGAAAATTCACATCTTTCTCGGATGTGAGCTCTACCTGAGGACTTATCCCCAGGCGTATCTCAAAATGGTCGATAAAGCTCAATTCACGCACAGCTTAGATTTCAAAAGGAACATCATTTTCATGTTAACCAGAGTTAAAAACTTGGAAATTCCACATTTTCAGATCTGAGCTCTCCCTGAGGATTTATCCCAAGGCATATCTCAACATTTGGGCACAACTCAATTCAGGCAGAAAGCATAACTTTTTATCCAAAGCTTGGATTTTGAAAAGAAAATCATTTTCTTGTTCCACAGGGTGGAAAATTTTGAAAATCCATGTCATTTTCGGATATGAGCTTTCCCTAAGGACTTATCCCAAGGCATATCTCAAAACTTGGACAGAACTCAATTCAGCCAGAAAACATTACTTTTTACGCAGATCTCAGATTTTGAAAAGAATATCATTTTCTTTTTCCACAGGGTGGAAACCGTTGAAATTCCAAATCATTTTAGGATCTGAGCTCTTGCTGAGCAGTTATCCCAAAGCATATCTCAAAATGGAAGGTAGAACTCAATTCAGCCAGAAAACATAACTGTTGACTCAGAGCTACGATATCAAAAATCAGCTCATTTTCATGTTCCCCAGGTTGGAAAACTTTGAAATTCTACATCCTTTTTGGATCTGAGCTCTTCCTAAGGACTTATCCCAAGGCATATCTCAAAATGGTAGGTCGAACACAATTCAACCAGGAAACATAACATATTATGCAGAGTTCGGATTTTGAAAGTAAGCCCATTTTCATGTTGCCCAGAATGGAAAACTTTGAAAATTCACATCGTTCTCGGATGTGAGCTCTACCTGAGGACTTATCCCCAGGCATATCTCAAAATGGTAGATAAAACTCAATTCACGCACAGCTCGGATTTCAAAAAGAACATCATTTTTATGTTAACCAGAGTTAAAAACTTTGAAATTCCATATTTTCAGATCTGAGCTCTCCCTGAGGACTTATCCCAAGGCATATCTCAAAACTTGGACAGAACTCAATTCAGCCAGAAAACATTACTTTTTACGCAGATCTCAGATTTTGAAAAGAACATCATTTTCTTTTTCCACAGGGTGGAAACCGTTGAAATTCCAAATCATTTTAGGATCTGAGCTCTTGCTGAGCAGTTATCCCAAAGCATATCTCAAAATGGAAGGTAGAACTCAATTCAGCCAGAAAACATAACTGTTGACTCAGAGCTACGATATCAAAAATCAGCTCATTTTCATGTTCCCCAGGTTGGAAAACTTTGAAATTCTACATCCTTTTTGGATCTGAGCTCTTCCTAAGGACTTATCCCAAGGCATATCTCAAAATGGTAGGTCGAACACAATTCAACCAGGAAACATAACATATTATGCAGAGTTCGGATTTTGAAAGTAAGCCCATTTTCATGTTGCCCAGAATGGAAAACTTTGAAAATTCACATCGTTCTCGGATGTGAGCTCTACCTGAGGACTTATCCCCAGGCATATCTCAAAATGGTAGATAAAACTCAATTCACGCACAGCTCGGATTTCAAAAAGAACATCATTTTTATGTTAACCAGAGTTAAAAACTTTGAAATTCCATATTTTCAGATCTGAGCTCTCCCTGAGGACTTATCCCAAGGCATATCTCAAAACTTGGACAGAACTCAATTCAGCCAGAAAACATTACTTTTTACGCAGATCTCAGATTTTGAAAAGAACATCATTTTCTTTTTCCACAGGGTGGAAACCGTTGAAATTCCAAATCATTTTAGGATCTGAGCTCTTGCTGAGCAGTTATCCCAAAGCATATCTCAAAATGGAAGGTAGAACTCAATTCAGCCAGAAAACATAACTGTTGACTCAGAGCTACGATATCAAAAATCAGCTCATTTTCATGTTCCCCAGGTTGGAAAACTTTGAAATTCTACATCCTTTTTGGATCTGAGCTCTTCCTAAGGACTTATCCCAAGGCATATCTCAAAATGGTAGGTCGAACACAATTCAACCAGGAAACATAACATATTATGCAGAGTTCGGATTTTGAAAGTAAGCCCATTTTCATGTTGCCCAGAATGGAAAACTTTGAAAATTCACATCGTTCTCGGATGTGAGCTCTACCTGAGGACTTATCCCCAGGCATATCTCAAAATGGTAGATAAAACTCAATTCACGCACAGCTCGGATTTCAAAAAGAACATCATTTTTATGTTAACCAGAGTTAAAAACTTTGAAATTCCATATTTTCAGATCTGAGCTCTCCCTGAGGACTTATCCCAAGGCATATCTCAAAACTTGGGTAGAACTCAATTCACCAGAAAACATAACTTTTTTGGCAAAGCTCGGATTTTGAAGAGAACATTATTTTCTTCTTGCACAGGGTGGAAAACGTTGAAAATCCACATCATTTTTGGATCCGAGCTTTCCCTGAGGATTTATCCCAAGGTATATCTCAATAAGGTAGAGAAAACTCAATTCAGCCACAAAACATAACTTTTGACTCAGAGCTCGGATTTCAAAATCAGCAAATTTTCTTGTTCCACAGGGTGGAAAACGGTGAAAATCCACATCATTTTTGGATCCGAGCTTTCCCTGAGGATATATCCCAAGGCATATCTCAAAATGGTAGGTCGAACGCAATTCAACCAGGAAACATAACATATTATGCAGAGTTCGGATTTTGAAAGTAAGCCCATTTTCATGTTGCCCAGAATGGAAAACTTTGAAAATTCACATCGTTCTCGGATGTGAGCTCTACCTGAGGACTTATCCCCAGGCATATCTCAAAATGGTAGATAAAACTCAATTCAGCCAGAAAACTTTACTTTTGATTCAGAGTTCGGATTTTAAAAAATCAGCCCATTTTCAAGTTCCCCAGGGTGGAAAACATAGAAATTCCACATCATTTTCGGATCCGAGCTTTCCCTGAGGATTTATCCCAAGGCATATCTCAAAATGTTTGGTAGAATGCAATTCAGCCAGAAAACATAACTTATTACGGAGAGTTCGGATTTCAAAAGTGAGCCCATTTTCATGTTGCCCAGAATGGAAAATGTTGAAAATTCACATCGTTCTCAGATCTGAGCTCTACCTGAGGACTTATCCCAAGGCATATCTCAAAATTTCGGCAGAACTCAATTCAGCCAGAAAACATAACTTTTTAAGCAAAGCTCAGATTTTGAAAAGAACACCATTTTCATGTTCCCCTGGGTGGAAAAAACTCAATTCAGCCACAAAACATAACTTTTGACTCAGAGCTCGGATTTCAAAAATCAGCCCATTTTCATGTTCCCCAGGTTGGAAAACTTTGAAATTCTACATCCTTTTTGGATCTGAGCTCTTCCTAAGGACTTATCCCAAGGCATATCTCAAAATGGTAGGTCGAACACAATTCAACCAGGAAACATAACATATTATGCAGAGTTCGGATTTTGAAAGTAAGCCCATTTTCATGTTGCCCAGAATGGAAAACTTTGAAAATTCACATCGTTCTCGGATGTGAGCTCTACCTGAGGACTTATCCCCAGGCATATCTCAAAATGGTAGATAAAACTCAATTCACGCACAGCTCGGATTTCAAAAAGAACATCATTTTTATGTTAACCAGAGTTAAAAACTTTGAAATTCCATATTTTCAGATCTGAGCTCTCCCTGAGGACTTATCCCAAGGCATATCTCAAAACTTGGGTAGAACTCAATTCACCAGAAAACATAACTTTTTAGGCAAAGCTCGGATTTTGAAGAGAACATTATTTTCTTCTTGCACAGGGTGGAAAACGTTGAAAATCCACATCATTTTTGGATCCGAGCTTTCCCTGAGGATTTATCCCAAGGTATATCTCAATAAGGTAGATAAAACTCAATTCAGCCACAAAACATAACTTTTGACTCAGAGCTCGGATTTCAAAAATCAGCAAATTTTCTTGTTCCACAGGGTGGAAAACGGTGAAAATCCACATCATTTTTGGATCCGAGCTTTCCCTGAGGATATATCCCAAGGCATATCTCAAAATGGTAGATAAAACTCAATTCACACACAGTTCGGATTTCAAAAAGAATATCATTTTCATGTTCCCCAGAGTGAAAAACATTGAAATTCCACATTTTCAGATCTGAGCTCTCCCTGAGGACATATCCCAAGGCATATCTCAAAACTTGGGCAGAACTCTGTTTAGTCCTGGGCATGGGCGCAAGGAACAGAGACGAGACATCGGATGGTGACTTCAACTCTTTATTAACAAGAAAGAACGGAACAAAATATCTGGGAAGCAGTAGCTCTTTTATAGAGCTTGCTGCCGTCAAACAACTGCTGGATCCCGGGTGTTGTTCTTGCGTGTAGTTTGGGTGGAGGCGATCGAGATGCGAGCGAAGTTTCCGGCCCATCAGGAGTTCAGCTGGGGTTTTTTTCATGGTGCTGTTTGGGGTTATGTGTTGGAGAAAAAGCATTCGGTTTATTTTATCGTCGATGTCGCCGTGGTCCATTTGGCTCAGGGTCTGTTTTACAAATTGAACCATTCGCTCAGCCCTACCATTGGCCGCAGGGTGAGCTGGCGATGTTAACGCATGGCGGATGCCCCGATCTGTCAGGTATTGTTCGAATGGCAGGGCAGTGAATTGGGGGCCATTATCTGAGACGAGGACATCGGGAAGTCCGTGGGTAGCGAATAGTTTATTCAGTTTTTTAGTGACTGCGTCTGTGGTGGTGTTTTTCATTTTTTGGACTTCAAGCCAGTTTGAATAGGCATCTACTGTTAAGGGGAAAGTGTGTCCTCTTGTGGGTCTCGCAAAATCAATGTGGATATGGGACCAAGGACCTCGAGGTGTTTCCCACTGAGTTGCGGGAGTCTTTGGAGGAGCAGAGCGAGTCTCCTGGCATTTACTGCATTTTGCTACCCAAGTCTCTATCTGTCTATCTAAACCAGGCCACCATGCGTAACTCCTGGCTAGTGCCTTCATCCGCACGATGCCTGGATGTCCTTCGTGCAGCATTTTCAATATATTGCAATTTCTCCGGGACTATGACTCTGTCTCCCCATACTATGCAACCTTTCTGGGAGAATAGTTCTGTTTGACGATTCCTAAATGGCTTGAATGTGTCATCGGTTGCACTGACCGGCCAACCCCGTTCTACCCAGCTGAGGACTCGTGCCAAAACAGGGTCCTTTTTTGTCTCTAAGGCTATGTCTCGAGCGGTTAGTGGCGGCAATTTGAGGGTTTCGATTTGTAATACGGTTACAGTTGGAACAGGGTCCTCTATAATGTCTGGTAGTGGAGAACGGCTCAAAGCATCAGCGTGGGGAATGGTTTTCCCCGGGCAATGTTGCAATCGGTAATGGTAGGCGGCTAAAAATTCTGACCAATGTGTCATTCTTGGTGATAAGATATGGGGAGTTGGTTTGTTTTCTGCCAAAATGCCAAGTAGCGGCTTGTGGTCTGTAATTATGGTAAAGGGTCTCCCATATACATATTCATGGAAGCGTTTAATTGCGGATACAATAGCGAGGGCCTCTTTATCAAGTTGACTATCGTTCCTTTTGGTTTTAGACAAAGTTCTCGAAAAGAACGCAATGGGTGCCTCATTTCCATTTGGTAGGACATGGCTTAAGATGGCTCCTACTCCAAATGGTGAGGCATCACAGGTAACCGTCAAAGGGAGAGTCTCGTTGTATTGCATTAATACAGCATCGGAGGTTAAAAGGTCTTTTATCTCTTTGAACGCTTTCTCTTCATGCCGTCCCCAAACCCAAGAAGCCTTTTTATCGAGAAGTCTGTGTAGGGGCTCGGCTACGGTTGCCTTCTGGGGCAAGAAAATGTTATAAAAGTTAATGAGTCCCAGGAAGGCTTGAAGGTCTGTCTTATTCCTAGGTCTCGGGGCTTTTTTTATTGCGGTTAGTTTTTTTTCGGTGGGGTGGATTCCCTGTCTGTCGAGAAGGTATCCCAGGAACTCCACTCTCTACGTACAAAGTTGACACTTGTCTCGTTTTACCTTAAGACCCGCGTCTTTGAATTTCTGCAGGACTTTTCTGATTCGTTGTACTAATAACTCCTTAGTGGGGGCAGCTATTAGGACGTCATCAAAATAAGGCACGACGCCTTTTATGCCTTGTAATAGTCTCTCCATTAAACTTTGGAAAATGCCCGGCGCCACGCTTACTCCGAATTGGAGTCTATTGCACTTAAAAACGCCTCTATGTGTAACTATTGTCTGGGCTTCTGCAGTTGCTGCGTCGACAGGGAGTTGCTGGTACGCCTGAGCTAAGTCCAATTTCACAAATATTTTTCTGCCACCCAGGGAATGAAGAAGGTGTTGAACCACCGGTACTGGATAAGGGCTCTGTTGAAGAGCATGATTTAGGGTGACCCGATAGTCCCCGCAAATTCTTAATGAACCATCTGGCTTCATGGGCGTTACTATCGGGGTTTCCCAGAGGGCATGGTCAATCTGTTCCAATACACCCTGGGCTATCATTTATCTAGCTGCTCGTCGATCTTGGGTTTTAAGGCAAAAGGTACTTGACGGGGCTTAAGCCGAATGGGAGCTACATCGGGGCTGAGATTAAATGCCCTTGCACTTGCCTAATGTTCCTGTGAACACGTCCTGGAATTCCTGGATGAGTGTCTCTTCCCAGTCGTCATTTCTGGTATGGTGTATGCCGGCTAGTTCAATTCCGAGTGGGGCGAACCACTGTAACCCTAACAAGCTGGGTCGGTCATGATCGACAACAGTCAGGGGAAGCGTTGCTGTGCAGTCCTTAAAGGATACTTGGACGTTGCTGGCACCGACAACTGGGATTCTGTTTCCCTGGTAGTCTTTCAGGATGATTCGTTGCGTGCTGAGGTCCTGTCGGTAAATGGCAGGGATCAGCTGTTTGAGGGTTTTCCAGGATACCATCGATAAGGATGATCCCGAATTGACTTCCATCACACACGGTTGATTCTGGATCGTAACCTTTACGCGGATCTTTCTTGCATCGAACGATGAAGTGTGACCAATGATAATGGTTTGGTGGGCCTCTTCTCATCTCATTGAAGAGGCAGGTGCTTGCTTTCTGTAGTAGTAGTTGCTGTTCCATTGGTGGTTCAGACGGTCCCGGTTCTCAGGAGGTTTACATATCTCCTGACGGAGGTTGTTCTCGCTTCGGTTGGGACTGGACTCTCGTCTGCTTCTGCAGACCTTCGCGATGTGGCCTTTTTTTCTGCAGTTACGGCAGAGTGCGTTGAGGAATTTGCAGTCTGATCGCGGGTGGTTTGCCCCGCAACACGCACATTGGCGTGGACGTCGCTAGTTCCTTTGCTCTTGTTGCGAGCGGAGCCGGTTGACCTCCTCTTCATCACTGTCTGAGGATGACTCGAGGTCTTCGTTGTGGGTAGTGGTAGCGTGCTTCTCAGTGGCGAGTGGGATCTCGTTGGCGAAGCAGTGCGTTCGCTCGGCGCATTCGAGCAGCTGACTTCCTGGTTGCTTCTGTGGCAGTAGCGTCGGTGATGACATCTGTAAGGCTAATGTTGCCTTTCGCCATCAGCTTACTCTGCATGTGTGGTGCATTTAATCCCAGAACTATGCAGTCTCTTTGGGCTTCCTCTAAGTTTGCAAAACCACAAAGGCCTCCTAGGTTCCGGAGGTTGGCTACGAAATTCCCAATGCTCTCGTCCTTCCGTTGGTCCCTCTGGTAAAATTCGTGTCTTCGTATAATGTAGGCACTGCTGGTGCGTAATAGGCCTGGAGGATTGGGGCGAGGGTATTCCAATCCATGGTCTTCACTTCCGCCAGTTTTGCCAGTGCTTTAGCCATTTTGAAAACGGCAGGGCCGCAATGAGTCAGGAACACCGCTCGTTTCTTGCCAGACTCAGCATCTTTTAGATTGTTGGTCTCCAGGAACATCTGGAAGCGGTCTATATACAAGTCCCAGTCTTCGGTTGCTGGGTCGAATGGAGCGGGTGGAAGGGCGCCGCTGGTCATCTTGCTGTCTGTTGCGTGCGCTCTTTTGCCACGTGCTCTGTCTTTGTCCGATGTGTTCTAGTCAGCTCTATCGTCTCCGAATCCCATCCTCATCGCCAGTGTTAAGTCCTGGGCATGGGCGCAAGGAACGGAGACAAGACATCGGATGGTGACTTCAACTCCTTATTAACAAGAAAGAACGGAGCAAAATATCTGGGCAGCAGTAGCTCTTTTATAGAGCTTGCTGCCGTCAAACAACCAATGAACTGAGTATATCGCTTTCACAAGAATCCAATCAGGGGTTCCCGTGAACAGCCAATCAGACTGGCCAAACCTGACCAATCACGACTCGCTATCTACGGGCCAATAAGAATTTCAGGATTACAAGCCTGCTATAAGACAAAGCTGTAGAGGGTTGTATCGCTGCCTTGGCTTAATCCAAAACAAACTCAATTCAGCCACAAAACATAACTTTTTATACAAAGCTCGGATTTTGAAAAGAACATCATTTTCTTGTTCCCAGGGTGGGAAACGTTGAAAATCCACATCATTTTCGGATCTGATCTTTCCCTGAGGATTTATCCCTAGGCATATCTCAAAATTTCGGCAGAACTCAATTAGGCCAGAAAACATAACTTTGCACACAGAGCTCAGATTTTGAAAAGAACATCATTTTCTTGTTCCACGGGGAGGAAAACATAGAAATTCCACATCATTTTTGGATCTGAGCTCTTCCTGGGGACTTATCCCAAGGCATATCTCAAAATTTCAGCAGAACTCAATTCAGCCAGAAAACATATATCCCTGAGGATATATCCCAAGGCATATCTCAAAACGGTAGATAAAACTCAAATCACACACAGCTCGGATTTAAAAAAGAACATCATTTTCATGTTCCCCAGAGTGAAAAACATTGAAATTCCACATTTTCGGATCTGAGCTCTCCCTGAGAACATATCCCAAGGCATATCTCAAAACTTGGGCACAACTCAATTCAAGCAGAAAACATAACTTTTTATACAAAGCTGGGATTTTGAAAAGAACATCATTTTCTTGTTCCCAGGGTGGAAAACGTTGAAAATCCACATCATTTTTGGATCCGAGCTTTCCCTGAGGATATATCCCAAGGCATAACTCAAAATGGTAGATAAAACTCAATTCACACACAGCTCGGATTTCAAAAAGAACATCATTTTCATGTTCCCCAGAGTGAAAAACATTGAAATTCCACATTTTCGGATCTGAGCTCTCCCTGAGAACATATCCCAAGGCATATCTCAAAACTTGGGCACAACTCAATTCAAGCAGAAAACATAACTTTTTATACAAAGCTCGGATTTCAAACAGAACATCATTTTCATGTTCCCCAGGGTGGAAAATTTGAAATTCCACATCATTTTCTGATCTGAGCTTTTCCTGAGCAGTTTTCCCTTGGGATATCTCAAAATGGTAGGTCGAAATCAATTCAGCCAGAAAACATTACTTTTGACTCAGAGTTCGGATTTAAAAAATCAGCCCATTTTCCAGTTCCCCAGGGTGGAAAACTTTGAAATTCCACATCATTTTCTGATATGAGCTTTTCCTGAGCAGTTTTCCCTAGGGATATCTCAAAATGGTAGGTAGAACGCAATTCAACTAGGAAACATAATATATTACGCAGAGTTCGGATTTTGAAAGTAAGCTCATTGTCATTTTGCCCAGAATGGAAAACGTTGAAAATTCACATCGTTCTTGGATGTGAGCTCTACCTGACGACTTATCCCCAGGCATATCTCAATATGGCAGATAAAACTCAATTCACGCAGAGCTCGGATTTCAAAAAGAACATCATTTTCATGTTAACCAGAGTTAAAAACTTTGAAATGGGAGATGAAACTCAATTCAGCAGGAAAACATAACTTTTTACACACAGCTCGGATTTCAAAAATCAGCTTATTTTCATAATCCCCAGGTTGGAAAACATTGAAATTCCACATCATTTTCGTTTCCGAGCTCTCCCTGAGGACTTATCCCAAAGCATATCTCAAAAATTCGGCAGAACTCAATTCAGCCACAAAACATAACTTTTTACGCAAAGCTCGGATTTTGAAAAGACCATCATTTTCTTGTTCACAGGATGGAAAACGCTGAAAATCCACATCATTTTTGGATCCGATCTTTCCCTCAGGATTTATCCCAAGGCATATCTCAAAATGGTAGGTAGAAATCAATTCAGCCAGAAAACATTACTTTTGACTCAGAGTTCGGATTTCAAAAATCAGCCCATTTTCAAGTTCCCCAGGGTGGAAAATTTTGAAATTCCACATCATTTTCGGATCCAAGCTTTCCACAAGGACTTATCCCAAGGCATATCTCAAAACTTGGGTAGAACTCAATTTAGCCAGAAAGCATAACTTTTGACTCAGAGCTCGGATTTCAAAAATCCGTGAATTTTCTTGTTCCACAGGGTTGAAAACGGTGAAAATCCACATCTTTTTTGAATCCGAGTGTTCCCTGAGGATATATCCCAAGGCATATCTCAAAATGGTAGATAAAACTCAATTCACACACAGCTCGGATTTTAAAAGGAACATCATTTTCATGTTTACCAGAGTTAAAAACTTTGAAATTCCACATTTTCAGATCTGAGGTCTCATTGAGGACTTATCCCAAGGCATATCTCAAAACTTGGGCACAACTCAATTCAGGCAGAAAACAAATTTTTCTACAAAGCTCGGATTTTGAAAAGAACAAAATTTTCTTGTTCCCAGGGTGGAAAACGTTGAAAATCCACAACATTTTTGGATCCGAGCTTTCCCTGAGGATATATCCCAAGGCATATCTCAAAATGGTAGATAAAACTCAATTCACAGACAGCTCGGATTTTAAAAAGAACATCATTTTCATGTTCCCCAGGGTGGAAAACTTTGAAATTCCACATCATTTTCTGATCAGAGCTATTCCTGAGCAGTTTCCCCCCGGCATATCTCAAAATGGTAGGCAGAAATCAATTCAGCCAGAAAATATTACTTTTTACTCAGATTTCGGATTTAAAAAATCAGCTCATTTTCATGTTCCAAAGGGTGGAAAAAATTGAAATTCCACATCATTTTCGGATCCGATCTTTTCCTGAGTAGTTTTCCCTAGGCATATCTTGAAATGGTAGGTAGAAATCAATTCAGCCAGAAAACATTACTTTTGACACAGAGCTCGGATTTTGAAAAGAACATCATTTCTTCGTTCCACGGGGAGGAAAACACAGAAATTCCACATCATTTTTGGATCTGAACTCTCCCTGAGGACTTATCCCAAGGCTTATCTCAAAATTTCGGCAGAACTCAATTCATCCAGAAAACATAACTTTCCATGCAAAGCTCAGATTTTGAAAAGAACATGATTTTCATGTTCCCCAGGGTGGAAAACTTTGAAATTCCAGAACATTTTCGGATCAGAGCTCTTCCTGAGGACTTATCCCAAGGCATATCTCAAAACTTGGGCACAACTCAATTCAGGCAGAAAACAACTTTTTATACAAAGCTCGGATTTTGAAAAGAACATCATTTTCTTATTCCCAGGGTGGAAAACGTTGAAAATCCACAACATTTTTGGATCCGAGCTTTCCCTGAGGATATATCCCAAGGCATATTTCAAAATGGCAGATAAAACTCAATTCACACACAGCTCGGATTTCAAAAGGAACATCATTTTCATGTTCCCCAGGGTGGAAAACTTTGAAATTCCACATCATTTTCTGATCTGAGCTTTTCCTGAGCAGTTTTCCCTTGGGATATCTCAAAATGGTAGGTCGAAATCAATTCAGCCAGAAAACATTACTTTTGACTCAGAGTTCGGATTTAAAAAATCAGCCCATTTTCCAGTTCCCCAGGGTGGAAAACTTTGAAATTCCACATCATTTTCTGATATGAGCTTTTCCTGAGCAGTTTTCCCTAGGGATATCTCAAAATGGTAGGTAGAACGCAATTCAACTAGGAAACATAATATATTACGCAGAGTTCGGATTTTGAAAGTAAGCTCATTGTCATTTTGCCCAGAATGGAAAACGTTGAAAATTCACATCGTTCTTGGATGTGAGCATTACCTGACGACTTATCCCCAGGCATATCTCAATATGACAGATAAAACTCAATTCACGCAGAGCTCGGATTTCAAAAAGAACATCATTTTCATGTTAACCAGAGTTAAAAACTTTGAAATGGGAGATGAAACTCAATTCAGCAGGAAAACATAACTTTTTACACACAGCTCGGATTTCAAAAATCAGCTTATTTTCATAATCCCCAGGTTGGAAAACATTGAAATTCCACATCATTTTCGTTTCCGAGCTCTCCCTGAGGACTTATCCCAAAGCATATCTCAAAAATTCGGCAGAACTCAATTCAGCCAGAAAACATAACTTTTTACGCAAAGCTCGGATTTTGAAAAGACCATCATTTTCTTGTTCACAGGATGGAAAACGCTGAAAATCCACATCATTTTTGGATCCGATCTTTCCCTCAGGATTTATCCCAAGGCATATCTCAAAATGGTAGGTAGAAATCAATTCAGCCAGAAAACATTACTTTTGACTCAGAGTTCGGATTTCAAAAATCAGCCCATTTTCAAGTTCCCCAGGGTGGAAAATTTTGAAATTCCACATCATTTTCGGATCCAAGCTTTCCACAAGGACTTATCCCAAGGCATATCTCAAAACTTGGGTAGAACTCAATTTAGCCAGAAAGCATAACTTTTGACTCAGAGCTCGGATTTCAAAAATCCGTGAATTTTCTTGTTCCACAGGGTTGAAAACGGTGAAAATCCACATCTTTTTTGAATCCGAGTGTTCCCTGAGGATATATCCCAAGGCATATCTCAAAATGGTAGATAAAACTCAATTCACACACAGCTCGGATTTTAAAAGGAACATCATTTTCATGTTTACCAGAGTTAAAATCTTTGAAATTCCACATTTTCAGATCTGAGGTCTCATTGAGGACTTATCCCAAGGCATATCTCAAAACTTGGGCACAACTCAATTCAGGCAGAAAACAAATTTTTCTACAAAGCTCGGATTTTGAAAAGAACAAAATTTTCTTGTTCCCAGGGTGGAAAACGTTGAAAATCCACAACATTTTTGGATCCGAGCTTTCCCTGAGGATATATCCCAAGGCATATCTCAAAATGGTAGATAAAACTCAATTCACAGACAGCTCGGATTTTAAAAAGAACATCATTTTCATGTTCCCCAGGGTGGAAAACTTTGAAATTCCACATCATTTTCTGATCAGAGCTATTCCTGAGCAGTTTCCCCCCGGCATATCTCAAAATGGTAGGCAGAAATCAATTCAGCCAGAAAATATTACTTTTTACTCAGATTTCGGATTTAAAAAATCAGCTCATTTTCATGTTCCAAAGGGTGGAAAAAATTGAAATTCCACATCATTTTCGGATCCGATCTTTTCCTGAGTAGTTTTCCCTAGGCATATCTTGAAATGGTAGGTAGAAATCAATTCAGCCAGAAAACATTACTTTTGACACAGAGCTTGGATTTTGAAAAGAACATCATTTCTTCGTTCCACGGGGAGGAAAACACAGAAATTCCACATCATTTTTGGATCTGAACTCTCCCTGAGGACTTATCCCAAGGCTTATCTCAAAATTTCGGCAGAACTCAATTCATCCAGAAAACATAACTTTCCATGCAAAGCTCAGATTTTGAAAAGAACATGATTTTCATGTTCCCCAGGGTGGAAAACTTTGAAATTCCAGAACATTTTCGGATCAGAGCTCTTCCTGAGGACTTATCCCAAGGCATATCTCAAAACTTGGGCACAACTCAATTCAGGCAGAAAACAACTTTTTATACAAAGCTCGGATTTTGAAAAGAACATCATTTTCTTATTCCCAGGGTGGAAAACGTTGAAAATCCACAACATTTTTGGATCCGAGCTTTCCCTGAGGATATATCCCAAGGCATATTTCAAAATGGCAGATAAAACTCAATTCACACACAGCTCGGATTTCAAAAGGAACATCATTTTCATGTTCCCCAGGGTGGAAAACTTTGAAATTCCACATCATTTTCTGATCTGAGCTTTTCCTGAGCAGTTTTCCCTTGGGATATCTCAAAATGGTAGGTCGAAATCAATTCAGCCAGAAAACATTACTTTTGACTCAGAGTTCGGATTTAAAAAATCAGCCCATTTTCCAGTTCCCCAGGGTGGAAAACTTTGAAATTCCACATCATTTTCTGATATGAGCTTTTCCTGAGCAGTTTTCCCTAGGGATATCTCAAAATGGTAGGTAGAACGCAATTCAACTAGGAAACATAATATATTACGCAGAGTTCGGATTTTGAAAGTAAGCTCATTGTCATTTTGCCCAGAATGGAAAACGTTGAAAATTCACATCGTTCTTGGATGTGAGCATTACCTGACGACTTATCCCCAGGCATATCTCAATATGACAGATAAAACTCAATTCACGCAGAGCTCGGATTTCAAAAAGAACATCATTTTCATGTTAACCAGAGTTAAAAACTTTGAAATGGGAGATGAAACTCAATTCAGCAGGAAAACATAACTTTTTACACACAGCTCGGATTTCAAAAATCAGCTTATTTTCATAATCCCCAGGTTGGAAAACATTGAAATTCCACATCATTTTCGTTTCCGAGCTCTCCCTGAGGACTTATCCCAAAGCATATCTCAAAAATTCGGCAGAACTCAATTCAGCCAGAAAACATAACTTTTTACGCAAAGCTCGGATTTTGAAAAGACCATCATTTTCTTGTTCACAGGATGGAAAACGCTGAAAATCCACATCATTTTTGGATCCGATCTTTCCCTCAGGATTTATCCCAAGGCATATCTCAAAATGGTAGGTAGAAATCAATTCAGCCAGAAAACATTACTTTTGACTCAGAGTTCGGATTTCAAAAATCAGCCCATTTTCAAGTTCCCCAGGGTGGAAAATTTTGAAATTCCACATCATTTTCGGATCCAAGCTTTCCACAAGGACTTATCCCAAGGCATATCTCAAAACTTGGGTAGAACTCAATTCAGCCAGAAAGCATAACTTTTGACTCAGAGCTCGGATTTCAAAAATCCGTGAATTTTCTTGTTCCACAGGGTTGAAAACGGTGAAAATCCACATCTTTTTTGAATCCGAGTGTTCCCTGAGGATATATCCCAAGGCATATCTCAAAATGGTAGATAAAACTCAATTCACACACAGCTCGGATTTTAAAAAGAACATCATTTTCATGTTTACCAGAGTTAAAAACTTTGAAATTCCACATTTTCAGATCTGAGGTCTCATTGAGGACTTATCCCAAGGCATATCTCAAAACTTGGGCACAACTCAATTCAGGCAGAAAACAAATTTTTCTACAAAGCTCAGATTTTGAAAAGAACAAAATTTTCTTGTTCCCAGGGTGGAAAACGTTGAAAATCCACAACATTTTTGGATCCGAGCTTTCCCTGAGGATATATCCCAAGGCATATCTCAAACTGGTAGATAAAACTCAATTCACAGACAGCTCGGATTTTAAAAAGAACATCATTTTCATGTTCCCCAGGGTGGAAAACTTTGAAATTCCACATCATTTTCTGATCAGAGCTATTCCTGAGCAGTTTCCCCCCGGCATATCTCAAAATGGTAGGCAGAAATCAATTCAGCCAGAAAATATTACTTTTTACTCAGATTTCGGATTTAAAAAATCAGCTCATTTTCATGTTCCAAAGGGTGGAAAAAATTGAAATTCCACATCATTTTCGGATCCGATCTTTTCCTGAGTAGTTTTCCCTAGGCATATCTTGAAATGGTAGGTAGAAATCAATTCAGCCAGAAAACATTACTTTTGACACAGAGCTCGGATTTTGAAAAGAACATCATTTCTTCGTTCCACGGGGAGGAAAACACAGAAATTCCACATCATTTTTGGATCTGAGCTCTCCCTGAGGACTTATCCCAAGGCTTATCTCAAAATTTCGGCAGAACTCAATTCATCCAGAAAACATAACTTTCCATGCAAAGCTCAGATTTTGAAAAGAACATGATTTTCATGTTCCCCAGGGTGGAAAACTTTGAAATTCCAGAACATTTTCGGATCAGAGCTCTTCCTGAGGACTTATCCCAAGGCATATCTCAAAACTTGGGCACAACTCAATTCAGGCAGAAAACAACTTTTTATACAAAGCTCGGATTTTGAAAAGAACATCATTTTCTTATTCCCAGGGTGGAAAACGTTGAAAATCCACAACATTTTTGGATCCGAGCTTTCCCTGAGGATATATCCCAAGGCATATTTCAAAATGGCAGATAAAACTCAATTCACACACAGCTCGGATTTCAAAAGGAACATCATTTTCATGTTCCCCAGGGTGGAAAACTTTGAAATTCCACATCATTTTCTGATCTGAGCTTTTCCTGAGCAGTTTTCCCTTGGGATATCTCAAAATGGTAGGTCGAAATCAATTCAGCCAGAAAACATTACTTTTGACTCAGAGTTCGGATTTAAAAAATCAGCCCATTTTCCAGTTCCCCAGGGTGGAAAACTTTGAAATTCCACATCATTTTCTGATATGAGCTTTTCCTGAGCAGTTTTCCCTAGGGATATCTCAAAATGGTAGGTAGAACGCAATTCAACTAGGAAACATAATATATTACGCAGAGTTCGGATTTTGAAAGTAAGCTCATTGTCATTTTGCCCAGAATGGAAAACGTTGAAAATTCACATCGTTCTTGGATGTGAGCTCTACCTGACGACTTATCCCCAGGCATATCTCAATATGACAGATAAAACTCAATTCACGCAGAGCTCGGATTTCAAAAAGAACATCATTTTCATGTTAACCAGAGTTAAAAACTTTGAAATGGGAGATGAAACTCAATTCAGCAGGAAAACATAACTTTTTACACACAGCTCGGATTTCAAAAATCAGCTTATTTTCATAATCCCCAGGTTGGAAAACATTGAAATTCCACATCATTTTCGTTTCCGAGCTCTCCCTGAGGACTTATCCCAAAGCATATCTCAAAAATTCGGCAGAACTCAATTCAGCCACAAAACATAACTTTTTACGCAAAGCTCGGATTTTGAAAAGACCATCATTTTCTTGTTCACAGGATGGAAAACGCTGAAAATCCACATCATTTTTGGATCCGATCTTTCCCTCAGGATTTATCCCAAGGCATATCTCAAAATGGTAGGTAGAAATCAATTCAGCCAGAAAACATTACATTTGACTCAGAGTTCGGATTTCAAAAATCAGCCCATTTTCAAGTTCGCCAGGGTGGAAAATTTTGAAATTCCACATCATTTTCGGATCCAAGCTTTCCACAAGGACTTATCCCAAGGCATATCTCAAAACTTGGGTAGAACTCAATTCAGCCAGAAAGCATAACTTTTGACTCAGAGCTCGGATTTCAAAAATCCGTGAATTTTCTTGTTCCACAGGGTTGAAAACGGTGAAAATCCACATCTTTTTTGAATCCGAGTGTTCCCTGAGGATATATCCCAAGGCATATCTCAAAATGGTAGATAAAACTCAATTCACACACAGCTCGGATTTTAAAAAGAACATCATTTTCATGTTTACCAGAGTTAAAAACTTTGAAATTCCACATTTTCAGATCTGAGGTCTCATTGAGGACTTATCCCAAGGCATATCTCAAAACTTGGGCACAACTCAATTCAGGCAGAAAACAAATTTTTCTACAAAGCTCGGATTTTGAAAAGAACAAAATTTTCTTGTTCCCAGGGTGGAAAACGTTGAAAATCCACAACATTTTTGGATCCGAGCTTTCCCTGAGGATATATCCCAAGGCATATCTCAAACTGGTAGATAAAACTCAATTCACAGACAGCTCGGATTTTAAAAAGAACATCATTTTCATGTTCCCCAGGGTGGAAAACTTTGAAATTCCACATCATTTTCTGATCAGAGCTATTCCTGAGCAGTTTCCCCCCGGCATATCTCAAAATGGTAGGCAGAAATCAATTCAGCCAGAAAATATTACTTTTTACTCAGATTTCGGATTTAAAAAATCAGCTCATTTTCATGTTCCAAAGGGTGGAAAAAATTGAAATTCCACATCATTTTCGGATCCGATCTTTTCCTGAGTAGTTTTCCCTAGGCATATCTTGAAATGGTAGGTAGAAATCAATTCAGCCAGAAAACATTACTTTTGACACAGAGCTCGGATTTTGAAAAGAACATCATTTCTTGGTTCCACGGGGAGGAAAACACAGAAATTCCACATCATTTTTGGATCTGAGCTCTCCCTGAGGACTTATCCCAAGGCTTATCTCAAAATTTCGGCAGAACTCAATTCATCCAGAAAACATAACTTTCCATGCAAAGCTCAGATTTTGAAAAGAACATGATTTTCATGTTCCCCAGGGTGGAAAACTTTGAAATTCCAGAACATTTTCGGATCAGAGCTCTTCCTGAGGACTTATCCCAAGGCATATCTCAAAACTTGGGCACAACTCAATTCAGGCAGAAAACAACTTTTTATACAAAGCTCGGATTTTGAAAAGAACATCATTTTCTTATTCCCAGGGTGGAAAACGTTGAAAATCCACAACATTTTTGGATCCGAGCTTTCCCTGAGGATATATCCCAAGGCATATTTCAAAATGGCAGATAAAACTCAATTCACACACAGCTCGGATTTCAAAAGGAACATCATTTTCATGTTCCCCATGGTGGAAAACTTTGAAATTCCACATCATTTTCTGATCTGAGCTTTTCCTGAGCAGTTTTCCCTTGGGATATCTCAAAATGGTAGGTCGAAATCAATTCAGCCAGAAAACATTACTTTTGACTCAGAGTTCGGATTTAAAAAATCAGCCCATTTTCCAGTTCCCCAGGGTGGAAAACTTTGAAATTCCACATCATTTTCTGATATGAGCTTTTCCTGAGCAGTTTTCCCTAGGGATATCTCAAAATGGTAGGTAGAACGCAATTCAACTAGGAAACATAATATATTACGCAGAGTTCGGATTTTGAAAGTAAGCTCATTGTCATTTTGCCCAGAATGGAAAACGTTGAAAATTCACATCGTTCTTGGATGTGAGCTCTACCTGACGACTTATCCCCAGGCATATCTCAATATGACAGATAAAACTCAATTCACGCAGAGCTCGGATTTCAAAAAGAACATCATTTTCATGTTAACCAGAGTTAAAAACTTTGAAATGGGAGATGAAACTCAATTCAGCAGGAAAACATAACTTTTTACACACAGCTCGGATTTCAAAAATCAGCTTATTTTCATAATCCCCAGGTTGGAAAACATTGAAATTCCACATCATTTTCGTTTCCGAGCTCTCCCTGAGGACTTATCCCAAAGCATATCTCAAAAATTCGGCAGAACTCAATTCAGCCACAAAACATAACTTTTTACGCAAAGCTCGGATTTTGAAAAGACCATCATTTTCTTGTTCACAGGATGGAAAACGCTGAAAATCCACATCATTTTTGGATCCGATCTTTCCCTCAGGATTTATCCCAAGGCATATCTCAAAATGGTAGGTAGAAATCAATTCAGCCAGAAAACATTACATTTGACTCAGAGTTCGGATTTCAAAAATCAGCCCATTTTCCAGTTCCCCAGGGTGGAAAATTTTGAAATTCCACATCATTTTCGGATCCAAGCTTTCCACAAGGACTTATCCCAAGGCATATCTCAAAACTTGGGTAGAACTCAATTCAGCCAGAAAGCATAACTTTTGACTCAGAGCTCGGATTTCAAAAATCCGTGAATTTTCTTGTTCCACAGGGTTGAGAACGGTGAAAATCCACATCTTTTTTGAATCCGAGTGTTCCCTGAGGATATATCCCAAGGCATATCTCAAAATGGTAGATGAAACTCAATTCACACACAGCTCAGATTTTAAAAAGAACATCATTTTCATGTTTACCAGAGTTAAAAACTTTGAAATTCCACATTTTCAGATCTGAGGTCTCATTGAGGACTTATCCCAAGGCATATCTCAAAACTTGGGCACAACTCAATTCAGGCAGAAAACAAATTTTTCTACAAAGCTCGGATTTTGAAAAGAACAAAATTTTCTTGTTCCCAGGGTGGAAAACGTTGAAAATCCACAACATTTTTGGATCCGAGCTTTCCCTGAGGATATATCCCAAGGCATATCTCAAAATGGTAGATAAAACTCAATTCACAGACAGCTCGGATTTTAAAAAGAACATCATTTTCATGTTCCCCAGGGTGGAAAACTTTGAAATTCCACATCATTTTCTGATCAGAGCTATTCCTGAGCAGTTTCCCCCCGGCATATCTCAAAATGGTAGGCAGAAATCAATTCAGCCAGAAAATATTACTTTTTACTCAGATTTCGGATTTAAAAAATCAGCTCATTTTCATGTTCCAAAGGGTGGAAAAAATTGAAATTCCACATCATTTTCGGATCCGATCTTTTCCTGAGTAGTTTTCCCTAGGCATATCTTGAAATGGTAGGTAGAAATCAATTCAGCCAGAAAACATTACTTTTGACACAGAGCTCGGATTTTGAAAAGAACATCATTTCTTGGTTCCACGGGGAGGAAAACACAGAAATTCCACATCATTTTTGGATCTGAGCTCTCCCTGAGGACTTATCCCAAGGCTTATCTCAAAATTTCGGCAGAACTCAATTCATCCAGAAAACATAACTTTCCATGCAAAGCTCAGATTTTGAAAAGAACATGATTTTCATGTTCCCCAGGGTGGAAAACTTTGAAATTCCAGAACATTTTCGGATCAGAGCTCTTCCTGAGGACTTATCCCAAGGCATATCTCAAAACTTGGGCACAACTCAATTCAGGCAGAAAACAACTTTTTATACAAAGCTCGGATTTTGAAAAGAACATCATTTTCTTATTCCCAGGGTGGAAAACGTTGAAAATCCACAACATTTTTGGATCCGAGCTTTCCCTGAGGATATATCCCAAGGCATATTTCAAAATGGCAGATAAAACTCAATTCACACACAGCTCGGATTTCAAAAGGAACATCATTTTCATGTTCCCCAGGGTGGAAAACTTTGAAATTCCACATCATTTTCTGATCTGAGCTTTTCCTGAGCAGTTTTCCCTTGGGATATCTCAAAATGGTAGGTCGAAATCAATTCAGCCAGAAAACATTACTTTTGACTCAGAGTTCGGATTTAAAAAATCAGCCCATTTTCCAGTTCCCCAGGGTGGAAAACTTTGAAATTCCACATCATTTTCTGATATGAGCTTTTCCTGAGCAGTTTTCCCTAGGGATATCTCAAAATGGTAGGTAGAACGCAATTCAACTAGGAAACATAATATATTACGCAGAGTTCGGATTTTGAAAGTAAGCTCATTGTCATTTTGCCCAGAATGGAAAACGTTGAAAATTCACATCGTTCTTGGATGTGAGCTCTACCTGACGACTTATCCCCAGGCATATCTCAATATGGCAGATAAAACTCAATTCACGCAGAGCTCGGATTTCAAAAAGAACATCATTTTCATGTTAACCAGAGTTAAAAACTTTGAAATGGGAGATGAAACTCAATTCAGCAGGAAAACATAACTTTTTACACACAGCTCGGATTTCAAAAATCAGCTTATTTTCATAATCCCCAGGTTGGAAAACATTGAAATTCCACATCATTTTCGTTTCCGAGCTCTCCCTGAGGACTTATCCCAAAGCATATCTCAAAAATTCGGCAGAACTCAATTCAGCCAGAAAACATAACTTTTTACGCAAAGCTCGGATTTTGAAAAGACCATCATTTTCTTGTTCACAGGATGGAAAACGCTGAAAATCCACATCATTTTTGGATCCGAGCTTTCCCTGAGGATATATCCCAAGGCATATCTCAAAATGGTAGATAAAACTCAATTCACACACAGCTCGGATTTTAAAAAGAACATCATTTTCATGTTCCCCAGGGTGGAAAACTTTGAAATTCCACATCATTTTCTGATCAGAGCTATTCCTGAGCAGTTTCCCCCCGGCATATCTCAAAATGGTAGGCAGAAATCAATTCAGCCAGAAAATATTACTTTTTACTCAGATTTTGGATTTAAAAAATCAGCTCATTTTCATGTTCCAAAGGGTGGAAAAAATTGAAATTCCACATCATTTTCGGATCCGATCTTTTCCTGAGTAGTTTTCCCTAGGCATATCTTGAAATGGTAGGTAGAAATCAATTCAGCCAGAAAACATTACTTTTGACACAGAGCTCGGATTTTGAAAAGAACATCATTTCTTGGTTCCACGGGGAGGAAAACATAGAAATTCCACATCATTTTTGGATCTGAGCTCTCCCTGAGGACTTATCCCAAGGCATATCTCAAAATTTCGGCAGAACTCAATTCATCCAGAAAACATAACTTTCCATGCAAAGCTCAGATTTTGAAAAGAACATGATTTTCATGTTCCCCAGGGTGGAAAACTTTGAAATTCCAAAACATTTTCGGATCAGAGCTCGTCCTGAGGACTTATCCCAAGGCATATCTCAAAATGGTAGATAAAACTCAATTCACACACAGCTCGGATTTCAAAAAGAACATCATTTTCATGTTAAGCAGAGTTAAAAACTTTGAAATTGCACATTTTCAGATCTGAGCTCTCCCTGAGGACTTATCCCAAGGCATATCTCAAAACTTGGGCACAACTCAATTCAGGCAGAAAACAACTTTTTATACAAAGCTCGGATTTTGAAAAGAACATCATTTTCTTATTCCCAGGGTGGAAAACGTTGAAAATCCACAACATTTTTGGATCCGAGCTTTCCCTGAGGATATATCCCAAGGCATATCTCAAAATGGTAGATAAAACTCAATTCAAACACAGCTCGGATTTCAAAAAGAACATCATTTTCATGTTAACCAGTGTTAAAAACTTTGAAATTCCACATTTTCAGATCTGAGCTTTTCCTGAGCAGTTTTCCCTTGGGATATCTCAAAATGGTAGTTCGAAATCAATTCAGCCAGAAAACATTACTTTTGACTCAGAGTTCGGATTTAAAAAATAAGCCCATTTTCAAGTTCCCCAGGGTGGAAAACTTTGAAATTCCACATCATTTTCGGATCTGAGCTCTCCCTGAGGACTTATCCCCAGGCATATGTCAAAACTTGGGCAGAACTCAATTCAGCCAAAAAACATAACTTTTGACACAGAGCTCGGATTTTGAAAAGAACATCATTTCTTTGTTCCACGGGGAGGAAAACATAGAAATTCCACATCATTTTTGGATCTGAGCTCTCCCTGAGGACTTATCCCAAGGCTTATCTCAAAATTTCGGCAGAACTCAATTTATCCAGAAAACATAACTTTCAATGCAAAGCTCAGATTTTGAAAAGAACATCATTTTCATGTTCCCCAGGGTGGAAAACTTTGAAATTCCACATCATTTTCGGATCAGAGCTCTTCCTGAGGACTTATCCCCAGGCATATCTCAAAATGGAAGATAAAACTCAATTCAAACACAGCTCGGATTTCAAAAAGAACATCATTTTCATGTTAACCAGTGTTAAAAACTTTGAAATTCCACATTTTCAGATCTGAGCTCTCCCTGAGGACTTATGCCAAGGCATATCTCAAAACTTGGGCACAACTCATTTCTGCCAGAAAACATAACTTTTTATACAAAGCTCGGATTTCAAAAATTAGCAAATATTCTTGTTCCTCAGGGTGGAAAACGGTGAAAATCCACAACATTTTTGGATCCGAGCTTTCCCTGAGGATATATCCCAAGGCATATCTCAAAATGGAAGATAAAACTCAATTCACACACAGCTCGGATTTCAAAAAGAACATCATTTTCATGTTCCCCAGGGTGGAAAACTTTGAAATTCCACATCATTTTCTGATATGAGCTTTTCCTGAGCATTTTTCCTAGGTATATCTCAAAATGGTAGGGAGAACGCAATTCAACTAGGAAACATAACATATTACGCAGAGTTTGGATTTTGAAAGTAAGCTCATTTTCATGTTGCCCAGAATGGAAAACGTTGAAAATTCACATCGTTCTCGGATGTGAGCTCTACCTGAGGACTTATCCCAAGGCATATCTCAAAATGGTAGATAAAACTCAATTCACGCACAGCTCGGATTTCAAAAAGAACATCATTTTCATGTTAACCAGAGTTAAAAACTTTGAAATTCCACATTTTCATATCTGAGCTCTCCCTGAGGACTTATCCCAAGGCATATCTCAAAACGTGGGCACAACACAATTCAGCCACAAAACATAACTTTTTATACAAAGCTCAGATTTTGAAAAGAACATCATTTTCTTGTTCCCAGGGTGGAAAACATTGAAAATCCACATCATTTTCAGATCCGATCTTTTCCTGAGTAATTTTCCCTAGGCATATCTTAAAATGGTAGGTAGAAATCAATTCAGCCAGAAAACATTACTTTTGAAACAGAGCTTGGATTTTGAAAAGAACATCATTTTCTTGTTCCATGGGGAGGAAAACACAGAAATTCCACATCATTTTTGGATCTCAGCTCTCCCTGAGGACTGTTCCCAAGGTATATCTCAAAATTTCGGCAGAAGTCAATTCATCCAGAAAACATAACTTTCTATGAAAAGCTCAGATTTTGAAAAGAACATGAATTTCATGTTCCCCAGGGTGGAAAAAATTGAAATTCCACATCATTTTCTGATATGAGCTTTTCCTGAGCATTTTTCCTAGGGATATCTCAAAATGGTAGGGAGAACGCAATTCAACTAGGAAACATAACATATTACGCAGAGTTTGGATTTTGAAAGTAAGCTCATTTTCATGTTGCCCAGAATGGAAAACGTTGAAAATTCACATCGTTCTCGGATGTGAGCTCTACCTGAGGACTTATCCCAAGGCATATCTCAATATGGCAGATAAAACTCAATTCACGCAGAGCTCGGATTTCAAAAAGAACATCATTTTCATGTTAACCAGAGTTAAAAACTTTGAAATGGGAGATGAAACTCAATTCAGCAGGAAAACATAACTTTTTACACACAGCTCGGATTTCAAAAATCAGCTTATTTTCATAATCCCCAGGTTGGAAAACATTGAAATTCCACATCATTTTCGGATCAGAGCTCTTCCTGAGGACTTATCCCAAGGCATATCTCAAAATGGTAGGTAGAACGCAATTCAGCCAGGAAACATAACATATTACACAGAGTTCGGATTTTGAAAGTAAGCCCATTTTCATGCTGCCCAGAATGGAAAACGTTGAAAATTCACATCTTTCTCGGATGTGAGCTCTACCTGAGGACTTATCCCCAGGCGTATCTCAAAATGGTCGATAAAGCTCAATTCACGCACAGCTTAGATTTCAAAAGGAACATCATTTTCATGTTAACCAGAGTTAAAAACTTGGAAATTCCACATTTTCAGATCTGAGCTCTCCCTGAGGACTTATCCCAAGGCATATCTCAAAATTTCGGCAGAACTCAATTCAGCCAGAAAACATAACTTATTAAGCAAAGCTCAGATTTTGAAAAGAACACAATTTTCATGTTCCCCAGGGTGGAAAACTTTGAAATTCCACATCATTTTCGGATCAGAGCTCTTCCTGAGGACTTATCCCAAGGCATATCTCAAAATGGTAGGTAGAACGCAATTCAGCCAGGAAACATAACATATTACACAGAGTTCGGATTTTGAAAGTAAGCCCATTTTCATGCTGCCCAGAATGGAAAACGTTGAAAATTCACATCTTTCTCGGATGTGAGCTCTACCTGAGGACTTATCCCCAGGCGTATCTCAAAATGGTCGATAAAGCTCAATTCACGCACAGCTTAGATTTCAAAAGGAACATCATTTTCATGTTAACCAGAGTTAAAAACTTGGAAATTCCACATTTTCAGATCTGAGCTCTCCCTGAGGATTTATCCCAAGGCATATCTCAACATTTGGGCACAACTCAATTCAGGCAGAAAGCATAACTTTTTATCCAAAGCTTGGATTTTGAAAAGAAAATCATTTTCTTGTTCCACAGGGTGGAAAATTTTGAAAATCCATGTCATTTTCGGATATGAGCTTTCCCTAAGGACTTATCCCAAGGCATATCTCAAAACTTGGACAGAACTCAATTCAGCCAGAAAACATTACTTTTTACGCAGATCTCAGATTTTGAAAAGAATATCATTTTCTTTTTCCACAGGGTGGAAACCGTTGAAATTCCAAATCATTTTAGGATCTGAGCTCTTGCTGAGCAGTTATCCCAAAGCATATCTCAAAATGGAAGGTAGAACTCAATTCAGCCAGAAAACATAACTGTTGACTCAGAGCTACGATATCAAAAATCAGCTCATTTTCATGTTCCCCAGGTTGGAAAACTTTGAAATTCTACATCCTTTTTGGATCTGAGCTCTTCCTAAGGACTTATCCCAAGGCATATCTCAAAATGGTAGGTCGAACACAATTCAACCAGGAAACATAACATATTATGCAGAGTTCGGATTTTGAAAGTAAGCCCATTTTCATGTTGCCCAGAATGGAAAACTTTGAAAATTCACATCGTTCTCGGATGTGAGCTCTACCTGAGGACTTATCCCCAGGCATATCTCAAAATGGTAGATAAAACTCAATTCACGCACAGCTCGGATTTCAAAAAGAACATCATTTTTATGTTAACCAGAGTTAAAAACTTTGAAATTCCATATTTTCAGATCTGAGCTCTCCCTGAGGACTTATCCCAAGGCATATCTCAAAACTTGGACAGAACTCAATTCAGCCAGAAAACATTACTTTTTACGCAGATCTCAGATTTTGAAAAGAACATCATTTTCTTTTTCCACAGGGTGGAAACCGTTGAAATTCCAAATCATTTTAGGATCTGAGCTCTTGCTGAGCAGTTATCCCAAAGCATATCTCAAAATGGAAGGTAGAACTCAATTCAGCCAGAAAACATAACTGTTGACTCAGAGCTACGATATCAAAAATCAGCTCATTTTCATGTTCCCCAGGTTGGAAAACTTTGAAATTCTACATCCTTTTTGGATCTGAGCTCTTCCTAAGGACTTATCCCAAGGCATATCTCAAAATGGTAGGTCGAACACAATTCAACCAGGAAACATAACATATTATGCAGAGTTCGGATTTTGAAAGTAAGCCCATTTTCATGTTGCCCAGAATGGAAAACTTTGAAAATTCACATCGTTCTCGGATGTGAGCTCTACCTGAGGACTTATCCCCAGGCATATCTCAAAATGGTAGATAAAACTCAATTCACGCACAGCTCGGATTTCAAAAAGAACATCATTTTTATGTTAACCAGAGTTAAAAACTTTGAAATTCCATATTTTCAGATCTGAGCTCTCCCTGAGGACTTATCCCAAGGCATATCTCAAAACTTGGACAGAACTCAATTCAGCCAGAAAACATTACTTTTTACGCAGATCTCAGATTTTGAAAAGAACATCATTTTCTTTTTCCACAGGGTGGAAACCGTTGAAATTCCAAATCATTTTAGGATCTGAGCTCTTGCTGAGCAGTTATCCCAAAGCATATCTCAAAATGGAAGGTAGAACTCAATTCAGCCAGAAAACATAACTGTTGACTCAGAGCTACGATATCAAAAATCAGCTCATTTTCATGTTCCCCAGGTTGGAAAACTTTGAAATTCTACATCCTTTTTGGATCTGAGCTCTTCCTAAGGACTTATCCCAAGGCATATCTCAAAATGGTAGGTCGAACACAATTCAACCAGGAAACATAACATATTATGCAGAGTTCGGATTTTGAAAGTAAGCCCATTTTCATGTTGCCCAGAATGGAAAACTTTGAAAATTCACATCGTTCTCGGATGTGAGCTCTACCTGAGGACTTATCCCCAGGCATATCTCAAAATGGTAGATAAAACTCAATTCACGCACAGCTCGGATTTCAAAAAGAACATCATTTTTATGTTAACCAGAGTTAAAAACTTTGAAATTCCATATTTTCAGATCTGAGCTCTCCCTGAGGACTTATCCCAAGGCATATCTCAAAACTTGGGTAGAACTCAATTCACCAGAAAACATAACTTTTTTGGCAAAGCTCGGATTTTGAAGAGAACATTATTTTCTTCTTGCACAGGGTGGAAAACGTTGAAAATCCACATCATTTTTGGATCCGAGCTTTCCCTGAGGATTTATCCCAAGGTATATCTCAATAAGGTAGAGAAAACTCAATTCAGCCACAAAACATAACTTTTGACTCAGAGCTCGGATTTCAAAATCAGCAAATTTTCTTGTTCCACAGGGTGGAAAACGGTGAAAATCCACATCATTTTTGGATCCGAGCTTTCCCTGAGGATATATCCCAAGGCATATCTCAAAATGGTAGGTCGAACGCAATTCAACCAGGAAACATAACATATTATGCAGAGTTCGGATTTTGAAAGTAAGCCCATTTTCATGTTGCCCAGAATGGAAAACTTTGAAAATTCACATCGTTCTCGGATGTGAGCTCTACCTGAGGACTTATCCCCAGGCATATCTCAAAATGGTAGATAAAACTCAATTCAGCCAGAAAACTTTACTTTTGATTCAGAGTTCGGATTTTAAAAAATCAGCCCATTTTCAAGTTCCCCAGGGTGGAAAACATAGAAATTCCACATCATTTTCGGATCCGAGCTTTCCCTGAGGATTTATCCCAAGGCATATCTCAAAATGTTTGGTAGAATGCAATTCAGCCAGAAAACATAACTTATTACGGAGAGTTCGGATTTCAAAAGTGAGCCCATTTTCATGTTGCCCAGAATGGAAAATGTTGAAAATTCACATCGTTCTCAGATCTGAGCTCTACCTGAGGACTTATCCCAAGGCATATCTCAAAATTTCGGCAGAACTCAATTCAGCCAGAAAACATAACTTTTTAAGCAAAGCTCAGATTTTGAAAAGAACACCATTTTCATGTTCCCCTGGGTGGAAAAAACTCAATTCAGCCACAAAACATAACTTTTGACTCAGAGCTCGGATTTCAAAAATCAGCCCATTTTCATGTTCCCCAGGTTGGAAAACTTTGAAATTCTACATCCTTTTTGGATCTGAGCTCTTCCTAAGGACTTATCCCAAGGCATATCTCAAAATGGTAGGTCGAACACAATTCAACCAGGAAACATAACATATTATGCAGAGTTCGGATTTTGAAAGTAAGCCCATTTTCATGTTGCCCAGAATGGAAAACTTTGAAAATTCACATCGTTCTCGGATGTGAGCTCTACCTGAGGACTTATCCCCAGGCATATCTCAAAATGGTAGATAAAACTCAATTCACGCACAGCTCGGATTTCAAAAAGAACATCATTTTTATGTTAACCAGAGTTAAAAACTTTGAAATTCCATATTTTCAGATCTGAGCTCTCCCTGAGGACTTATCCCAAGGCATATCTCAAAACTTGGGTAGAACTCAATTCACCAGAAAACATAACTTTTTAGGCAAAGCTCGGATTTTGAAGAGAACATTATTTTCTTCTTGCACAGGGTGGAAAACGTTGAAAATCCACATCATTTTTGGATCCGAGCTTTCCCTGAGGATTTATCCCAAGGTATATCTCAATAAGGTAGATAAAACTCAATTCAGCCACAAAACATAACTTTTGACTCAGAGCTCGGATTTCAAAAATCAGCAAATTTTCTTGTTCCACAGGGTGGAAAACGGTGAAAATCCACATCATTTTTGGATCCGAGCTTTCCCTGAGGATATATCCCAAGGCATATCTCAAAATGGTAGATAAAACTCAATTCACACACAGTTCGGATTTCAAAAAGAATATCATTTTCATGTTCCCCAGAGTGAAAAACATTGAAATTCCACATTTTCAGATCTGAGCTCTCCCTGAGGACATATCCCAAGGCATATCTCAAAACTTGGGCAGAACTCTGTTTAGTCCTGGGCATGGGCGCAAGGAACAGAGACGAGACATCGGATGGTGACTTCAACTCTTTATTAACAAGAAAGAACGGAACAAAATATCTGGGAAGCAGTAGCTCTTTTATAGAGCTTGCTGCCGTCAAACAACTGCTGGATCCCGGGTGTTGTTCTTGCGTGTAGTTTGGGTGGAGGCGATCGAGATGCGAGCGAAGTTTCCGGCCCATCAGGAGTTCAGCTGGGGTTTTTTTCATGGTGCTGTTTGGGGTTATGTGTTGGAGAAAAAGCATTCGGTTTATTTTATCGTCGATGTCGCCGTGGTCCATTTGGCTCAGGGTCTGTTTTACAAATTGAACCATTCGCTCAGCCCTACCATTGGCCGCAGGGTGAGCTGGCGATGTTAACGCATGGCGGATGCCCCGATCTGTCAGGTATTGTTCGAATGGCAGGGCAGTGAATTGGGGGCCATTATCTGAGACGAGGACATCGGGAAGTCCGTGGGTAGCGAATAGTTTATTCAGTTTTTTAGTGACTGCGTCTGTGGTGGTGTTTTTCATTTTTTGGACTTCAAGCCAGTTTGAATAGGCATCTACTGTTAAGGGGAAAGTGTGTCCTCTTGTGGGTCTCGCAAAATCAATGTGGATATGGGACCAAGGACCTCGAGGTGTTTCCCACTGAGTTGCGGGAGTCTTTGGAGGAGCAGAGCGAGTCTCCTGGCATTTACTGCATTTTGCTACCCAAGTCTCTATCTGTCTATCTAAACCAGGCCACCATGCGTAACTCCTGGCTAGTGCCTTCATCCGCACGATGCCTGGATGTCCTTCGTGCAGCATTTTCAATATATTGCAATTTCTCCGGGACTATGACTCTGTCTCCCCATACTATGCAACCTTTCTGGGAGAATAGTTCTGTTTGACGATTCCTAAATGGCTTGAATGTGTCATCGGTTGCACTGACCGGCCAACCCCGTTCTACCCAGCTGAGGACTCGTGCCAAAACAGGGTCCTTTTTTGTCTCTAAGGCTATGTCTCGAGCGGTTAGTGGCGGCAATTTGAGGGTTTCGATTTGTAATACGGTTACAGTTGGAACAGGGTCCTCTATAATGTCTGGTAGTGGAGAACGGCTCAAAGCATCAGCGTGGGGAATGGTTTTCCCCGGGCAATGTTGCAATCGGTAATGGTAGGCGGCTAAAAATTCTGACCAATGTGTCATTCTTGGTGATAAGATATGGGGAGTTGGTTTGTTTTCTGCCAAAATGCCAAGTAGCGGCTTGTGGTCTGTAATTATGGTAAAGGGTCTCCCATATACATATTCATGGAAGCGTTTAATTGCGGATACAATAGCGAGGGCCTCTTTATCAAGTTGACTATCGTTCCTTTTGGTTTTAGACAAAGTTCTCGAAAAGAACGCAATGGGTGCCTCATTTCCATTTGGTAGGACATGGCTTAAGATGGCTCCTACTCCAAATGGTGAGGCATCACAGGTAACCGTCAAAGGGAGAGTCTCGTTGTATTGCATTAATACAGCATCGGAGGTTAAAAGGTCTTTTATCTCTTTGAACGCTTTCTCTTCATGCCGTCCCCAAACCCAAGAAGCCTTTTTATCGAGAAGTCTGTGTAGGGGCTCGGCTACGGTTGCCTTCTGGGGCAAGAAAATGTTATAAAAGTTAATGAGTCCCAGGAAGGCTTGAAGGTCTGTCTTATTCCTAGGTCTCGGGGCTTTTTTTATTGCGGTTAGTTTTTTTTCGGTGGGGTGGATTCCCTGTCTGTCGAGAAGGTATCCCAGGAACTCCACTCTCTACGTACAAAGTTGACACTTGTCTCGTTTTACCTTAAGACCCGCGTCTTTGAATTTCTGCAGGACTTTTCTGATTCGTTGTACTAATAACTCCTTAGTGGGGGCAGCTATTAGGACGTCATCAAAATAAGGCACGACGCCTTTTATGCCTTGTAATAGTCTCTCCATTAAACTTTGGAAAATGCCCGGCGCCACGCTTACTCCGAATTGGAGTCTATTGCACTTAAAAACGCCTCTATGTGTAACTATTGTCTGGGCTTCTGCAGTTGCTGCGTCGACAGGGAGTTGCTGGTACGCCTGAGCTAAGTCCAATTTCACAAATATTTTTCTGCCACCCAGGGAATGAAGAAGGTGTTGAACCACCGGTACTGGATAAGGGCTCTGTTGAAGAGCATGATTTAGGGTGACCCGATAGTCCCCGCAAATTCTTAATGAACCATCTGGCTTCATGGGCGTTACTATCGGGGTTTCCCAGAGGGCATGGTCAATCTGTTCCAATACACCCTGGGCTATCATTTATCTAGCTGCTCGTCGATCTTGGGTTTTAAGGCAAAAGGTACTTGACGGGGCTTAAGCCGAATGGGAGCTACATCGGGGCTGAGATTAAATGCCCTTGCACTTGCCTAATGTTCCTGTGAACACGTCCTGGAATTCCTGGATGAGTGTCTCTTCCCAGTCGTCATTTCTGGTATGGTGTATGCCGGCTAGTTCAATTCCGAGTGGGGCGAACCACTGTAACCCTAACAAGCTGGGTCGGTCATGATCGACAACAGTCAGGGGAAGCGTTGCTGTGCAGTCCTTAAAGGATACTTGGACGTTGCTGGCACCGACAACTGGGATTCTGTTTCCCTGGTAGTCTTTCAGGATGATTCGTTGCGTGCTGAGGTCCTGTCGGTAAATGGCAGGGATCAGCTGTTTGAGGGTTTTCCAGGATACCATCGATAAGGATGATCCCGAATTGACTTCCATCACACACGGTTGATTCTGGATCGTAACCTTTACGCGGATCTTTCTTGCATCGAACGATGAAGTGTGACCAATGATAATGGTTTGGTGGGCCTCTTCTCATCTCATTGAAGAGGCAGGTGCTTGCTTTCTGTAGTAGTAGTTGCTGTTCCATTGGTGGTTCAGACGGTCCCGGTTCTCAGGAGGTTTACATATCTCCTGACGGAGGTTGTTCTCGCTTCGGTTGGGACTGGACTCTCGTCTGCTTCTGCAGACCTTCGCGATGTGGCCTTTTTTTCTGCAGTTACGGCAGAGTGCGTTGAGGAATTTGCAGTCTGATCGCGGGTGGTTTGCCCCGCAACACGCACATTGGCGTGGACGTCGCTAGTTCCTTTGCTCTTGTTGCGAGCGGAGCCGGTTGACCTCCTCTTCATCACTGTCTGAGGATGACTCGAGGTCTTCGTTGTGGGTAGTGGTAGCGTGCTTCTCAGTGGCGAGTGGGATCTCGTTGGCGAAGCAGTGCGTTCGCTCGGCGCATTCGAGCAGCTGACTTCCTGGTTGCTTCTGTGGCAGTAGCGTCGGTGATGACATCTGTAAGGCTAATGTTGCCTTTCGCCATCAGCTTACTCTGCATGTGTGGTGCATTTAATCCCAGAACTATGCAGTCTCTTTGGGCTTCCTCTAAGTTTGCAAAACCACAAAGGCCTCCTAGGTTCCGGAGGTTGGCTACGAAATTCCCAATGCTCTCGTCCTTCCGTTGGTCCCTCTGGTAAAATTCGTGTCTTCGTATAATGTAGGCACTGCTGGTGCGTAATAGGCCTGGAGGATTGGGGCGAGGGTATTCCAATCCATGGTCTTCACTTCCGCCAGTTTTGCCAGTGCTTTAGCCATTTTGAAAACGGCAGGGCCGCAATGAGTCAGGAACACCGCTCGTTTCTTGCCAGACTCAGCATCTTTTAGATTGTTGGTCTCCAGGAACATCTGGAAGCGGTCTATATACAAGTCCCAGTCTTCGGTTGCTGGGTCGAATGGAGCGGGTGGAAGGGCGCCGCTGGTCATCTTGCTGTCTGTTGCGTGCGCTCTTTTGCCACGTGCTCTGTCTTTGTCCGATGTGTTCTAGTCAGCTCTATCGTCTCCGAATCCCATCCTCATCGCCAGTGTTAAGTCCTGGGCATGGGCGCAAGGAACGGAGACAAGACATCGGATGGTGACTTCAACTCCTTATTAACAAGAAAGAACGGAGCAAAATATCTGGGCAGCAGTAGCTCTTTTATAGAGCTTGCTGCCGTCAAACAACCAATGAACTGAGTATATCGCTTTCACAAGAATCCAATCAGGGGTTCCCGTGAACAGCCAATCAGACTGGCCAAACCTGACCAATCACGACTCGCTATCTACGGGCCAATAAGAATTTCAGGATTACAAGCCTGCTATAAGACAAAGCTGTAGAGGGTTGTATCGCTGCCTTGGCTTAATCCAAAACAAACTCAATTCAGCCACAAAACATAACTTTTTATACAAAGCTCGGATTTTGAAAAGAACATCATTTTCTTGTTCCCAGGGTGGGAAACGTTGAAAATCCACATCATTTTCGGATCTGATCTTTCCCTGAGGATTTATCCCTAGGCATATCTCAAAATTTCGGCAGAACTCAATTAGGCCAGAAAACATAACTTTGCACACAGAGCTCAGATTTTGAAAAGAACATCATTTTCTTGTTCCACGGGGAGGAAAACATAGAAATTCCACATCATTTTTGGATCTGAGCTCTTCCTGGGGACTTATCCCAAGGCATATCTCAAAATTTCAGCAGAACTCAATTCAGCCAGAAAACATATATCCCTGAGGATATATCCCAAGGCATATCTCAAAACGGTAGATAAAACTCAAATCACACACAGCTCGGATTTAAAAAAGAACATCATTTTCATGTTCCCCAGAGTGAAAAACATTGAAATTCCACATTTTCGGATCTGAGCTCTCCCTGAGAACATATCCCAAGGCATATCTCAAAACTTGGGCACAACTCAATTCAAGCAGAAAACATAACTTTTTATACAAAGCTGGGATTTTGAAAAGAACATCATTTTCTTGTTCCCAGGGTGGAAAACGTTGAAAATCCACATCATTTTTGGATCCGAGCTTTCCCTGAGGATATATCCCAAGGCATAACTCAAAATGGTAGATAAAACTCAATTCACACACAGCTCGGATTTCAAAAAGAACATCATTTTCATGTTCCCCAGAGTGAAAAACATTGAAATTCCACATTTTCGGATCTGAGCTCTCCCTGAGAACATATCCCAAGGCATATCTCAAAACTTGGGCACAACTCAATTCAAGCAGAAAACATAACTTTTTATACAAAGCTCGGATTTCAAACAGAACATCATTTTCATGTTCCCCAGGGTGGAAAATTTGAAATTCCACATCATTTTCTGATCTGAGCTTTTCCTGAGCAGTTTTCCCTTGGGATATCTCAAAATGGTAGGTCGAAATCAATTCAGCCAGAAAACATTACTTTTGACTCAGAGTTCGGATTTAAAAAATCAGCCCATTTTCCAGTTCCCCAGGGTGGAAAACTTTGAAATTCCACATCATTTTCTGATATGAGCTTTTCCTGAGCAGTTTTCCCTAGGGATATCTCAAAATGGTAGGTAGAACGCAATTCAACTAGGAAACATAATATATTACGCAGAGTTCGGATTTTGAAAGTAAGCTCATTGTCATTTTGCCCAGAATGGAAAACGTTGAAAATTCACATCGTTCTTGGATGTGAGCTCTACCTGACGACTTATCCCCAGGCATATCTCAATATGGCAGATAAAACTCAATTCACGCAGAGCTCGGATTTCAAAAAGAACATCATTTTCATGTTAACCAGAGTTAAAAACTTTGAAATGGGAGATGAAACTCAATTCAGCAGGAAAACATAACTTTTTACACACAGCTCGGATTTCAAAAATCAGCTTATTTTCATAATCCCCAGGTTGGAAAACATTGAAATTCCACATCATTTTCGTTTCCGAGCTCTCCCTGAGGACTTATCCCAAAGCATATCTCAAAAATTCGGCAGAACTCAATTCAGCCAGAAAACATAACTTTTTACGCAAAGCTCGGATTTTGAAAAGACCATCATTTTCTTGTTCACAGGATGGAAAACGCTGAAAATCCACATCATTTTTGGATCCGATCTTTCCCTCAGGATTTATCCCAAGGCATATCTCAAAATGGTAGGTAGAAATCAATTCAGCCAGAAAACATTACTTTTGACTCAGAGTTCGGATTTCAAAAATCAGCCCATTTTCAAGTTCCCCAGGGTGGAAAATTTTGAAATTCCACATCATTTTCGGATCCAAGCTTTCCACAAGGACTTATCCCAAGGCATATCTCAAAACTTGGGTAGAACTCAATTTAGCCAGAAAGCATAACTTTTGACTCAGAGCTCGGATTTCAAAAATCCGTGAATTTTCTTGTTCCACAGGGTTGAAAACGGTGAAAATCCACATCTTTTTTGAATCCGAGTGTTCCCTGAGGATATATCCCAAGGCATATCTCAAAATGGTAGATAAAACTCAATTCACACACAGCTCGGATTTTAAAAGGAACATCATTTTCATGTTTACCAGAGTTAAAAACTTTGAAATTCCACATTTTCAGATCTGAGGTCTCATTGAGGACTTATCCCAAGGCATATCTCAAAACTTGGGCACAACTCAATTCAGGCAGAAAACAAATTTTTCTACAAAGCTCGGATTTTGAAAAGAACAAAATTTTCTTGTTCCCAGGGTGGAAAACGTTGAAAATCCACAACATTTTTGGATCCGAGCTTTCCCTGAGGATATATCCCAAGGCATATCTCAAAATGGTAGATAAAACTCAATTCACAGACAGCTCGGATTTTAAAAAGAACATCATTTTCATGTTCCCCAGGGTGGAAAACTTTGAAATTCCACATCATTTTCTGATCAGAGCTATTCCTGAGCAGTTTCCCCCCGGCATATCTCAAAATGGTAGGCAGAAATCAATTCAGCCAGAAAATATTACTTTTTACTCAGATTTCGGATTTAAAAAATCAGCTCATTTTCATGTTCCAAAGGGTGGAAAAAATTGAAATTCCACATCATTTTCGGATCCGATCTTTTCCTGAGTAGTTTTCCCTAGGCATATCTTGAAATGGTAGGTAGAAATCAATTCAGCCAGAAAACATTACTTTTGACACAGAGCTCGGATTTTGAAAAGAACATCATTTCTTCGTTCCACGGGGAGGAAAACACAGAAATTCCACATCATTTTTGGATCTGAGCTCTCCCTGAGGACTTATCCCAAGGCTTATCTCAAAATTTCGGCAGAACTCAATTCATCCAGAAAACATAACTTTCCATGCAAAGCTCAGATTTTGAAAAGAACATGATTTTCATGTTCCCCAGGGTGGAAAACTTTGAAATTCCAGAACATTTTCGGATCAGAGCTCTTCCTGAGGACTTATCCCAAGGCATATCTCAAAACTTGGGCACAACTCAATTCAGGCAGAAAACAACTTTTTATACAAAGCTCGGATTTTGAAAAGAACATCATTTTCTTATTCCCAGGGTGGAAAACGTTGAAAATCCACAACATTTTTGGATCCGAGCTTTCCCTGAGGATATATCCCAAGGCATATTTCAAAATGGCAGATAAAACTCAATTCACACACAGCTCGGATTTCAAAAGGAACATCATTTTCATGTTCCCCAGGGTGGAAAACTTTGAAATTCCACATCATTTTCTGATCTGAGCTTTTCCTGAGCAGTTTTCCCTTGGGATATCTCAAAATGGTAGGTCGAAATCAATTCAGCCAGAAAACATTACTTTTGACTCAGAGTTCGGATTTAAAAAATCAGCCCATTTTCCAGTTCCCCAGGGTGGAAAACTTTGAAATTCCACATCATTTTCTGATATGAGCTTTTCCTGAGCAGTTTTCCCTAGGGATATCTCAAAATGGTAGGTAGAACGCAATTCAACTAGGAAACATAATATATTACGCAGAGTTCGGATTTTGAAAGTAAGCTCATTGTCATTTTGCCCAGAATGGAAAACGTTGAAAATTCACATCGTTCTTGGATGTGAGCTCTACCTGACGACTTATCCCCAGGCATATCTCAATATGACAGATAAAACTCAATTCACGCAGAGCTCGGATTTCAAAAAGAACATCATTTTCATGTTAACCAGAGTTAAAAACTTTGAAATGGGAGATGAAACTCAATTCAGCAGGAAAACATAACTTTTTACACACAGCTCGGATTTCAAAAATCAGCTTATTTTCATAATCCCCAGGTTGGAAAACATTGAAATTCCACATCATTTTCGTTTCCGAGCTCTCCCTGAGGACTTATCCCAAAGCATATCTCAAAAATTCGGCAGAACTCAATTCAGCCACAAAACATAACTTTTTACGCAAAGCTCGGATTTTGAAAAGACCATCATTTTCTTGTTCACAGGATGGAAAACGCTGAAAATCCACATCATTTTTGGATCCGATCTTTCCCTCAGGATTTATCCCAAGGCATATCTCAAAATGGTAGGTAGAAATCAATTCAGCCAGAAAACATTACATTTGACTCAGAGTTCGGATTTCAAAAATCAGCCCATTTTCAAGTTCGCCAGGGTGGAAAATTTTGAAATTCCACATCATTTTCGGATCCAAGCTTTCCACAAGGACTTATCCCAAGGCATATCTCAAAACTTGGGTAGAACTCAATTCAGCCAGAAAGCATAACTTTTGACTCAGAGCTCGGATTTCAAAAATCCGTGAATTTTCTTGTTCCACAGGGTTGAAAACGGTGAAAATCCACATCTTTTTTGAATCCGAGTGTTCCCTGAGGATATATCCCAAGGCATATCTCAAAATGGTAGATAAAACTCAATTCACACACAGCTCGGATTTTAAAAAGAACATCATTTTCATGTTTACCAGAGTTAAAAACTTTGAAATTCCACATTTTCAGATCTGAGGTCTCATTGAGGACTTATCCCAAGGCATATCTCAAAACTTGGGCACAACTCAATTCAGGCAGAAAACAAATTTTTCTACAAAGCTCGGATTTTGAAAAGAACAAAATTTTCTTGTTCCCAGGGTGGAAAACGTTGAAAATCCACAACATTTTTGGATCCGAGCTTTCCCTGAGGATATATCCCAAGGCATATCTCAAACTGGTAGATAAAACTCAATTCACAGACAGCTCGGATTTTAAAAAGAACATCATTTTCATGTTCCCCAGGGTGGAAAACTTTGAAATTCCACATCATTTTCTGATCAGAGCTATTCCTGAGCAGTTTCCCCCCGGCATATCTCAAAATGGTAGGCAGAAATCAATTCAGCCAGAAAATATTACTTTTTACTCAGATTTCGGATTTAAAAAATCAGCTCATTTTCATGTTCCAAAGGGTGGAAAAAATTGAAATTCCACATCATTTTCGGATCCGATCTTTTCCTGAGTAGTTTTCCCTAGGCATATCTTGAAATGGTAGGTAGAAATCAATTCAGCCAGAAAACATTACTTTTGACACAGAGCTCGGATTTTGAAAAGAACATCATTTCTTGGTTCCACGGGGAGGAAAACACAGAAATTCCACATCATTTTTGGATCTGAGCTCTCCCTGAGGACTTATCCCAAGGCTTATCTCAAAATTTCGGCAGAACTCAATTCATCCAGAAAACATAACTTTCCATGCAAAGCTCAGATTTTGAAAAGAACATGATTTTCATGTTCCCCAGGGTGGAAAACTTTGAAATTCCAGAACATTTTCGGATCAGAGCTCTTCCTGAGGACTTATCCCAAGGCATATCTCAAAACTTGGGCACAACTCAATTCAGGCAGAAAACAACTTTTTATACAAAGCTCGGATTTTGAAAAGAACATCATTTTCTTATTCCCAGGGTGGAAAACGTTGAAAATCCACAACATTTTTGGATCCGAGCTTTCCCTGAGGATATATCCCAAGGCATATTTCAAAATGGCAGATAAAACTCAATTCACACACAGCTCGGATTTCAAAAGGAACATCATTTTCATGTTCCCCATGGTGGAAAACTTTGAAATTCCACATCATTTTCTGATCTGAGCTTTTCCTGAGCAGTTTTCCCTTGGGATATCTCAAAATGGTAGGTCGAAATCAATTCAGCCAGAAAACATTACTTTTGACTCAGAGTTCGGATTTAAAAAATCAGCCCATTTTCCAGTTCCCCAGGGTGGAAAACTTTGAAATTCCACATCATTTTCTGATATGAGCTTTTCCTGAGCAGTTTTCCCTAGGGATATCTCAAAATGGTAGGTAGAACGCAATTCAACTAGGAAACATAATATATTACGCAGAGTTCGGATTTTGAAAGTAAGCTCATTGTCATTTTGCCCAGAATGGAAAACGTTGAAAATTCACATCGTTCTTGGATGTGAGCTCTACCTGACGACTTATCCCCAGGCATATCTCAATATGACAGATAAAACTCAATTCACGCAGAGCTCGGATTTCAAAAAGAACATCATTTTCATGTTAACCAGAGTTAAAAACTTTGAAATGGGAGATGAAACTCAATTCAGCAGGAAAACATAACTTTTTACACACAGCTCGGATTTCAAAAATCAGCTTATTTTCATAATCCCCAGGTTGGAAAACATTGAAATTCCACATCATTTTCGTTTCCGAGCTCTCCCTGAGGACTTATCCCAAAGCATATCTCAAAAATTCGGCAGAACTCAATTCAGCCACAAAACATAACTTTTTACGCAAAGCTCGGATTTTGAAAAGACCATCATTTTCTTGTTCACAGGATGGAAAACGCTGAAAATCCACATCATTTTTGGATCCGATCTTTCCCTCAGGATTTATCCCAAGGCATATCTCAAAATGGTAGGTAGAAATCAATTCAGCCAGAAAACATTACATTTGACTCAGAGTTCGGATTTCAAAAATCAGCCCATTTTCCAGTTCCCCAGGGTGGAAAATTTTGAAATTCCACATCATTTTCGGATCCAAGCTTTCCACAAGGACTTATCCCAAGGCATATCTCAAAACTTGGGTAGAACTCAATTCAGCCAGAAAGCATAACTTTTGACTCAGAGCTCGGATTTCAAAAATCCGTGAATTTTCTTGTTCCACAGGGTTGAGAACGGTGAAAATCCACATCTTTTTTGAATCCGAGTGTTCCCTGAGGATATATCCCAAGGCATATCTCAAAATGGTAGATGAAACTCAATTCACACACAGCTCAGATTTTAAAAAGAACATCATTTTCATGTTTACCAGAGTTAAAAACTTTGAAATTCCACATTTTCAGATCTGAGGTCTCATTGAGGACTTATCCCAAGGCATATCTCAAAACTTGGGCACAACTCAATTCAGGCAGAAAACAAATTTTTCTACAAAGCTCGGATTTTGAAAAGAACAAAATTTTCTTGTTCCCAGGGTGGAAAACGTTGAAAATCCACAACATTTTTGGATCCGAGCTTTCCCTGAGGATATATCCCAAGGCATATCTCAAAATGGTAGATAAAACTCAATTCACAGACAGCTCGGATTTTAAAAAGAACATCATTTTCATGTTCCCCAGGGTGGAAAACTTTGAAATTCCACATCATTTTCTGATCAGAGCTATTCCTGAGCAGTTTCCCCCCGGCATATCTCAAAATGGTAGGCAGAAATCAATTCAGCCAGAAAATATTACTTTTTACTCAGATTTCGGATTTAAAAAATCAGCTCATTTTCATGTTCCAAAGGGTGGAAAAAATTGAAATTCCACATCATTTTCGGATCCGATCTTTTCCTGAGTAGTTTTCCCTAGGCATATCTTGAAATGGTAGGTAGAAATCAATTCAGCCAGAAAACATTACTTTTGACACAGAGCTCGGATTTTGAAAAGAACATCATTTCTTGGTTCCACGGGGAGGAAAACACAGAAATTCCACATCATTTTTGGATCTGAGCTCTCCCTGAGGACTTATCCCAAGGCTTATCTCAAAATTTCGGCAGAACTCAATTCATCCAGAAAACATAACTTTCCATGCAAAGCTCAGATTTTGAAAAGAACATGATTTTCATGTTCCCCAGGGTGGAAAACTTTGAAATTCCAGAACATTTTCGGATCAGAGCTCTTCCTGAGGACTTATCCCAAGGCATATCTCAAAACTTGGGCACAACTCAATTCAGGCAGAAAACAACTTTTTATACAAAGCTCGGATTTTGAAAAGAACATCATTTTCTTATTCCCAGGGTGGAAAACGTTGAAAATCCACAACATTTTTGGATCCGAGCTTTCCCTGAGGATATATCCCAAGGCATATTTCAAAATGGCAGATAAAACTCAATTCACACACAGCTCGGATTTCAAAAGGAACATCATTTTCATGTTCCCCAGGGTGGAAAACTTTGAAATTCCACATCATTTTCTGATCTGAGCTTTTCCTGAGCAGTTTTCCCTTGGGATATCTCAAAATGGTAGGTCGAAATCAATTCAGCCAGAAAACATTACTTTTGACTCAGAGTTCGGATTTAAAAAATCAGCCCATTTTCCAGTTCCCCAGGGTGGAAAACTTTGAAATTCCACATCATTTTCTGATATGAGCTTTTCCTGAGCAGTTTTCCCTAGGGATATCTCAAAATGGTAGGTAGAACGCAATTCAACTAGGAAACATAATATATTACGCAGAGTTCGGATTTTGAAAGTAAGCTCATTGTCATTTTGCCCAGAATGGAAAACGTTGAAAATTCACATCGTTCTTGGATGTGAGCTCTACCTGACGACTTATCCCCAGGCATATCTCAATATGGCAGATAAAACTCAATTCACGCAGAGCTCGGATTTCAAAAAGAACATCATTTTCATGTTAACCAGAGTTAAAAACTTTGAAATGGGAGATGAAACTCAATTCAGCAGGAAAACATAACTTTTTACACACAGCTCGGATTTCAAAAATCAGCTTATTTTCATAATCCCCAGGTTGGAAAACATTGAAATTCCACATCATTTTCGTTTCCGAGCTCTCCCTGAGGACTTATCCCAAAGCATATCTCAAAAATTCGGCAGAACTCAATTCAGCCAGAAAACATAACTTTTTACGCAAAGCTCGGATTTTGAAAAGACCATCATTTTCTTGTTCACAGGATGGAAAACGCTGAAAATCCACATCATTTTTGGATCCGAGCTTTCCCTGAGGATATATCCCAAGGCATATCTCAAAATGGTAGATAAAACTCAATTCACACACAGCTCGGATTTTAAAAAGAACATCATTTTCATGTTCCCCAGGGTGGAAAACTTTGAAATTCCACATCATTTTCTGATCAGAGCTATTCCTGAGCAGTTTCCCCCCGGCATATCTCAAAATGGTAGGCAGAAATCAATTCAGCCAGAAAATATTACTTTTTACTCAGATTTTGGATTTAAAAAATCAGCTCATTTTCATGTTCCAAAGGGTGGAAAAAATTGAAATTCCACATCATTTTCGGATCCGATCTTTTCCTGAGTAGTTTTCCCTAGGCATATCTTGAAATGGTAGGTAGAAATCAATTCAGCCAGAAAACATTACTTTTGACACAGAGCTCGGATTTTGAAAAGAACATCATTTCTTGGTTCCACGGGGAGGAAAACATAGAAATTCCACATCATTTTTGGATCTGAGCTCTCCCTGAGGACTTATCCCAAGGCATATCTCAAAATTTCGGTAGAACTCAATTCATCCAGAAAACATAACTTTCCATGCAAAGCTCAGATTTTGAAAAGAACATGATTTTCATGTTCCCCAGGGTGGAAAACTTTGAAATTCCACATCATTTTCTGATCAGAGCTATTCCTGAGCAGTTTCCCCCCGGCATATCTCAAAATGGTAGGCAGAAATCAATTCAGCCAGAAAATATTACTTTTTACTCAGATTTCGGATTTAAAAAATCAGCTCATTTTCATGTTCCAAAGGGTGGAAAAAATTGAAATTCCACATCATTTTCGGATCCGATCTTTTCCTGAGTAGTTTTCCCTAGGCATATCTTGAAATGGTAGGTAGAAATCAATTCAGCCAGAAAACATTACTTTTGACACAGAGCTCGGATTTTGAAAAGAACATCATTTCTTCGTTCCACGGGGAGGAAAACACAGAAATTCCACATCATTTTTGGATCTGAGCTCTCCCTGAGGACTTATCCCAAGGCTTATCTCAAAATTTCGGCAGAACTCAATTCATCCAGAAAACATAACTTTCCATGCAAAGCTCAGATTTTGAAAAGAACATGATTTTCATGTTCCCCAGGGTGGAAAACTTTGAAATTCCAGAACATTTTCGGATCAGAGCTCTTCCTGAGGACTTATCCCAAGGCATATCTCAAAACTTGGGCACAACTCAATTCAGGCAGAAAACAACTTTTTATACAAAGCTCGGATTTTGAAAAGAACATCATTTTCTTATTCCCAGGGTGGAAAACGTTGAAAATCCACAACATTTTTGGATCCGAGCTTTCCCTGAGGATATATCCCAAGGCATATTTCAAAATGGCAGATAAAACTCAATTCACACACAGCTCGGATTTCAAAAGGAACATCATTTTCATGTTCCCCAGGGTGGAAAACTTTGAAATTCCACATCATTTTCTGATCTGAGCTTTTCCTGAGCAGTTTTCCCTTGGGATATCTCAAAATGGTAGGTCGAAATCAATTCAGCCAGAAAACATTACTTTTGACTCAGAGTTCGGATTTAAAAAATCAGCCCATTTTCCAGTTCCCCAGGGTGGAAAACTTTGAAATTCCACATCATTTTCTGATATGAGCTTTTCCTGAGCAGTTTTCCCTAGGGATATCTCAAAATGGTAGGTAGAACGCAATTCAACTAGGAAACATAATATATTACGCAGAGTTCGGATTTTGAAAGTAAGCTCATTGTCATTTTGCCCAGAATGGAAAACGTTGAAAATTCACATCGTTCTTGGATGTGAGCTCTACCTGACGACTTATCCCCAGGCATATCTCAATATGACAGATAAAACTCAATTCACGCAGAGCTCGGATTTCAAAAAGAACATCATTTTCATGTTAACCAGAGTTAAAAACTTTGAAATGGGAGATGAAACTCAATTCAGCAGGAAAACATAACTTTTTACACACAGCTCGGATTTCAAAAATCAGCTTATTTTCATAATCCCCAGGTTGGAAAACATTGAAATTCCACATCATTTTCGTTTCCGAGCTCTCCCTGAGGACTTATCCCAAAGCATATCTCAAAAATTCGGCAGAACTCAATTCAGCCACAAAACATAACTTTTTACGCAAAGCTCGGATTTTGAAAAGACCATCATTTTCTTGTTCACAGGATGGAAAACGCTGAAAATCCACATCATTTTTGGATCCGATCTTTCCCTCAGGATTTATCCCAAGGCATATCTCAAAATGGTAGGTAGAAATCAATTCAGCCAGAAAACATTACATTTGACTCAGAGTTCGGATTTCAAAAATCAGCCCATTTTCAAGTTCGCCAGGGTGGAAAATTTTGAAATTCCACATCATTTTCGGATCCAAGCTTTCCACAAGGACTTATCCCAAGGCATATCTCAAAACTTGGGTAGAACTCAATTCAGCCAGAAAGCATAACTTTTGACTCAGAGCTCGGATTTCAAAAATCCGTGAATTTTCTTGTTCCACAGGGTTGAAAACGGTGAAAATCCACATCTTTTTTGAATCCGAGTGTTCCCTGAGGATATATCCCAAGGCATATCTCAAAATGGTAGATAAAACTCAATTCACACACAGCTCGGATTTTAAAAAGAACATCATTTTCATGTTTACCAGAGTTAAAAACTTTGAAATTCCACATTTTCAGATCTGAGGTCTCATTGAGGACTTATCCCAAGGCATATCTCAAAACTTGGGCACAACTCAATTCAGGCAGAAAACAAATTTTTCTACAAAGCTCGGATTTTGAAAAGAACAAAATTTTCTTGTTCCCAGGGTGGAAAACGTTGAAAATCCACAACATTTTTGGATCCGAGCTTTCCCTGAGGATATATCCCAAGGCATATCTCAAACTGGTAGATAAAACTCAATTCACAGACAGCTCGGATTTTAAAAAGAACATCATTTTCATGTTCCCCAGGGTGGAAAACTTTGAAATTCCACATCATTTTCTGATCAGAGCTATTCCTGAGCAGTTTCCCCCCGGCATATCTCAAAATGGTAGGCAGAAATCAATTCAGCCAGAAAATATTACTTTTTACTCAGATTTCGGATTTAAAAAATCAGCTCATTTTCATGTTCCAAAGGGTGGAAAAAATTGAAATTCCACATCATTTTCGGATCCGATCTTTTCCTGAGTAGTTTTCCCTAGGCATATCTTGAAATGGTAGGTAGAAATCAATTCAGCCAGAAAACATTACTTTTGACACAGAGCTCGGATTTTGAAAAGAACATCATTTCTTGGTTCCACGGGGAGGAAAACACAGAAATTCCACATCATTTTTGGATCTGAGCTCTCCCTGAGGACTTATCCCAAGGCTTATCTCAAAATTTCGGCAGAACTCAATTCATCCAGAAAACATAACTTTCCATGCAAAGCTCAGATTTTGAAAAGAACATGATTTTCATGTTCCCCAGGGTGGAAAACTTTGAAATTCCAGAACATTTTCGGATCAGAGCTCTTCCTGAGGACTTATCCCAAGGCATATCTCAAAACTTGGGCACAACTCAATTCAGGCAGAAAACAACTTTTTATACAAAGCTCGGATTTTGAAAAGAACATCATTTTCTTATTCCCAGGGTGGAAAACGTTGAAAATCCACAACATTTTTGGATCCGAGCTTTCCCTGAGGATATATCCCAAGGCATATTTCAAAATGGCAGATAAAACTCAATTCACACACAGCTCGGATTTCAAAAGGAACATCATTTTCATGTTCCCCATGGTGGAAAACTTTGAAATTCCACATCATTTTCTGATCTGAGCTTTTCCTGAGCAGTTTTCCCTTGGGATATCTCAAAATGGTAGGTCGAAATCAATTCAGCCAGAAAACATTACTTTTGACTCAGAGTTCGGATTTAAAAAATCAGCCCATTTTCCAGTTCCCCAGGGTGGAAAACTTTGAAATTCCACATCATTTTCTGATATGAGCTTTTCCTGAGCAGTTTTCCCTAGGGATATCTCAAAATGGTAGGTAGAACGCAATTCAACTAGGAAACATAATATATTACGCAGAGTTCGGATTTTGAAAGTAAGCTCATTGTCATTTTGCCCAGAATGGAAAACGTTGAAAATTCACATCGTTCTTGGATGTGAGCTCTACCTGACGACTTATCCCCAGGCATATCTCAATATGACAGATAAAACTCAATTCACGCAGAGCTCGGATTTCAAAAAGAACATCATTTTCATGTTAACCAGAGTTAAAAACTTTGAAATGGGAGATGAAACTCAATTCAGCAGGAAAACATAACTTTTTACACACAGCTCGGATTTCAAAAATCAGCTTATTTTCATAATCCCCAGGTTGGAAAACATTGAAATTCCACATCATTTTCGTTTCCGAGCTCTCCCTGAGGACTTATCCCAAAGCATATCTCAAAAATTCGGCAGAACTCAATTCAGCCACAAAACATAACTTTTTACGCAAAGCTCGGATTTTGAAAAGACCATCATTTTCTTGTTCACAGGATGGAAAACGCTGAAAATCCACATCATTTTTGGATCCGATCTTTCCCTCAGGATTTATCCCAAGGCATATCTCAAAATGGTAGGTAGAAATCAATTCAGCCAGAAAACATTACATTTGACTCAGAGTTCGGATTTCAAAAATCAGCCCATTTTCCAGTTCCCCAGGGTGGAAAATTTTGAAATTCCACATCATTTTCGGATCCAAGCTTTCCACAAGGACTTATCCCAAGGCATATCTCAAAACTTGGGTAGAACTCAATTCAGCCAGAAAGCATAACTTTTGACTCAGAGCTCGGATTTCAAAAATCCGTGAATTTTCTTGTTCCACAGGGTTGAGAACGGTGAAAATCCACATCTTTTTTGAATCCGAGTGTTCCCTGAGGATATATCCCAAGGCATATCTCAAAATGGTAGATGAAACTCAATTCACACACAGCTCAGATTTTAAAAAGAACATCATTTTCATGTTTACCAGAGTTAAAAACTTTGAAATTCCACATTTTCAGATCTGAGGTCTCATTGAGGACTTATCCCAAGGCATATCTCAAAACTTGGGCACAACTCAATTCAGGCAGAAAACAAATTTTTCTACAAAGCTCGGATTTTGAAAAGAACAAAATTTTCTTGTTCCCAGGGTGGAAAACGTTGAAAATCCACAACATTTTTGGATCCGAGCTTTCCCTGAGGATATATCCCAAGGCATATCTCAAAATGGTAGATAAAACTCAATTCACAGACAGCTCGGATTTTAAAAAGAACATCATTTTCATGTTCCCCAGGGTGGAAAACTTTGAAATTCCACATCATTTTCTGATCAGAGCTATTCCTGAGCAGTTTCCCCCCGGCATATCTCAAAATGGTAGGCAGAAATCAATTCAGCCAGAAAATATTACTTTTTACTCAGATTTCGGATTTAAAAAATCAGCTCATTTTCATGTTCCAAAGGGTGGAAAAAATTGAAATTCCACATCATTTTCGGATCCGATCTTTTCCTGAGTAGTTTTCCCTAGGCATATCTTGAAATGGTAGGTAGAAATCAATTCAGCCAGAAAACATTACTTTTGACACAGAGCTCGGATTTTGAAAAGAACATCATTTCTTGGTTCCACGGGGAGGAAAACACAGAAATTCCACATCATTTTTGGATCTGAGCTCTCCCTGAGGACTTATCCCAAGGCTTATCTCAAAATTTCGGCAGAACTCAATTCATCCAGAAAACATAACTTTCCATGCAAAGCTCAGATTTTGAAAAGAACATGATTTTCATGTTCCCCAGGGTGGAAAACTTTGAAATTCCAGAACATTTTCGGATCAGAGCTCTTCCTGAGGACTTATCCCAAGGCATATCTCAAAACTTGGGCACAACTCAATTCAGGCAGAAAACAACTTTTTATACAAAGCTCGGATTTTGAAAAGAACATCATTTTCTTATTCCCAGGGTGGAAAACGTTGAAAATCCACAACATTTTTGGATCCGAGCTTTCCCTGAGGATATATCCCAAGGCATATTTCAAAATGGCAGATAAAACTCAATTCACACACAGCTCGGATTTCAAAAGGAACATCATTTTCATGTTCCCCAGGGTGGAAAACTTTGAAATTCCACATCATTTTCTGATCTGAGCTTTTCCTGAGCAGTTTTCCCTTGGGATATCTCAAAATGGTAGGTCGAAATCAATTCAGCCAGAAAACATTACTTTTGACTCAGAGTTCGGATTTAAAAAATCAGCCCATTTTCCAGTTCCCCAGGGTGGAAAACTTTGAAATTCCACATCATTTTCTGATATGAGCTTTTCCTGAGCAGTTTTCCCTAGGGATATCTCAAAATGGTAGGTAGAACGCAATTCAACTAGGAAACATAATATATTACGCAGAGTTCGGATTTTGAAAGTAAGCTCATTGTCATTTTGCCCAGAATGGAAAACGTTGAAAATTCACATCGTTCTTGGATGTGAGCTCTACCTGACGACTTATCCCCAGGCATATCTCAATATGGCAGATAAAACTCAATTCACGCAGAGCTCGGATTTCAAAAAGAACATCATTTTCATGTTAACCAGAGTTAAAAACTTTGAAATGGGAGATGAAACTCAATTCAGCAGGAAAACATAACTTTTTACACACAGCTCGGATTTCAAAAATCAGCTTATTTTCATAATCCCCAGGTTGGAAAACATTGAAATTCCACATCATTTTCGTTTCCGAGCTCTCCCTGAGGACTTATCCCAAAGCATATCTCAAAAATTCGGCAGAACTCAATTCAGCCAGAAAACATAACTTTTTACGCAAAGCTCGGATTTTGAAAAGACCATCATTTTCTTGTTCACAGGATGGAAAACGCTGAAAATCCACATCATTTTTGGATCCGAGCTTTCCCTGAGGATATATCCCAAGGCATATCTCAAAATGGTAGATAAAACTCAATTCACACACAGCTCGGATTTTAAAAAGAACATCATTTTCATGTTCCCCAGGGTGGAAAACTTTGAAATTCCACATCATTTTCTGATCAGAGCTATTCCTGAGCAGTTTCCCCCCGGCATATCTCAAAATGGTAGGCAGAAATCAATTCAGCCAGAAAATATTACTTTTTACTCAGATTTTGGATTTAAAAAATCAGCTCATTTTCATGTTCCAAAGGGTGGAAAAAATTGAAATTCCACATCATTTTCGGATCCGATCTTTTCCTGAGTAGTTTTCCCTAGGCATATCTTGAAATGGTAGGTAGAAATCAATTCAGCCAGAAAACATTACTTTTGACACAGAGCTCGGATTTTGAAAAGAACATCATTTCTTGGTTCCACGGGGAGGAAAACATAGAAATTCCACATCATTTTTGGATCTGAGCTCTCCCTGAGGACTTATCCCAAGGCATATCTCAAAATTTCGGCAGAACTCAATTCATCCAGAAAACATAACTTTCCATGCAAAGCTCAGATTTTGAAAAGAACATGATTTTCATGTTCCCCAGGGTGGAAAACTTTGAAATTCCAAAACATTTTCGGATCAGAGCTCGTCCTGAGGACTTATCCCAAGGCATATCTCAAAATGGTAGATAAAACTCAATTCACACACAGCTCGGATTTCAAAAAGAACATCATTTTCATGTTAAGCAGAGTTAAAAACTTTGAAATTGCACATTTTCAGATCTGAGCTCTCCCTGAGGACTTATCCCAAGGCATATCTCAAAACTTGGGCACAACTCAATTCAGGCAGAAAACAACTTTTTATACAAAGCTCGGATTTTGAAAAGAACATCATTTTCTTATTCCCAGGGTGGAAAACGTTGAAAATCCACAACATTTTTGGATCCGAGCTTTCCCTGAGGATATATCCCAAGGCATATCTCAAAATGGTAGATAAAACTCAATTCAAACACAGCTCGGATTTCAAAAAGAACATCATTTTCATGTTAACCAGTGTTAAAAACTTTGAAATTCCACATTTTCAGATCTGAGCTTTTCCTGAGCAGTTTTCCCTTGGGATATCTCAAAATGGTAGTTCGAAATCAATTCAGCCAGAAAACATTACTTTTGACTCAGAGTTCGGATTTAAAAAATAAGCCCATTTTCAAGTTCCCCAGGGTGGAAAACTTTGAAATTCCACATCATTTTCGGATCTGAGCTCTCCCTGAGGACTTATCCCCAGGCATATGTCAAAACTTGGGCAGAACTCAATTCAGCCAAAAAACATAACTTTTGACACAGAGCTCGGATTTTGAAAAGAACATCATTTCTTTGTTCCACGGGGAGGAAAACATAGAAATTCCACATCATTTTTGGATCTGAGCTCTCCCTGAGGACTTATCCCAAGGCTTATCTCAAAATTTCGGCAGAACTCAATTTATCCAGAAAACATAACTTTCAATGCAAAGCTCAGATTTTGAAAAGAACATCATTTTCATGTTCCCCAGGGTGGAAAACTTTGAAATTCCACATCATTTTCGGATCAGAGCTCTTCCTGAGGACTTATCCCCAGGCATATCTCAAAATGGAAGATAAAACTCAATTCAAACACAGCTCGGATTTCAAAAAGAACATCATTTTCATGTTAACCAGTGTTAAAAACTTTGAAATTCCACATTTTCAGATCTGAGCTCTCCCTGAGGACTTATGCCAAGGCATATCTCAAAACTTGGGCACAACTCATTTCTGCCAGAAAACATAACTTTTTATACAAAGCTCGGATTTCAAAAATTAGCAAATATTCTTGTTCCTCAGGGTGGAAAACGGTGAAAATCCACAACATTTTTGGATCCGAGCTTTCCCTGAGGATATATCCCAAGGCATATCTCAAAATGGAAGATAAAACTCAATTCACACACAGCTCGGATTTCAAAAAGAACATCATTTTCATGTTCCCCAGGGTGGAAAACTTTGAAATTCCACATCATTTTCTGATATGAGCTTTTCCTGAGCATTTTTCCTAGGTATATCTCAAAATGGTAGGGAGAACGCAATTCAACTAGGAAACATAACATATTACGCAGAGTTTGGATTTTGAAAGTAAGCTCATTTTCATGTTGCCCAGAATGGAAAACGTTGAAAATTCACATCGTTCTCGGATGTGAGCTCTACCTGAGGACTTATCCCCAGGCATATCTCAATGTGGTAGATAAAACTCAATTCACGCAGAGTTCGGATTTCAAAAAGAACATCATTTTCATGTTCCAGAGGGTGGAAAACTTAGAAATTCCATATCATTTTCTGATATGAGCTTTTCCTGAGCAGTTTTCCCTAGGGATATCTCAAAATTTGGGCACAACTCAATTCAGGCAGAAAACAACTTTTTATACAAAGCTCGGATTTTGAAAAGAACATCATTTTCTTGTTCCCAGGGTGGAAAACATTGAAAATCCACAACATTTTTGGATCCGAGCTTTCCCTGAGGATATATCCCAAGGCATATCTCAAAATGGTAGATAAAACTCAATTCACACACAGCTCGGATTTTAAAAAGAACATCATTTTCATGTTCCCCAGGATGGAAATCTTTGAAATTCCACATCATTTTCTGATCTGACCTATTCCTGAGCAGTTTTCCCCCGGCATATCTCAAAATGGTAGGCAGAAATCAATTCAGCCAGAAAATATTACTTTTAACTCAGATTTCGGATTTAAAAAATCAGCTCATTTTCATGTTCCAAAGGGTGGAAAAAATTGAAATTCCACATCATTTTCGGATCCGATCTTTTCCTGAGTAGTTTTCCCTAGGCATATCTTGAAATGGTAGGTAGAAATCAATTCAGCCAGAAAACATTACTTTTGACACAGAGCTCGGATTTTGAAAAGAACATCATTTCTTGGTTCCACGGGGAGGAAAACACAGAAATTCCACATCATTTTTGGATCTGAGCTCTCCCTGAGGACTTATCCCAAGGCATATCTCAAAATTTCGGCAGAACTCAATTCATCCAGAAAACATAACTTTCCATGCAAAGCTCAGATTTTGAAAAGAACATGATTTTCATGTTCCCCAGGGTGGAAAACTTTGAAATTCCAGAACATTTTCGGATCAGAGCTCTTCCTGAGGACTTATCCCAAGGCATATCTCAAAATGGTAGATAAAACTCAATTCACACACAGCTCGGATTTCAAAAAGAACATCATTTTCATGTTCCCCAGAGTGAAAAACATTGAAATTCCACATTTTCAGATCTGAGCTCTCCCTGAGGACTTATCCCAAGGCATATCTCAAAACTTGGGCACAACTCAATTCAGGCAGAAAACAACTTTTTATACAAAGCTCGGATTTTGAAAAGAACATCATTTTCTTATTCCCAGGGTGGAAAACGTTGAAAATCCACAACATTTTTGGATCCGAGCTTTCCCTGAGGATATATCCCAAGGCATATTTCAAAATGGCAGATAAAACTCAATTCACACACAGCTCGGATTTCAAAAGGAAGATCATTTTCATGTTCCCCATGGTGGAAAACTTTGAAATTCCACATCATTTTCTGATCTGAGCTTTTCCTGAGCAGTTTTCCCTTGGGATATCTCAAAATGGTAGGTCGAAATCAATTCAGCCAGAAAACATTACTTTTGACTCAGAGTTCGGATTTAAAAAATCAGCCCATTTTCCAGTTCCCCAGGGTGGAAAACTTTGAAATTCCACATCATTTTCGGATCTGAGCTCTCCCTGAGGACTTATCCCCAGGCATATGTCAAAACTTGGACAGAACTCAATTCAGCCAAAAAACATAACTTTTGATACAGAGCTCGGATTTTGAAAAGGACATCATTTTCTTATTCCCAGGGTGGAAAACGTTGAAAATCCACATCATTTTTGGATCCGAGCTTTCCCTGAGGATATATCCCAAGGCATATCTCAAAATGGTAGATAAAACTCAATTCACACACAGCTCGGATTTCAAAAAGAACATCATTTTCATGTTCCCCAGGGTGGAAAACTTTGAAATTCCACATTTTCAGATCTGAGCTCTCCCTGAGGACTTATGCCAAGGCATATCTCAAAACTTGGGCACAACTCATTTCTGCCAGAAAACATAACTTTTTATACAAAGCTCGGATTTCAAAAATTAGCAAATATTCTTGTTCCTCAGGGTGGAAAACGGTGAAAATCCACATCATTTTCGGATCAGAGCTCTTCCTGAGGATATATCCCAAGGCATATCTCAAAATGGTGGATAAAACTCAATTCACACACAGCTCGGATTTTAAAAAGAACATCATTTTCATGTTCCCCAGGGTGGAAAACTTTGAAATTCCACATTTTCATATCTGAGCTCTCCCTGAGGACTTATCCCTAGGCATATGTCAAAACTTGGGCAGAACTCAAATCAGCCAGAAAACATAACTTTTTACGCAAAGCTCAGATTTTGAAGAGAACATTATTTTCTTCTTGCACAGGGTGGAAAACGTTGAAATTCCACATCATTTTCGGATCTGAGCTCTTCCTGCACATTTATCCCAAGGCATATCTCAAAATGGGAGATAAAACTCAATTCAGCAGGAAAACATAAATTTTTACGCAAAGCTCGGATTTTGAAAAGAACATCATTTTCTTGTTCACAGGATGGAAAACGCTGAAAATCCACATCATTTTCGCATCTGATCTTTCCCTCAGGTTTTATCCCAAGGCATATCTCAAAATGGTAGGTAGAACTCAATTCAGCCAGAAAACAAAACTTTTGACTAAGAGCTCAGATTTCAAAAACCAGTTCATTTTCATGTTCCCCAGGGTGGAAAACTTTGAAATTCCACATCATTTTCTGATCTGAGCTATTCCTGAGCAGTTTTCACTCGGCATATCTCAAAATGGTAGGTGGAAATCAATTCAGCCAGAAAACATTACTTTTGACTCAGAGTTCGGACTTAAAAAATCAGCTCATTTTCATGTTCCCCAGGGTGGAAAACTTTGAAATTCCACATCATTTTCGGATCAGAACTCTTCCTGAGGACTTATCCCAAGGCATATCTCAAAATGGTAGATAAAACTCAATTCACACACAGCTCGGATTTCAAAAAGAACATCATTTTCATGTTCCCCAGGGTGGAAAACTTTGAAATTCCACATCATTTTCTGATCTGAGCTTTTCTTGAGCAGTTTTCCCTAGGGATATCTCAAAATGGCAGGTCGAAATCAATTCAGCCAGAAAACATTACTTTTGACTCAGAGTTCGGATTTAAAAAATCAGCCCATTTTCAAGTTCCCCAGAGTGGAAAACTTTGAAATTCCACATCATTTTCGGATCCAAGCTTTCCCTGAGGATTTATCCCAAGGCATATCTCAAAATGGTAGGTAGAACGCAATTCAGCCAGAAAACATAACTTACTAGGCAGACTTCAGATTTTGAAAGTAAGCCCATTTTCATGTTGCCCAGAATGGAAAACATTGAAAATTCACTTCGTTCTCGGATCTGAGCTCTACCTGAGGACTTATCCCAAGGCATATCTGAAAACTTGGGCAGAAGTCAATTCAGCCACAAAACATAACTTTTGACACAGAGCTCGGATTTTGAAAGAACATCATTTTTTTGTTCCATGGAGAGGAAAACATTGAAATTCCAGAACATTTTAGTATCTGAGCTCTTCCTGCACATTTATCCCAAGGCATATCTCAAAATGGGAGATAAAACTCAATTCAGCAGGAAAACATAACATATTACGCAGAGTTCGGATTTTGAAAGTAAGCTCATTTTCATATTCCCCAGGGTGGAAAACATTGAAATTCCACATCATTTTCAGATCTGAGCTCTCCCTGAGGACTTATCCCAAAGCATATCTCAAAACCGGCAGAACTTAATTCAGCCAGAAAACATAACTTTTTACGCAAAGCTCAGATTTTGAAAAGAACATCATTTTCTTGTTCACAGGATGGAAAACTCTGAAAATCCACATCATTTTCAGATCCGATCTTTCCCTCAGGATTTATCCCAAGGCATATCTCAAAATGGTAGGTAGAACTCAATTCAGCCAGAAAACATTACTTTTGACTCAGAGTTCGGATTTAAAAAATCAGCTCATTTTCATGTTCCCCAGGGTGGAAAAAACTGAAATTCCACATCATTTTCGGATCTGAGCTCTCCCTGAGGACTTATCCCTAGGCATATGTCAAAACTTGGGCAGAACTCAAATCAGCCAGAAAACATAACTTTTTACGCAAAGCTCAGATTTTGAAGAGAACATTATTTTTTTCTTGTACAGGGTGGAAAACGTTGAAAATCCACATCATTTTCGCATCTGATCTTTCCCTCAGGATTTATCCCAAGGCATATCTCAAAACGGTAGGTAGAACTCAATTCAGCCAGAAAACATTACTTTTGACACAGAGCTTGGATTTTGAAAAGAACATCATTTTCTTGTTCCACGGGGAGGAAAACATAGAAATTCCAAAGCATTTTTGGATCTGAGCTCTCCCTGAGCACTTTTCCCAAGGTATATCTCAAAATTTTGGCAGAAGTCAATTCATCCAGAAAACATAACTTTCCATGCAAAGCTCAGATTTTAAAAAGAACATGATTTTCATGTTCCCCAGGGTGGAAAAAATTGAAATTCCACATCATTTTCGGATCTGAGCTCTCCCTGAGGACTTATCCCCAGGCATATGTCAAAACTTGGGAAGAACTCAATTCAGCCACAAAACATACCTTTTGACACAGAGCTCGGATTTTGAAAAGACCATCATTTTCTTGTTCACAGGATGGAAAACGCTGAAAATCCACATCATTTTTGGATCCGATCTTTCCCTCAGGATTTATCCCAAGGCATATCTCAAAATGGTAGGTAGAAATCAATTCAGCCAGAAAACATTACTTTTGACTCAGAGTTCGGATTTCAAAAATCAGCCCATTTTCAAGTTCCCCAGGGTGGAAAATTTTGAAATTCCACATCATTTTCGGATCCAAGCTTTCCCCAAGGACTTATCCCAAGGCATATCTCAAAACTTGGGTAGAACTCAATTCAGCCAGAAAGCATAACTTTTGACTCAGAGCTCGGATTTCAAAAATCCGTGAATTTTCTTGTTCCACAGGGTTGAAAACGGTGAAAATCCACATCTTTTTTGAATCCGAGTGTTCCCTGAGGATATATCCCAAGGCATATCTCAAAATGGTAGATAAAACTCAATTCACACACAGCTCGGATTTTAAAAAGAACATCATTTTCATGTTTACCAGAGTTAAAAACTTTGAAATTCCACATTTTCAGATCTGAGGTCTCATTGAGGACTTTTCTCAAGGCATATCTCAAAACTTGGGCACAACTCAATTCAGGCAGAAAACAAATTTTTCTACAAAGCTCGAATTTTGAAAAGAACAAAATTTTCTTGTTCCCAGGGTGGAAAACGTTGAAAATCCACAACATTTTTGGATCCGAGCTTTCCGTGAGGATATATCCCAAGGCATATCTCAAAATGGTAGATAAAACTCAATTCACACACAGCTCGGATTTTAAAAAGAACATCATTTTCATGTTCCCCAGGGTGGAAAACTTTGAAATTCCACATCATTTTCTGATCTGAGCTATTCCTGAGCAGTTTTCCCCCGGCAAATCTCAAAATGGTAGGCAGAAATCAATTCAGCCAGAAAATATTACTTTTTATTCAGATTTCGGATTTAAAAAATCAGCTCATTTTCATGTTCCAAAGGGTGGAAAAAATTGAAATTCCACATCATTTTCGGATCCGATCTTTTCCTGAGTAGTTTTCCCTAGGCATATCTTGAAATGGTAGGTAGAAATCAATTCAGCCAGAAAACATTACTTTTGACACAGAGCTCGGATTTTGAAAAGAACATCATTTCTTTGTTCCACGGGGAGGAAAACATAGAAATTCCACATCATTTTTGGATCTGAGCTCTCCCTGAGGACTTATCCCAAGGCATATCTCAAAATTTCGGCAGAACTCAATTCATCCAGAAAACATAACTTTCCATACAAAGCTCAGATTTTGAAAAGAACATGATTTTCATGTTCCCCAGGGTGGAAAACTTTGAAATTCCAAAACATTTTCGGATCAGAGCTCGTCCTGAGGACTTATCCCAAGGCATATCTCAAAATGGTAGATAAAACTCAATTCACACACAGCTCGGATTTCAAAAAGAACATCATTTTCAAGTTAAGCAGAGTTAAAAACTTTGAAATTGCACATTTTCAGATCTGAGCTCTCCCTGAGGACTTATCCCAAGGCATATCTCAAAACTTGGGCACAACTCAATTCAGGCAGAAAACAACTTTTCATACAAAGCTCGGATTTTGAAAAGAACATCATTTTCTTATTCCCAGGGTGGAAAACGTTGAAAATCCACAACATTTTTGGATCCGAGCTTTCCCTGAGGATATATCCCAAGGCATATCTCAAAATGGTAGATAAAACTCAATTCAAACACAGCTCGGATTTCAAAAAGAACATCATTTTCATGTTAACCAGTGTTAAAAACTTTGAAATTCCACATTTTCAGATCTGAGCTTTTCCTGAGCAGTTTTCCCTTGGGATATCTCAAAATGGTAGTTCGAAATCAATTCAGCCAGAAAACATTACTTTTGACTCAGAGTTCGGATTTAAAAAATCAGCCCATTTTCAAGTTCCCCAGGGTGGAAAACTTTGAAATTCCATATCATTTTCGGATCTGAGCTCTCCCTGAGGACTTATCCCCAGGCATATGTCAAAACTTGGGCAGAACTCAATTCAGCCAAAAAACATTACTTTTGACACAGAGCTTGGATTTTGAAAAGAACATCATTTTCTTGTTCCCAGGGTGGAAAACGTTGAAAATCCACATGATTTTCAGATCCGATCTTTTCCTGAGTAGTTTTCCCTAGGCATATCTTGAAATGGTAGGTAGAAATCAATTCAGCCAGAAAACATTACTTTTGACACAGAGCTTGGAATTTGAAAAGAACATCATTTTCTTGTTCCATGGGGAGGAAAACATAGAAATTCCACATTATTTTTGGATCTGAGCTCTCCCTGAGGACTTTTCCCAAGATATATCTCAAAATTTCGGCATAACTCAATTCATCCAGAAAACATAACTTTCCATTCAAAGCTCAGATTTTGAAAAGAACATGAATTTCATGTTCCCCAGGGTGGAAAACTTTGAAATTCCACCTCATTTTCGGATCAGAGCTCTTCCTGAGGACTTATCCCAAGGCATATCTCAAAATGGTAGATAAAACTCAATTCACGCACAACTCGGATTTCAAAAAGAACATCATTTTCATGTTAACCAGAGTTAAAAACTTTGAAATTCCACATTTTTTCAGATCTGAGCTCTCCCTGAGGACTTATCCCAAGGCATATCTCAAAACTTGGGCACAACTCAATTCAGGCAGAAAACATAACTTTTTATACAAAGCTCGGATTTTGAAAAGAACAAAATTTTCTTGTTCGCAGGGTGGAAAACGTTGAAAATCCACAACATTTTTGGATCCGAGCTTTCCCTGAGGATATATCCCAAGGCATATCTCAAAATGGTCGATAAAACTCAATTCACACACAGCTCGGATTTCAAAAAGAACATCATTTTCATGTTCCCCACAGTGAAAAACATTGAAATTCCACATTTTCCGATCTGAGCTCTCCCTGAGGACATATCCCAAGGCATATCTCAAAATGGTAGGTAGAACGCAATTCAGCCAGAAAACATTACTTTTGACTCAGAGTTCGGATTTAAAAAATCAGCCCATTTTCAAGTTCCCCAGGGTGGAAAACTTTGAAATTCCACATCATTTTCGGATCCAAGCTTTCCCTGAGGATTTATCCCAAGGCATATCTCAAAATGGTAGGTAGAACGCAATTCAGCCAGAAAACATAACTTATTAGGCAGACTTCAGATTTTGAAAGTAAGCCCATTTTCATGTTGCCCAGAATGGAAAACGTTGAAAATTCACATCGTTCTCGGATCTGAGCTCTACCTGAGGACGTATCCCAAGGCATATCTGAAAACTTGGGCAGAACTCAATTCAGCCACAAAACATAACTTTTGACACAGAGCTCGGATTTTGAAAGAACATCATTTTTTTGTTCCATGGAGAGGAAAACATTGAAATTCCAGAACATTTTAGTATCTGAGCTCTTCCTGCACATTTATCCCAAGGCATATCTCAAAATGGGAGATAAAACAATTCAGCAGGAAAACATAACATATTACGCAGAGTTCGGATTTTGAAAGTAAGCTCATTTTCATATTCCCCAGGGTGGAAAACATTCAAATTCCACATCATTTTCAGATCTGAGCTCTCCCTGAGGACTTATCCCAAAGCATATCTCAAAACTTCGGCAGAACTCAATTCAGCCAGAAAACATAACTTTTTACGCAAAGCTCAGATTTTGAAAAGAACATCATTTTCTTGTTCACAGGATGGAAAATGCTGAAAATCCACATCATTTTCAGATCCGATCTTTCGGTCAGGATTTATCCCAAGGCATATCTCAAAATGGAAGGTAGAACTCAATTCAGCCAGAAAACATAACTTTTGACTAAGAGCTCAGATTTCAAAAAAAAATTCATTTTCATGTTCCCCAGTGTGGAAAACTTTGAAATTCCACATCATTTTCTGATCTGAGCTATTCCTGAGCAGTTTTCCCTCGGCATATCTCAAAATGGAAGGTAGAACTCAATTCAGCCAGAAAACATTACTTTTTACTCAGATTTCGGATTTAAAAAATCAGCTCATTTTCATGTTCCCCAGGGTGGAAAAAATTGAAATTCCACATCATTTTCGGATCTGAGCTCTCCCTGAGGACTTATCCCAAGGCATATGTCAAAACTTGGGCAGAACTCAATTCAGCCACAAAACATAACTTTTTATACAAAGCTCAGATTTTGAAAAGAACATCATTTTCTTGTTCCCAGGGTGGAAAACGTTGAAAATCCACATGATTTTCAGATCCGATCTTTTCCTGAGTAGTTTTCCCTAGCCATATCTTGAAATGGTAGGTAGAAATCAATTCAGCCATAAAACATTACTTTTGACACAGAGCTTGGAATTTGAAAAGAACATCATTTTCTTGTTCCATGGGGAGGAAAACATAGAAATTCCACATTATTTTTGGATCTGAGCTCTCCCTGAGGACTTATCCCAAGGCATATCTCAAAATGGTAGATAAAACTCAATTCACGCACAACTCGGATTTCAAAAAGAACATCATTTTCATGTTAACCAGAGTTAAAAACTTTGAAATTCCACATTTTTTCAGATCTGAGCTCTCCCTGAGGACTTATCCCAAGGCATATCTCAAAACTTGGGCACAACTCAATTCAGGCAGAAAACATAACTTTTTATACAAAGCTCGGATTTTGAAAAGAACAAAATTTTCTTGTTCGCAGGGTGGAAAACGTTGAAAATCCACAACATTTTTGGATCCGAGCTTTCCCTGAGGATATATCCCAAGGCATATCTCAAAATGGTCGATAAAACTCAATTCACACACAGCTCGGATTTCAAAAAGAACATCATTTTCATGTTCCCCACAGTGAAAAACATTGAAATTCCACATTTTCCGATCTGAGCTCTCCCTGAGGACATATCCCAAGGCATATCTCAAAATGGTAGGTAGAACGCAATTCAGCCAGAAAACATTACTTTTGACTCAGAGTTTGGATTTAAAAAATCAGCCCATTTTCAAGTTCCCCAGGGTGGAAAACTTTGAAATTCCACATCATTTTCGGATCCAAGCTTTCCCTGAGGATTTATCCCAAGGCATATCTCAAAATGGTAGGTAGAACGCAATTCAGCCAGAAAACATAACTTATTAGGCAGACTTCAGATTTCAAAAGTAAGCCCATTTTCATGTTGCCCAGAATGGAAAACGTTGAAAATTCACATCGTTCTCGGATCTGAGCTCTACCTGAGGACTTATCTCAAGTCATATCTGAAAACTTGGGGAGAACTCAATTCAGCCACAAAACATAACTTTTGACACAGAGCTCAGAATTAGAAAAGAACATCATTTTCTTGTTCCCAGGGTGGAAAACGTTGAAAATCCACATCATTTTCAGATCCGATCTTTCCCTGAGGATTTATCCCAAGGCATATCTCAAAATTTCAACAGAACTCAATTCATCCAGAAAACATAACTTTTTATGCAAAGCTCAGATTTTGAAAAGAACATCATTTTCATGTTCCCCAGGGTGGAAAACTTTGAAATTCCACATCATTTTCTGATCTGAGCTTTTCCTGAGCCAAGACATATCTCAAAACTTGGGCACAACTCATTTCTGCCAGAAAACATAACTTTTTATACAAAGCTCGGATTTCAAAAATTAGCAAATATTCTTGTTCCTCAGGGTGGAAAACGGTGAAAATCCACATCATTTTTGGATCCGAGCTTTCCCTGAGGATATATCCCAAGGCATATCTCAAACTGGTAGATAAAACTCAATTCACACACAGCTCGGATTTCAAAAAGAACATCATTTTCATGTTCCCCAGGGTGGAAAACTTTGAAATTCCACATCATTTTCTGATATGAGCTTTTCCTGAGCAGTTTTCCCTAGGGATATCTCAAAATGGTAGGTAGAACGCAATTCAACTAGGAAACATAACATATTACGCAGAGTTCGGATTTTGAACGTAAGCTCATTGTCATGTTTCCCAGAAAGGAAAATGTTGAAAATTCACATCCTTCTCGGATGTGAGCTCTACCTGAGGACTTATCCCCAGGCATATCTCAATATGGCAGATAAAACTCAATTCACGCAGAGCTCGGATTTCAAAAAGAACATCATTTTCATGTTAACCAGAGTTAAAAACTTTGAAATTCCACATTATCATATCTGAGCTCTCCTTGTGGACTTATCCCAAGGCATAAATCAAAACGTAGGCACAACTCAATTCAAGCAGAAAACACAACTTTTTATACAAAGCTCAGATTTTGAAAAGAACATCATTTTCTTGTTCCCAGGGTGGAAAACGTTGAAAATCCACATCATTTTCAGATCCGATCTTTTCCTGAGTAGTTTTCCCTAGGCATATCTTGAAATGGTAGGTAGAAATCAATTCAGCCAGAAAACATTACTTTTGCCACAGAGCTTGGATTTTGAAAAGAACATCATTTTCTTGTTCCATGGGGAGGAAAACATAGAAATTCCACATCATTTTTGGATCTGAGCTCTCCCTGAGGACTTTTCCCAAGGCATATCTCAAAATTTCGGCATAACTCAATTCATCCAGAAAACATAACTTTCCATGCAAAGCTCAGATTTTGAAAAGAACATGATTTTCATGTTCCCCAGGGTGGAAAACTTTGAAATTCCACTTCATTTTCGGATCAGAGCTCTTCCTGAGGACTTATCCCAAGGCATATCTCAAAATGGTAGATAAAACTCAATTCACGAATAGCTCGGATTTCAAAAAGAACATCATTTTCATGTTAACCAGAGTTAAAAACTTTGAAATTCCACATTTTTAGATCTGAGCTCTCCCTGAGGACTTATCCCAAGGCATATCTCAAAATGGTAGATAAAACTCAATTCGCACACAGCTCTGATTTCAAAAAGAACATCATTTTCATGTTAACCAGAGTTAAAAACTTTGAAATTCCACATTTTTAGATCTGAGCCCTCCCTGAGGACTTATCGCAAGGCATATCTCAAAACTTTGGTAGAACTCAATTCAGCCAGAAAACAACTTTTTACGCAAAGCTCGGATTTTGAAGAGAAGATTATTATCTTCTTGCACAGGGTGGAAAAAGTTGAAAATCCACATCATTTTCGGTTCCGAGCTTTCCCTGAGGATTTATCCCAAGGTATACCTCAATAAGGTAGATAAAACTCAATTGAGCCAGAAAACAAAACTTTTGACTCAGAGCTCGGATTTCAAAAATCCGCGAATTTTCTTGTTCCACAGGGTGGAAAACGGTGAAAATCCACATCATTTTTGGATCCGAGCTTTCCCTGAGGATATATACCAAGGCATATCTCAAAATGGTAGATATAACTCAATTCACACACAGCTCGGATTTCAAAAAGAACATCATTTTCATGTTCCCCACAGTGAAAAACATTGAAATTCCACATTTTCGGATCTGAGCTCTCCCTGAGGACATATCCCAAGGCATATCTCAAAATGGTAGGTGGAACGCAATTCAACCAGGAAACATAACATATTACGCAGAGTTCAGATTTGGAAAGTAAGCCCATTTTCATGTTGCCCAGAATGGAGAACGTTGAAAATTAACATCGTTTTCGGATGTGAGCTCTACCTGAGGTCCTATCCCCAGGCATATCTCAAAATGGTAGATAAAACTCAATTCACGCACAGCTCGGATTTCAAAAAGAACATCATTTTCATGTTAACCAGAGTTAAAAACTTTGAAATTCCACATTTTCAGATCTGAGCTATCCCTGAGGACTTATCCCAAGGCATATCTCAAAACTTTGGTAGAACTCAATTCAGCCAGAAAACAACTTTTTACGCAAAGCTCGGATTTTGAAGAGAACATTATTTTCTTCTTGCACAGGGTGGAAAAGGTTGAAAATCCACATCATTTTTGGATCCGAGCTTTCCCTGAGGATATATCCCAAGGCATATCTCAAAATGGTAGATATAACTCAATTCACACACAGCTCGGATTTCAAAAAGAACATCATTTTCATGTTCCCCAGAGTGAAAAACATTGAAATTCCACATTTCCAGATCTGAGCTCTCCCTGAGGATTTATCCCAAGGCATATCTCAAAACTTGGGCAGAACTCAATTCACCCAGAAAACATAACTTTTGACACAGAGCTCGGATTTTGAAAAGACCATCATTTTCTTGTTCCACGGGGAAGAAAACATAGATATTCCACATCATTTTTGGATCTGAGCTCTTCCTGGGGACTTTTCCCAAGGCATATCTCAAAATTTCAGCAGAACTCCATTCAGCCAGAAAACATAACTTTTTACACAAAGCTCAGATTTTGAAAAGAACAACATTTTCATGTTCCCCAGGGTAGAAAACTTTGATATTCCACATCATTTTTGGATCAGAGCTCTTCCTGAGGACTTACCCAAGGCATATCTCAAAATGGTAGATAAAACTCAATTCACGCAGAGCTCAGATTTCAAAAAGAACATCATTTTCATGTTCCCCAGAGTGAAAAACATTGAAATTGCACATTTTCGGATCTGAGCTCTCCCTGAGAACATATCCCAAGGCATATCTCAAAATGGTAGGTAGTACTCAATTCAGCCAGAAAACATAACTTTTGACTCAGAGCTCGAATTTCAAAAATCTGCAAATTTTCTTTTCCCACAGGGTGGAAAACGATGAAAATCCACATCTTTTTTGGATCCAAGTGTTCTCTGAGGATATATCCCAAGGCATATCTCAAAATGGTAGATAAAACTCAATTCACACACAGCTCGGATTTCAAAAAGAACATCATTTTCATGTTCCTCAGAGTGAAAAACATTGAAATTCCACATTTTCGGATCTGAGCTCTCCCTGAGAACATATCCCAAGGCATATCTCAAAACTTGGGCACAACTCAATTCAAGCAGAAAACATAACTTTTTATACAAAGCTGTGATTTTGAAAAGAACATCATTTTCTTGTTCCCAGGGTGTAAAACGTTGATAATCCACATCATTTTTGGATCCGAGCTTTCCCTGAGGATATATCCCAAGGCATATCTCAAAATGGTAGATAAAACTCAATTCACACACAGCTCAGATTTCAAAAAGAACATCATTTTCATGTTCCCCAGAGTGAAAAACATTGAAATTCCACATCATTTTCGGATCTGAGCTTTCCCTGAGGATGTATCCCAAGGCATATCTCAAAATGGTAGGTCGAACGCAATTCAACCAGGAAACATAACATATTATGCATAGTTCGGATGTTGAAAGTAAGCCCATTTTCATGTTGCCCAGAATGGAAAACTTTGAAAATTCACATCGTTCTCGGATGTGAGCTCTACCTGAGGACTTATCCCCAGGCATATCTCAAAATGGTAGATAAAACTCAATTCACGCACAGCTCGGATTTCAAAAAGAACATCATTTTTATGTTAACCAGAGTTAAAAACTTTGAAATTCCATATTTTCAGATCTGAGCTCTCCCTGAGGACTTATCCCAAGGCATATCTCAAAACTTGGGTAGAACTCAATTCACCAGAAAACATAACTTTTGACTCAGAGCTCGGATTTCAAAAATCAGCAAATTTTCTTGTTCCACAGGGTGGAAAACGGTGAAAATCCACATCATTTTTGGATCCGAGCTTTCCCTGAGCATATATCCCAAGGCATATCTCAAAATGGTAGGTCGAACGCAATTCAACCAGGAAACATAACATATTATGCAGAGTTCGGATTTTGAAAGTAAGCCCATTTTCATGTTGCCCAGAATGGAAAACTTTGAAAATTCACATCGTTCTCAGATGTGAGCTCTACCTGAGGACTTATCCCCAGGCATATCTCAAAATGGTAGATAAAACTCAATTCAGCCAGAAAACTTTACTTTTGATTCAGAGTTCGGATTTTAAAAAATCAGCCCATTTTCAAGTTCCCCAGGGTGGAAAACATAGAAATTCCACATCATTTTCGGATCCGAGCTTTCCCTGAGGATTTATCCCAAGGCATATCTCAAAATGTTTGGTAGAATGCAATTCAGCCAGAAAACATAACTTATTACGGAGAGTTCGGATTTCAAAAGTGAGCCCATTTTCATGTTGCCCAGAATGGAAAATGTTGAAAATTCACATCGTTCTCAGATCTGAGCTCTACCTGAGGACTTATCCCAAGGCATATCTCAAAATTTCGGCAGAACTCAATTCAGCCAGAAAACATAACTTTTTAAGCAAAGCTCAGATTTTGAAAAGAACACCATTTTCATGTTCCCCAGGGTGGAAAAAACTCAATTCAGCCACAAAACATAACTTTTGACTCAGAGCTCGGATTTCAAAAATCAGCAAATTTTCTTGTTCCACAGGGTGGAAAACGGTGAAAATCCACATCATTTTTGGATCCGAGCTTTCCCTGAGGATATATCCCAAGGCATATCTCAAAATGGTAGGTCGAACGCAATTCAACCAGGAAACATAACATATTATGCAGAGTTCGGATTTTGAAAGTAAGCCCATTTTCATGTTGCCCAGAATGGAAAACTTTGAAATTTCACATCGTTCTCGGATCTGAGCTCTACCTGAGGACTTATCCCCAGGCATATCTCAAAATGGTAGATAAAACTCAATTCACGCACAGCTCGGATTTCAAAAAGAACATCATTTTTATGTTAACCAGAGTTAAAAACTTTGAAACTCCATATTTTCAGATCTGAGCTCTCCCTGAGGACTTATCCCAAGGCATATCTCAAAACTTCGGTAGAACTCAATTCAGCCAGAAAACAACTTTTTACGCAAAGCTCGGATTTTGAAAAGAACATCATTTCCTTGTTCCCAGGGGGGAAAATGTTGAAATTCCACATCATTTTCCGATCCGAGCTTTCCCTGACGATTTATCCCAAGGCATATCTCAAAATGTTTGGTAGAATGCAATTCAGCCAGAAAACATAACTTATTACGGAGAGTTCGGATTTCAAAAGTGAGCCCATTTTCATGTTGCCCAGAATGGAAAATGTTGAAAATTCACATCGTTCTCAGATCTGAGCTCTACCTGAGGACTTATCCCAAGGCATATCTCAAAATTTCGGCAGAACTCAATTCAGCCAGAAAACATAACTTTTTAAGCAAAGCTCAGATTTTGAAAAGAACACCATTTTCATGTTCCCCAGGGTGGAAAACTTTGAAATTCCACATCATATTCGGATCAGAGCTCTTCCTGAGGACTTATCCCAAGGCATATCTCAAAATGGTAGGTAGAACGCAATTCAGCCAGGAAACATAACATATTACACAGAGTTCGGATTTTGAAAGTAAGCCCATTTTCATGCTGCCCAGAATGGAAAACGTTGAAAATTCACATCGTTCTCAGATGTGAGCTCTACCTGAGGACTTATCCCCAGGCATATCTCAAAATGGTAGATAAAACTCAATTCACGCACAGCTTAGATTTCAAAAGGAACATCATTTTCATGTTAACCAGAGTTAAAAACTTGGAAATTCCACATTTTCAGATCTGAGCTCTCCCTGAGGACATATCCCAAGGCATATCTCAAAATGGTAGGTGGAACGCAATTCAACCAGGAAACATAACATATTACGCAGAGTTCGGATTTTGAAAGTAAGCCCATTTTCATGTTGCCCAGAATGGAAAACTTTGAAAATTCACATCGTTCTCGGATCTGAGCTCTACCTGAGGACTTATCCCCAGGCATATCTCAAAATGGTAGATAAAACTCAATTCACGCACAGCTCGGATTTCAAAAAGAACATCATTTTTATGTTAACCAGAGTTAAAAACTTTGAAATTCCATATTTTCAGATCTGAGCTCTTCCTGAGGACTTATCCCAAGGCATATCTCAAAACTTGGGTAGAACTCAATTCACCAGAAAACACAACTTTTTAGGCAAAGCTCGGATTTTGAAGAGAACATTATTTTCTTCTTGCACAGGGTGGAAAACGTTGAAAATCCACATCATTTTTGGATCCGAGCTTTCCCTGAGGATTTATCCCAAGGTATATCTCAATAAGGTAGATAAAACTCAATTCACACACAGCTCGGATTTCAAAAAGAATATCATTTTCATGTTCCCCAGAGTGAAAAACATTGAAATTCCACATTTTCAGATCTGAGCTCTCCCTGAGGACATATCCCAAGGCATATCTCAAAACTTACTATCGGGGTTTCCCAGAGGGCATGGTCAATCTGTTCCAATACACCCTGGGCTATCATTTATCTAGCTGCTCGTCGATCTTGGGTTTCAAGGCAAAAGGTACTCGACGGGGCTTAAGCCGAATGGGAGCTACATCGGGGCTGAGATTAAATGCCCTTGCACTTGCCTAATGTTCCTGTGAACACGTCCTGGAATTCCTGGATGAGTGTCTCTTCCCAGTCGTCATTTCTGGTATGGTGTATGCCGGCTAGTTCAATTCCGAGTGGGGCGAACCACTGTAACCCTAACAAGCTGGGTCGGTCATGATCGACAACAGTCAGGGGAAGCGTTGCTGTGCAGTCCTTAAAGGATACTTGGATGTTGCTGGCACCGACAACTGGGATTCTGTTTCCCTGGTAGTCTTTCAGGATGATTCGTTGCGTGCTGAGGTCCTGTCGGTAAATGGCAGGGATCAGCTGTTTGAGGGTTTTCCAGGATACCATCGATAAGGATGATCCCGAATTGACTTCCATCACACACGGTTGATTCTGGATCGTAACCTTTACGCGGATCTTTTTTGCATCGAACGATGAAGTGTGGCCAATGATAATGGTTTGGTGGGCCTCTTCTCATCTCATTGAAGAGGCAGGTGCTTGGTTTCTGTAGTAGTAGTTGCTGTTCCATTGGTGGTTCAGATGGTCCCGGTTCTCAGGAGGTTTACATATCTCCTGACGGAGGTTGTTCTCGCTTCGGTTGGGACTGGACTCTCGTCTGCTTCTGCAGACCTTCGCAATGTGGCCTTTTTTTCTGCAGTTACAGCAGAGTGCGTTGAGGAATTTGCAGTCTGATCGCGGGTGGTTTGCCCCGCAACACGCACATTGGCGTGGACGTCGCTAGTTCCTTTGCTCTTGTTGCGAGCGGAGCCGGTTGACCTCCTCTTCATCACTGTCTGAAGATGACTCGAGGTCTTCGTTGTGGGTAGTGGTAGCGTGCTTCTCAGTGGCGAGTGGGATCTCGTTGGCGAAGCAGTGCGTTCGCTCGGCGCATTCGAGCAGCTGACTTCCTGGTTGCTTCTGTGGCAGTAGCGTCGGTGATGACATCTGTAAGGCTAATGTTGCCTTTCGCCATCAGCTTACTCTGCATGTGTGGTGCATTTAATCCCAGAACTATGCAGTCTCTTTGGGCTTCCTCTAAGTTTGCAAAACCACAAAGGCCTCCTAGGTTCCGGAGGTTGGCTACGAAATTTCCAATGCTCTCGTCCTTCCGTTGGTCCCTCTGGTAAAATTCGTGTCTTCGTATAATGTAGGCACTGCTGGTGCGTAATAGGCCTGGAGGATTGGGGCGAGGGTATTCCAATCCATGGTCTTCACTTCCGCCAGTTTTGCCAGTGCTTTAGCCATTTTGAAAACGGCGGGGCCGCAATGAGTCAGGAACACCGCTCGTTTCTTGCCAGACGCAGCATCTTTTAGATTGTTGGTCTCCAGGAACATCTGGAAGCGGTCTATATACAAGTCCCAGTCTTCGGTTGCTGGGTCGAATGGAGCGGGTGGAAGGGCGCCGCTGGTCATCTTGCTGTCTGTTGCGTGCGCTCTTTTGCCACGTGCTCTGTCTTTGTCCGATGTGTTCTAGTCAGCTCTATCGTCTCCGAATCCCATCCTCATCGCCAGTGTTAAGTCCTGGGCATGGGCGCAAGCAATGGAGACAAGACATCGGATGGTGACTTCAACTCCTAATTAACAAGAAAGAACGGAGCAAAATATCTGGGCAGCAGTAGCTCTTTTATAGAGCTTGCTGCCGTCAAACAACCAATGAACTGAGTATATCGCTTTCACAAGCATCCAATCAGGGGTTCCCGTGAAAAGCCAATCAGACTGGCCAAACCTGACCAATCACGACTCGCTATCTACGGGCCAATAAGAATTTCAGGATTACAAGCCTGCTATAAGACAAAGCTGTAGAGGGTTCTATCGCTGCCTTGGCTTAATCCAAAACAAACTCAATTCAGCCACAAAACATAACTTTTTATACAAAGCTCGGATTTTGAAAAGAACATCATTTTCTTGTTCCCAGGGTGGAAAACGTTGAAAATCCACATCATTTTCGGATCTGATCTTTCCCTGAGGATTTATCCATAGGCATATCTCAAAATTTCGGCAGAACTCAATTCAGCCAGAAAACATAACTTTGCACACAGAGCTCGGATTTTGAAAAGAACATCATTTTCTTGTTCCACGGGGAGGAAAACATAGAAATTCCACATCATTTTTGGATCTGAGCTCTTCCTGGGGACTTATCCCAAGGCATATCTCAAAATTTCAGCAGAACTCAATTCAGCCAGAAAACACATATCCCTGAGGATATATCCCAAGGCATATCTCAAAATGGTAGATAAAACTCAAATCACACACAGCTCGGATTTAAAAAAAAACATCATTTTCATGTTCCCCAGAGTGAAAAACATTGAAATTCCACATTTTCGGATCTCAGCTCTCCCTGAGAACATATCCCAAGGCATATCTCAAAACTTGGGCACAACTCAATTCAAGCAGAAAACATAACTTTTTATACAAAGCTGGGATTTTGAAAAGAACATCATTTTCTTGTTCCCAGGGTGGAAAACGTTGAAAATCCACATCATTTTTGGATCCGAGCTTTCCCTGAGGATATATCCCAAGGCATATCTCAAAATGGTAGATAAAACTCAATTCACACACAGCTCGGATTTCAAAAAGAACATCATTTTCATGTTCCCCAGAGTGAAAAACATTGAAATTCCACATTTTCGGATCTGAGCTCTCCCTGAGAACATATCCCAAGGCATATCTCAAAACTTGGGCACAACTCAATTCAAGCAGAAAACACAACTTTTTATACAAAGCTCAGATTTTGAAAAGAACATCATTTTCTTGTTCCCAGGGTGGAAAACGTTGGAAATGCACATCATTTTCAGATCCGATCTTTTCCTGAGTAGTTTTCCCTAGGCATATCTTGAAATGGTAGGTAGAAATCAATTCAGCCAGAAAACATTACTTTTGACACAGAGCTTGGATTTTGAAAAGAACATCATTTTCTTGTTCCATGGGGAGGAAAACATAGAAATTCCACATCATTTTTGGATCTGAGCTCTCCCTGAGGACTTTTCCCAAGGCATATCTCAAAATTTCGGCATAACTCAATTCATCCAGAAAACATAACTTTCCATGCAAAGCTCAGATTTTGAAAAGAACATGATTTTCATGTTCCCCAGGGTGGAAAACTTTGAAATTCCACTTCATTTTCGGATCAGAGCTCTTCCTGAGGACTTATCCCAAGGCATATCTCAAAATGGTAGATAAAACTCAATTCACGAATAGCTCGGATTTCAAAAAGAACATCATTTTCATGTTAACCAGAGTTAAAAACTTTGAAATTCCACATTTTCAGATCTGAGCTCTCCCTGAGGACTTATCCCAAGGCATATCTCAAAACTTGGGCACAACTCAATTCAGGCAGAAAACATAACTTTTTATACAAAGCTCGGATTTTGAAAAGAACAAAATTTTCTTGTTCGCAGGGTGGAAAACGTTGAAAATCCACAACATTTTTGGATCCGAGCTTTCCCTGAGGATATATCCCAAGGCATATCTCAAAATGGTAGATAAAACTCAATTCACACACAGCTCGGATTTTAAAAAGAACATCATTTTCATGTTCCCCAGGGTGGAAAACTTTGAAATTCGACATCATTTTCTGATCTGAGCTTTTCTTGAGCAGTTTTCCCTAGGGATATCTCAAAATGGCAGGTCGAAATCAATTCAGCCAGAAAACATTACTTTTGACTCAGAGTTCGGATTTAAAAAATCAGCCCATTTTCAAGTTCCCCAGGGTGGAAAATTTGAAATTCCACATGATTTTCAGATCCAAGCTTTCCCTGATGATTTATCCCAAGGCATATCTCAAAATGGTAGGTAGAACGCAATTCAGCCAGAAAACATTACTTTTGACACAGAGCTTGGATTTTGAAAAGAACATCATTTTCTTGTTCCATGGGGAGGAAAACATAGAAATTCCACATCATTTTTGGATCTGAGCTCTCCCTGAGGACTTTTCCCAAGGTATATCTCAAAATTTCGGCATAACTCAATTCATCCAGAAAACATAACTTTCAATGCAAAGCTCAGATTTTGAAAAGAACATGATTTTCATGTTCCCAAGGGTGGAAAACTCAATTCACACAGAGCTTGGATTTTGAAAAGAACATCATTTTCTTGTTCCATGGGGAGGAAAACATAGAAATTCCACATCATTTTCGGATCAGAGCTCTTCCTGAGGACTTATCCCAAGGCATATCTCAAAATGGTAGATAAAACTCAATTCACGCACAGCTCGGATTTCAAAAAGAACATAATTTTCATGTTAACCAGAGTTAAAAACTTTGAAATTCCACATTTTCAGATCTGAGCTCTCCCTGAGGACTTATCCCAAGGCATATCCCAAAACTTGGGCACAACTCAATTCAGGCAGAAAACATAACTTTTTATACAAAGCTCGAATTTTGAAAAGAACATCATTTTCTTATTCCCAGGGTGGAAAACGTTGAAAATCCACAACATTTTTGGATCCGAGCTTTCCCTGAGGATATATCCCAAGGCATATCTCAAAATGGTAGATAAAACTCAATTCACAAACAGCTCGGATTTCAAAAGGAACATCATTTTCATGTTCCCCAGGGTGGAAAACTTTGAAATTCCACATCATTTTCTGACCTGAGCTTTTCCTGAGCAGTTTTCCCTTGGGATATCTCAAAATGGTAGGTCAAAATCAATTCAGCCAGAAAACATTACTTTTGACTCAGAGTTCGGATTTAAAAAATCAGCCCATTTTCAAGTTCCCCAGGGTGGAAAACTTTGAAATTCCACTTCATTTTCGGATCTGAGCTCTCCCTGAGGACTTATCCCCAGGCATATGTCAAAACTTGGGCAGAACTCAATTCAGCCAAAAAACATAACTTTTGACACAGAGCTCGGATTTTGAAAAGAACATCATTTCTTTGTTCCACGGGCAGGAAAACATAGAAATTCCACATCATTTTTGGATCTGAGCTCTCCCTGAGGACTTATCCCAAGGCATATCTCAAAATTTCGGCAAAACTCAATTCATCCAGAAAACAACTTTCGATGCAAAGCTCAGATTTTGAAAAGAACATCATTTTCATGTTCCCCAGGGTGGAAAACTTTGAAATTCCACATCATTTTCGGATCAGAGCTCTTCCTGAGGACTTATCCACAGGCATATCTCAAAATGGAAGATAAAACTCAATTCAAACACAGCTCTGATTTCAAAAAGAACATCATTTTCATGTTAACCAGAGTTAAAAACTTTGAAATTCCACATTTTCAGATCTGAGCTCTCCCTGAGGACTTATGCCAAGGCATATCTCAAAACTTGGGCACAACTCATTTCTGCCAGAAAACATAAATTTTTATACAAAGCTCGGATTTCAAAAATTAGCAAATATTCTTGTTCCTCAGGGTGGAAAACGGTGAAAATCCACATCATTTTTGGATCCGAGCTTTCCCTGAGGATATATCCCAAGGCATATCTCAAAATGGTAGATAAAACTCAATTCACACACAGCTCGAATTTAAAAAAGAACATCATTTTCATGTTCCCCAGGGTGGAAAACTTTGAAATTCCACATCATTTTCTGATATGAGCTTTTCCTGAGCATTTTTCCCTAGGGATATCTCAAAATGGTAGTTAGAACGCAATTCAACTAGGAAACATAACATATTACGCAGAGTTCGGATTTTGAAAGTAAGCTCATTTTCATGTTGCCCAGAATGGAAAACGTTGAAAATTCACATCGTTCTCGGATGTGAGCTCTACCTGAGGACTTATCCCCAGGCATATCTCAATATGGCAGATAAAACTCAATTCACGCAGAGCTCGGATTTCAAAAAGAACATCATTTTCATGTTAACCAGAGTTAAAAACTTTGAAATTCCACATTATCATATCTGAGCTCTCCCTGAGGACTTATCCCAAGGCATATCTCAAAACATGGGCACAACTCAATTCAGCCAGAAAACATAACTTTTTACGCAAAGCTCGGATTTTGAAAAGAACATCATTTTCTTGTTCACAGGATGGAAAACGCTGAAAATCCACATCATTTTCGGATCCGATCTTTCCCTCAGGATTTATCCCAAGGCATATCTCAAAATGGTAGGTAGAACTTAATTCAGCCAGAAAACATAACTTTTGACTAAGAGCTCAGATTTCAAAAAACAGTTCATTTTCAAGTTCCCCAGAGTGGAAAACTTTGAAACTCCACATCATTTTCTGATCTGAGCTATTCCTGAGCAGTTTTCCCTCGGCATATCTCAAAATGGTAGGTAGAAATCAATTCAGCCAAAAAATATTAATTTTTACTCAGATTTCGGATTTAAAAAATCAGCTCATTTTCATGTTCCCCAGGGTGGAAAAAATTGAAATTCCACATCATTTTCGGATCTGAGCTTTTCCTGAGCAGTTTTCCCTAGGGATATCCCAAAATGGTAGGTCGAGATCAATTCAGCCAGAAAACATTACTTTTGATTCAGAGTTCGGATTTAAAAAATCAGCCCATTTTCAAGTTCCCCAGGGTGGAAAACTATGAAATTCCACATCATTTTCGGATCCAAGCTTTCCCTGAGGATTTATCCCAAGGCATATCTCAAAATGGTAGGTAGAACGCAATTCAGCCAGAAAACATAACTTATTAGGCAGACTTCAGATTTTGAAAGTAAGCCCATTTTCATGTTGCCCAGAATGGAAAACGTTGAAAATTCACATCGTTCTCGGATGTGAGCTCTACCTGAGGACTTATCCCAAGGCATATCTGAAAACTTGGGCAGAACTCAATTCAGCCACAAAACATAACTTTTGACACAGAGCTCGGATTTTGTAAAGAACATAATTTTCTTGTTCCATGGAGAGGAAAACATTGAAATTCCAGAACATTTTAGGATCTGAGCTCTTCCTGCACATTTATCCCAAGGCATATTTCAAAATGGGAGATAAAACTCAATTCAGCAGGAAAACATAACATATTACGCAGAGTTCGGATTTTGAAAGTAAGCTCATTTTCATATTCCCCAGGGTGGAAAACATTGAAATTCCACATTTTCATATCTGAGCTCTCCCTGAGGACTTATCCTAAGGCATATCTCAAAACTTGGGCACAACTCAATTCAGGCAGAAAACATAACTTTTTATACAAAGCTCGAATTTTGAAAAGAACATCATTTTCTTATTCCCAGGGTGGAAAACGTTGAAAATCCACAACATTTTTGGATCCGAGCTTTCCCTGAGGATATATCCCAAGGCATATCTCAAAATGGTAGATAAAACTCAATTCACAAACAGCTCGGATTTTAAAAAGAACATCATTTTCATGTTCCCCAGGGTGGAAAACTTTGAAATTCCACATCATTTTCTGACCTGAGCTTTTCCTGAGCAGTTTTCCCTTGGGATATCTCAAAATGGTAGGTCAAAATCAATTCAGCCAGAAAACATTACTTTTGACTCAGAGTTCGGATTTAAAAAATCAGCCCATTTTCAAGTTCCCCAGGGTGGAAAACTTTGAAATTCCACATCATTTTCGGATCTGAGCTCTCCCTGAGGACTTATCCCCAGGCATATGTCAAAACTTGGGCAGAACTCAATTCAGCCAAAACACATAACTTTTGACACAGAGCTCGGATTTTGAAAAGAACATCATTTCTTTGTTCCACGGGCAGGAAAACATAGAAATTCCACATCATTTTTGGATCTGAGCTCTCCCTGAGGACTTATCCCAAGGCATATCTCAAAATTTCGGCAAAACTCAATTCATCCAGAAAACATAACTTTCGATGCAAAGCTCACATTTTGAAAAGAACATCATTTTCATGTTCCCCAGGGTGGAAAACTTTGAAATTCCACATCATTTTCGGATCAGAGCTCTTCCTGAGGACTTATCCACAGGCATATCTCAAAATGGAAGATAAAACTCAATTCAAACACAGCTCGGATTTCAAAAAGAACATCATTTTCATGTTAACCAGAGTTAAAAACTTTGAAATTCCACATTTTCAGATCTGAGCTCTCCCTGAGGACTTATGCCAAGGCATATCTCAAAACTTGGGCACAACTCATTTCTGCCAGAAAACATAAATTTTTATACAAAGCTCGGATTTCAAAAATTAGCAAATATTCTTGTTCCTCAGGGTGGAAAACGGTGAAAATCCATATCATTTTTGGATCCGAGCTTTCCCTGAGGATATATCCCAAGGCATATCTCAAAATGGTAGATAAAACTCAATTCACACACAGCTCGGATTTCAAAAAGAACATCATTTTCATGTTCCCCAGGGTGGAAAACTTTGAAATTCCACATCATTTTCTGATATGAGCTTTTCCTGAGCATTTTTCCCTAGGGATATCTCAAAATGGTAGTTAGAACGCAATTCAACTAGGAAACATAACATATTACGCAGAGTTCGGATTTTGAAAGTAAGCTCATTTTCATGTTGCCCAGAATGGAAAACGTTGAAAATTCACATCGTTCTCGGATGTGAGCTCTACCTGAGGACTTATCCCCAGGCATATCTCAATATGGCAGATAAAACTCAATTCACGCAGAGCTCGGATTTCAAAAAGATCATCATTTTCATGTTAACCAGAGTTAAAAACTTTGAAATTCCACATTATCATATCTGAGCTCTCCCTGAGGACTTATCCCAAGGCATATCTCAAAACATGGGCACAACTCAATTCAGCCAGAAAACATAACTTTTTACGCAAAGCTCGGATTTTGAAAAGAACATCATTTTCTTGTTCACAGGATGGAAAACGCTGAAAATCCACATCATTTTCGGATCCGATCTTTCCCTCAGGATTTATCCCAAGGCATATCTCAAAATGGTAGGTAGAACTTAATTCAGCCAGAAAACATAACTTTTGACTAAGAGCTCAGATTTCAAAAAACAGTTCATTTTCAAGTTCCCCAGAGTGGAAAACTTTGAAACTCCACATCATTTTCTGATCTGAGCTATTCCTGAGCAGTTTTCCCTCGGCATATCTCAAAATGGTAGGTAGAAATCAATTCAGCCAAAAAATATTAATTTTTACTCAGATTTCGGATTTAAAAAATCAGCTCATTTTCATGTTCCCCAGGGTGGAAAAAATTGAAATTCCACATCATTTTCGGATCTGAGCTTTTCCTGAGCAGTTTTCCCTAGGGATATCCCAAAATGGTAGGTCGAGATCAATTCAGCCAGAAAACATTACTTTTGATTCAGAGTTCGGATTTAAAAAATCAGCCCATTTTCAAGTTCCCCAGGGTGGAAAACTATGAAATTCCACATCATTTTCGGATCCAAGCTTTCCCTGAGGATTTATCCCAAGGCATATCTCAAAATGGTAGGTAGAACGCAATTCAGCCAGAAAACATAACTTATTAGGCAGACTTCAGATTTTGAAAGTAAGCCCATTTTCATGTTGCCCAGAATGGAAAACGTTGAAAATTCACATCGTTCTCGGATGTGAGCTCTACCTGAGGACTTATCCCAAGGCATATCTGAAAACTTGGGCAGAACTCAATTCAGCCACAAAACATAACTTTTGACACAGAGCTCGGATTTTGTAAAGAACATAATTTTCTTGTTCCATGGAGAGGAAAACATTGAAATTCCAGAACATTTTAGGATCTGAGCTCTTCCTGCACATTTATCCCAAGGCATATTTCAAAATGGGAGATAAAACTCAATTCAGCAGGAAAACATAACATATTACGCAGAGTTCGGATTTTGAAAGTAAGCTCATTTTCATATTCCCCAGGGTGGAAAACATTGAAATTCCACATTTTCATATCTGAGCTCTCCCTGAGGACTTATCCTAAGGCATATCTCAAAACTTGGGCACAACTCAATTCAGGCAGAAAACATAACTTTTTATACAAAGCTCGAATTTTGAAAAGAACATCATTTTCTTATTCCCAGGGTGGAAAACGTTGAAAATCCACAACATTTTTGGATCCGAGCTTTCCCTGAGGATATATCCCAAGGCATATCTCAAAATGGTAGATAAAACTCAATTCACAAACAGCTCGGATTTTAAAAAGAACATCATTTTCATGTTCCCCAGGGTGGAAAACTTTGAAATTCCACATCATTTTCTGACCTGAGCTTTTCCTGAGCAGTTTTCCCTTGGGATATCTCAAAATGGTAGGTCAAAATCAATTCAGCCAGAAAACATTACTTTTGACTCAGAGTTCGGATTTAAAAAATCAGCCCATTTTCAAGTTCCCCAGGGTGGAAAACTTTGAAATTCCACATCATTTTCGGATCTGAGCTCTCCCTGAGGACTTATCCCCAGGCATATGTCAAAACTTGGGCAGAACTCAATTCAGCCAAAACACATAACTTTTGACACAGAGCTCGGATTTTGAAAAGAACATCATTTCTTTGTTCCACGGGCAGGAAAACATAGAAATTCCACATCATTTTTGGATCTGAGCTCTCCCTGAGGACTTATCCCAAGGCATATCTCAAAATTTCGGCAAAACTCAATTCATCCAGAAAACATAACTTTCGATGCAAAGCTCACATTTTGAAAAGAACATCATTTTCATGTTCCCCAGGGTGGAAAACTTTGAAATTCCACATCATTTTCGGATCAGAGCTCTTCCTGAGGACTTATCCACAGGCATATCTCAAAATGGAAGATAAAACTCAATTCAAACACAGCTCGGATTTCAAAAAGAACATCATTTTCATGTTAACCAGAGTTAAAAACTTTGAAATTCCACATTTTCAGATCTGAGCTCTCCCTGAGGACTTATGCCAAGGCATATCTCAAAACTTGGGCACAACTCATTTCTGCCAGAAAACATAAATTTTTATACAAAGCTCGGATTTCAAAAATTAGCAAATATTCTTGTTCCTCAGGGTGGAAAACGGTGAAAATCCATATCATTTTTGGATCCGAGCTTTCCCTGAGGATATATCCCAAGGCATATCTCAAAATGGTAGATAAAACTCAATTCACACACAGCTCGGATTTCAAAAAGAACATCATTTTCATGTTCCCCAGGGTGGAAAACTTTGAAATTCCACATCATTTTCTGATATGAGCTTTTCCTGAGCATTTTTCCCTAGGGATATCTCAAAATGGTAGTTAGAACGCAATTCAACTAGGAAACATAACATATTACGCAGAGTTCGGATTTTGAAAGTAAGCTCATTTTCATGTTGCCCAGAATGGAAAACGTTGAAAATTCACATCGTTCTCGGATGTGAGCTCTACCTGAGGACTTATCCCCAGGCATATCTCAATATGGCAGATAAAACTCAATTCACGCAGAGCTCGGATTTCAAAAAGATCATCATTTTCATGTTAACCAGAGTTAAAAACTTTGAAATTCCACATTATCATATCTGAGCTCTCCCTGAGGACTTATCCCAAGGCATATCTCAAAACATGGGCACAACTCAATTCAGCCAGAAAACATAACTTTTTACGCAAAGCTCGGATTTTGAAAAGAACATCATTTTCTTGTTCACAGGATGGAAAACGCTGAAAATCCACATCATTTTCGGATCCGATCTTTCCCTCAGGATTTATCCCAAGGCATATCTCAAAATGGTAGGTAGAACTTAATTCAGCCAGAAAACATAACTTTTGACTAAGAGCTCAGATTTCAAAAAACAGTTCATTTTCAAGTTCCCCAGAGTGGAAAACTTTGAAACTCCACATCATTTTCTGATCTGAGCTATTCCTGAGCAGTTTTCCCTCGGCATATCTCAAAATGGTAGGTAGAAATCAATTCAGCCAAAAAATATTAATTTTTACTCAGATTTCGGATTTAAAAAATCAGCTCATTTTCATGTTCCCCAGGGTGGAAAAAATTGAAATTCCACATCATTTTCGGATCTGAGCTTTTCCTGAGCAGTTTTCCCTAGGGATATCCCAAAATGGTAGGTCGAGATCAATTCAGCCAGAAAACATTACTTTTGATTCAGAGTTCGGATTTAAAAAATCAGCCCATTTTCAAGTTCCCCAGGGTGGAAAACTATGAAATTCCACATCATTTTCGGATCCAAGCTTTCCCTGAGGATTTATCCCAAGGCATATCTCAAAATGGTAGGTAGAACGCAATTCAGCCAGAAAACATAACTTATTAGGCAGACTTCAGATTTTGAAAGTAAGCCCATTTTCATGTTGCCCAGAATGGAAAACGTTGAAAATTCACATCGTTCTCGGATGTGAGCTCTACCTGAGGACTTATCCCAAGGCATATCTGAAAACTTGGGCAGAACTCAATTCAGCCACAAAACATAACTTTTGACACAGAGCTCGGATTTTGTAAAGAACATAATTTTCTTGTTCCATGGAGAGGAAAACATTGAAATTCCAGAACATTTTAGGATCTGAGCTCTTCCTGCACATTTATCCCAAGGCATATTTCAAAATGGGAGATAAAACTCAATTCAGCAGGAAAACATAACATATTACGCAGAGTTCGGATTTTGAAAGTAAGCTCATTTTCATATTCCCCAGGGTGGAAAACATTGAAATTCCACATTTTCATATCTGAGCTCTCCCTGAGGACTTATCCTAAGGCATATCTCAAAACTTGGGCACAACTCAATTCAGGCAGAAAACATAACTTTTTATACAAAGCTCGAATTTTGAAAAGAACATCATTTTCTTATTCCCAGGGTGGAAAACGTTGAAAATCCACAACATTTTTGGATCCGAGCTTTCCCTGAGGATATATCCCAAGGCATATCTCAAAATGGTAGATAAAACTCAATTCACAAACAGCTCAGATTTTAAAAAGAACATCATTTTCATGTTCCCCAGGGTGGAAAACTTTGAAATTCCACATCATTTTCTGACCTGAGCTTTTCCTGAGCAGTTTTCCCTTGGGATATCTCAAAATGGTAGGTCAAAATCAATTCAGCCAGAAAACATTACTTTTGACTCAGAGTTCGGATTTAAAAAATCAGCCCATTTTCAAGTTCCCCAGGGTGGAAAACTTTGAAATTGCACATCATTTTCGGATCTGAGCTCTCCCTGAGGACTTATCCCCAGGCATATGTCAAAACTTGGGCAGAACTCAATTCAGCCAAAACACATAACTTTTGACACAGAGCTCGGATTTTGAAAAGAACATCATTTCTTTGTTCCACGAGCAGGAAAACATAAAAATTCCACATCATTTTTGGATCTGAGCTCTCCCTGAGGACTTATCCCAAGGCATATCTCAAAATTTCGGCAAAACTCAATTCATCCAGAAAACATAACTTTCGATGCAAAGCTCAGATTTTGAAAAGAACATCATTTTCATGTTCCCCAGGGTGGAAAACTTTGAAATTCCACATCATTTTCGGATCAGAGCTCTTCCTGAGGACTTATCCACAGGCATATCTCAAAATGGAAGATAAAACTCAATTCAAACACAGCTCGGATTTCAAAAAGAACATCATTTTCATGTTAACCAGAGTTAAAAACTTTGAAATTCCACATTTTCAGATCTGAGCTCTCCCTGAGGACTTATGCCAAGGCATATCTCAAAACTTGGGCACAACTCATTTCTGCCAGAAAACATAAATTTTTATACAAAGCTCGGATTTCAAAAATTAGCAAATATTCTTGTTCCTCAGGGTGGAAAACGGTGAAAATCCATATCATTTTTGGATCCGAGCTTTCCCTGAGGATATATCCCAAGGCATATCTCAAAATGGTAGATAAAACTCAATTCACACACAGCTCGGATTTCAAAAAGAACATCATTTTCATGTTCCCCAGGGTGGAAAACTTTGAAATTCCACATCATTTTCTGATATGAGCTTTTCCTGAGCATTTTTCCCTAGGGATATCTCAAAATGGTAGGTAGAACGCAATTCAACTAGGAAACATAACATATTACGCAGAGTTCGGATTTTGAAAGTAAGCTCATTTTCATGTTGCCCAGAATGGAAAACGTTGAAAATTCAAATCGTTCTCGGATGTGAGCTCTACCTGAGGACTTATCCCCAGGCATATCTCAATATGGCAGATAAAACTCAATTCACGCAGAGCTCGGATTTCAAAAAGAACATCATTTTCATGTTAACCAGAGTTAAAAACTTTGAAATTCCACATTATCATATCTGAGCTCTCCCTGAGGACTTATCCCAAGGCATATCTCAAAACATGGGCACAACTCAATTCAGCCAGAAAACATAACTTTTTACGCAAAGCTCGGATTTTGAAAAGAACATCATTTTCTTGTTCACAGGATGGAAAACGCTGAAAATCCACATCATTTTCGGATCCGATCTTTCCCTCAGGATTTATCCCAAGGCATATCTCAAAATGGTAGGTAAGAACTTAATTCAGCCAGAAAACATAACTTTTGACTAAGAGCTCAGATTTCAAAAAACAGTTCATTTTCAAGTTCCCCAGAGTGGAAAACTTTGAAACTCCACATCATTTTCTGATCTGAGCTATTCCTGAGCAGTTTTCCCTCGGCATATCTCAAAATGGTAGGTAGAAATCAATTCAGCCAAAAAATATTAATTTTTACTCAGATTTCGGATTTAAAAAATCAGCTCATTTTCATGTTCCCCAGGGTGGAAAAAATTGAAATTCCACATCATTTTCGGTTCTGAGCTTTTCCTGAGCAGTTTTCCCTCGGGATATCCCAAAATGGTAGGTCGAGATCAATTCAGCCAGAAAACATTACTTTTGATTCAGAGTTCGGATTTAAAAAATCAGCCCATTTTCAAGTTCCCCAGGGTGGAAAACTATGAAATTCCACATCATTTTCGGATCCAAGCTTTCCCTGAGGATTTATCCCAAGGCATATCTCAAAATGGTAGGTAGAACGCAATTCAGCCAGAAAACATAACTTATTAGGCAGACTTCAGATCTTGAAAATAAGCCCATTTTCATGTTGCCCAGAATGGAAAACGTTGAAAATTCACATCGTTCTCGGATCTGAGCTCTACCTGAGGACTTATCCCAAGGCATATCTGAAAACTTGGGCAGAACTCAATTCAGCCACAAAACATAACTTTTGACACAGAGCTCGGATTTTGTAAAGAACATAATTTTCTTGTTCCATGGAGAGGAAAACATTGAAATTCCAGAACATTTTAGGATCTGAGCTCTTCCTGCACATTTATCCCAAGGCATATTTCAAAATGGGAGATAAAACTCAATTCAGCAGGAAAACATAACATATTACGCAGAGTTCGGATTTTGAAAGTAAGCTCATTTTCATATTCCCCAGGGTGGAAAACATTGAAATTCCACATTTTCATATCTGAGCTCTCCCTGAGGACTTATCCTAAGGCATATCTCAAAACTTGGGCACAACTCAATTCAGGCAGAAAACATAACTTTTTATACAAAGCTCGAATTTTGAAAAGAACATCATTTTCTTATTCCCAGGGTGGAAAACGTTGAAAATCCACAACATTTTTGGATCCGAGCTTTCCCTGAGGATATATCCCAAGGCATATCTCAAAATGGTAGATAAAACTCAATTCACAAACAGCTCAGATTTTAAAAAGAACATCATTTTCATGTTCCCCAGGGTGGAAAACTTTGAAATTCCACATCATTTTCTGACCTGAGCTTTTCCTGAGCAGTTTTCCCTTGGGATATCTCAAAATGGTAGGTCAAAATCAATTCAGCCAGAAAACATTACTTTTGACTCAGAGTTCGGATTTAAAAAATCAGCCCATTTTCAAGTTCCCCAGGGTGGAAAACTTTGAAATTGCACATCATTTTCGGATCTGAGCTCTCCCTGAGGACTTATCCCCAGGCATATGTCAAAACTTGGGCAGAACTCAATTCAGCCAAAACACATAACTTTTGACACAGAGCTCGGATTTTGAAAAGAACATCATTTCTTTGTTCCACGAGCAGGAAAACATAAAAATTCCACATCATTTTTGGATCTGAGCTCTCCCTGAGGACTTATCCCAAGGCATATCTCAAAATTTCGGCAAAACTCAATTCATCCAGAAAACATAACTTTCGATGCAAAGCTCAGATTTTGAAAAGAACATCATTTTCATGTTCCCCAGGGTGGAAAACTTTGAAATTCCACATCATTTTCGGATCAGAGCTCTTCCTGAGGACTTATCCACAGGCATATCTCAAAATGGAAGATAAAACTCAATTCAAACACAGCTCGGATTTCAAAAAGAACATCATTTTCATGTTAACCAGAGTTAAAAACTTTGAAATTCCACATTTTCAGATCTGAGCTCTCCCTGAGGACTTATGCCAAGGCATATCTCAAAACTTGGGCACAACTCATTTCTGCCAGAAAACATAAATTTTTATACAAAGCTCGGATTTCAAAAATTAGCAAATATTCTTGTTCCTCAGGGTGGAAAACGGTGAAAATCCATATCATTTTTGGATCCGAGCTTTCCCTGAGGATATATCCCAAGGCATATCTCAAAATGGTAGATAAAACTCAATTCACACACAGCTCGGATTTCAAAAAGAACATCATTTTCATGTTCCCCAGGGTGGAAAACTTTGAAATTCCACATCATTTTCTGATATGAGCTTTTCCTGAGCATTTTTCCCTAGGGATATCTCAAAATGGTAGGTAGAACGCAATTCAACTAGGAAACATAACATATTACGCAGAGTTCGGATTTTGAAAGTAAGCTCATTTTCATGTTGCCCAGAATGGAAAACGTTGAAAATTCAAATCGTTCTCGGATGTGAGCTCTACCTGAGGACTTATCCCCAGGCATATCTCAATATGGCAGATAAAACTCAATTCACGCAGAGCTCGGATTTCAAAAAGAACATCATTTTCATGTTAACCAGAGTTAAAAACTTTGAAATTCCACATTATCATATCTGAGCTCTCCCTGAGGACTTATCCCAAGGCATATCTCAAAACATGGGCACAACTCAATTCAGCCAGAAAACATAACTTTTTACGCAAAGCTCGGATTTTGAAAAGAACATCATTTTCTTGTTCACAGGATGGAAAACGCTGAAAATCCACATCATTTTCGGATCCGATCTTTCCCTCAGGATTTATCCCAAGGCATATCTCAAAATGGTAGGTAAGAACTTAATTCAGCCAGAAAACATAACTTTTGACTAAGAGCTCAGATTTCAAAAAACAGTTCATTTTCAAGTTCCCCAGAGTGGAAAACTTTGAAACTCCACATCATTTTCTGATCTGAGCTATTCCTGAGCAGTTTTCCCTCGGCATATCTCAAAATGGTAGGTAGAAATCAATTCAGCCAAAAAATATTAATTTTTACTCAGATTTCGGATTTAAAAAATCAGCTCATTTTCATGTTCCCCAGGGTGGAAAAAATTGAAATTCCACATCATTTTCGGTTCTGAGCTTTTCCTGAGCAGTTTTCCCTCGGGATATCCCAAAATGGTAGGTCGAGATCAATTCAGCCAGAAAACATTACTTTTGATTCAGAGTTCGGATTTAAAAAATCAGCCCATTTTCAAGTTCCCCAGGGTGGAAAACTATGAAATTCCACATCATTTTCGGATCCAAGCTTTCCCTGAGGATTTATCCCAAGGCATATCTCAAAATGGTAGGTAGAACGCAATTCAGCCAGAAAACATAACTTATTAGGCAGACTTCAGATCTTGAAAATAAGCCCATTTTCATGTTGCCCAGAATGGAAAACGTTGAAAATTCACATCGTTCTCGGATCTGAGCTCTACCTGAGGACTTATCCCAAGGCATATCTGAAAACTTGGGCAGAACTCAATTCAGCCACAAAACATAACTTTTGACACAGAGCTCGGATTTTGTAAAGAACATAATTTTCTTGTTCCATGGAGAGGAAAACATTGAAATTCCAGAACATTTTAGGATCTGAGCTCTTCCTGCACATTTATCCCAAGGCATATTTCAAAATGGGAGATAAAACTCAATTCAGCAGGAAAACATAACATATTACGCAGAGTTCGGATTTTGAAAGTAAGCTCATTTTCATATTCCCCAGGGTGGAAAACATTGAAATTCCACATTTTCATATCTGAGCTCTCCCTGAGGACTTATCCTAAGGCATATCTCAAAACTTGGGCACAACTCAATTCAGGCAGAAAACATAACTTTTTATACAAAGCTCGAATTTTGAAAAGAACATCATTTTCTTATTCCCAGGGTGGAAAACGTTGAAAATCCACAACATTTTTGGATCCGAGCTTTCCCTGAGGATATATCCCAAGGCATATCTCAAAATGGTAGATAAAACTCAATTCACAAACAGCTCAGATTTTAAAAAGAACATCATTTTCATGTTCCCCAGGGTGGAAAACTTTGAAATTCCACATCATTTTCTGACCTGAGCTTTTCCTGAGCAGTTTTCCCTTGGGATATCTCAAAATGGTAGGTCAAAATCAATTCAGCCAGAAAACATTACTTTTGACTCAGAGTTCGGATTTAAAAAATCAGCCCATTTTCAAGTTCCCCAGGGTGGAAAACTTTGAAATTGCACATCATTTTCGGATCTGAGCTCTCCCTGAGGACTTATCCCCAGGCATATGTCAAAACTTGGGCAGAACTCAATTCAGCCAAAACACATAACTTTTGACACAGAGCTCGGATTTTGAAAAGAACATCATTTCTTTGTTCCACGAGCAGGAAAACATAAAAATTCCACATCATTTTTGGATCTGAGCTCTCCCTGAGGACTTATCCCAAGGCATATCTCAAAATTTCGGCAAAACTCAATTCATCCAGAAAACATAACTTTCGATGCAAAGCTCAGATTTTGAAAAGAACATCATTTTCATGTTCCCCAGGGTGGAAAACTTTGAAATTCCACATCATTTTCGGATCAGAGCTCTTCCTGAGGACTTATCCACAGGCATATCTCAAAATGGAAGATAAAACTCAATTCAAACACAGCTCGGATTTCAAAAAGAACATCATTTTCATGTTAACCAGAGTTAAAAACTTTGAAATTCCACATTTTCAGATCTGAGCTCTCCCTGAGGACTTATGCCAAGGCATATCTCAAAACTTGGGCACAACTCATTTCTGCCAGAAAACATAAATTTTTATACAAAGCTCGGATTTCAAAAATTAGCAAATATTCTTGTTCCTCAGGGTGGAAAACGGTGAAAATCCATATCATTTTTGGATCCGAGCTTTCCCTGAGGATATATCCCAAGGCATATCTCAAAATGGTAGATAAAACTCAATTCACACACAGCTCGGATTTCAAAAAGAACATCATTTTCATGTTCCCCAGGGTGGAAAACTTTGAAATTCCACATCATTTTCTGATATGAGCTTTTCCTGAGCATTTTTCCCTAGGGATATCTCAAAATGGTAGGTAGAACGCAATTCAACTAGGAAACATAACATATTACGCAGAGTTCGGATTTTGAAAGTAAGCTCATTTTCATGTTGCCCAGAATGGAAAACGTTGAAAATTCAAATCGTTCTCGGATGTGAGCTCTACCTGAGGACTTATCCCCAGGCATATCTCAATATGGCAGATAAAACTCAATTCACGCAGAGCTCGGATTTCAAAAAGAACATCATTTTCATGTTAACCAGAGTTAAAAACTTTGAAATTCCACATTATCATATCTGAGCTCTCCCTGAGGACTTATCCCAAGGCATATCTCAAAACATGGGCACAACTCAATTCAGCCAGAAAACATAACTTTTTACGCAAAGCTCGGATTTTGAAAAGAACATCATTTTCTTGTTCACAGGATGGAAAACGCTGAAAATCCACATCATTTTCGGATCCGATCTTTCCCTCAGGATTTATCCCAAGGCATATCTCAAAATGGTAGGTAAGAACTTAATTCAGCCAGAAAACATAACTTTTGACTAAGAGCTCAGATTTCAAAAAACAGTTCATTTTCAAGTTCCCCAGAGTGGAAAACTTTGAAACTCCACATCATTTTCTGATCTGAGCTATTCCTGAGCAGTTTTCCCTCGGCATATCTCAAAATGGTAGGTAGAAATCAATTCAGCCAAAAAATATTAATTTTTACTCAGATTTCGGATTTAAAAAATCAGCTCATTTTCATGTTCCCCAGGGTGGAAAAAATTGAAATTCCACATCATTTTCGGTTCTGAGCTTTTCCTGAGCAGTTTTCCCTCGGGATATCCCAAAATGGTAGGTCGAGATCAATTCAGCCAGAAAACATTACTTTTGATTCAGAGTTCGGATTTAAAAAATCAGCCCATTTTCAAGTTCCCCAGGGTGGAAAACTATGAAATTCCACATCATTTTCGGATCCAAGCTTTCCCTGAGGATTTATCCCAAGGCATATCTCAAAATGGTAGGTAGAACGCAATTCAGCCAGAAAACATAACTTATTAGGCAGACTTCAGATCTTGAAAATAAGCCCATTTTCATGTTGCCCAGAATGGAAAACGTTGAAAATTCACATCGTTCTCGGATCTGAGCTCTACCTGAGGACTTATCCCAAGGCATATCTGAAAACTTGGGCAGAACTCAATTCAGCCACAAAACATAACTTTTGACACAGAGCTCGGATTTTGTAAAGAACATAATTTTCTTGTTCCATGGAGAGGAAAACATTGAAATTCCAGAACATTTTAGGATCTGAGCTCTTCCTGCACATTTATCCCAAGGCATATTTCAAAATGGGAGATAAAACTCAATTCAGCAGGAAAACATAACATATTACGCAGAGTTCGGATTTTGAAAGTAAGCTCATTTTCATATTCCCCAGGGTGGAAAACATTGAAATTCCACATTTTCATATCTGAGCTCTCCCTGAGGACTTATCCTAAGGCATATCTCAAAACTTGGGCACAACTCAATTCAGGCAGAAAACATAACTTTTTATACAAAGCTCGAATTTTGAAAAGAACATCATTTTCTTATTCCCAGGGTGGAAAACGTTGAAAATCCACAACATTTTTGGATCCGAGCTTTCCCTGAGGATATATCCCAAGGCATATCTCAAAATGGTAGATAAAACTCAATTCACAAACAGCTCAGATTTTAAAAAGAACATCATTTTCATGTTCCCCAGGGTGGAAAACTTTGAAATTCCACATCATTTTCTGACCTGAGCTTTTCCTGAGCAGTTTTCCCTTGGGATATCTCAAAATGGTAGGTCAAAATCAATTCAGCCAGAAAACATTACTTTTGACTCAGAGTTCGGATTTAAAAAATCAGCCCATTTTCAAGTTCCCCAGGGTGGAAAACTTTGAAATTGCACATCATTTTCGGATCTGAGCTCTCCCTGAGGACTTATCCCCAGGCATATGTCAAAACTTGGGCAGAACTCAATTCAGCCAAAACACATAACTTTTGACACAGAGCTCGGATTTTGAAAAGAACATCATTTCTTTGTTCCACGAGCAGGAAAACATAAAAATTCCACATCATTTTTGGATCTGAGCTCTCCCTGAGGACTTATCCCAAGGCATATCTCAAAATTTCGGCAAAACTCAATTCATCCAGAAAACATAACTTTCGATGCAAAGCTCAGATTTTGAAAAGAACATCATTTTCATGTTCCCCAGGGTGGAAAACTTTGAAATTCCACATCATTTTCGGATCAGAGCTCTTCCTGAGGACTTATCCACAGGCATATCTCAAAATGGAAGATAAAACTCAATTCAAACACAGCTCGGATTTCAAAAAGAACATCATTTTCATGTTAACCAGAGTTAAAAACTTTGAAATTCCACATTTTCAGATCTGAGCTCTCCCTGAGGACTTATGCCAAGGCATATCTCAAAACTTGGGCACAACTCATTTCTGCCAGAAAACATAAATTTTTATACAAAGCTCGGATTTCAAAAATTAGCAAATATTCTTGTTCCTCAGGGTGGAAAACGGTGAAAATCCATATCATTTTTGGATCCGAGCTTTCCCTGAGGATATATCCCAAGGCATATCTCAAAATGGTAGATAAAACTCAATTCACACACAGCTCGGATTTCAAAAAGAACATCATTTTCATGTTCCCCAGGGTGGAAAACTTTGAAATTCCACATCATTTTCTGATATGAGCTTTTCCTGAGCATTTTTCCCTAGGGATATCTCAAAATGGTAGGTAGAACGCAATTCAACTAGGAAACATAACATATTACGCAGAGTTCGGATTTTGAAAGTAAGCTCATTTTCATGTTGCCCAGAATGGAAAACGTTGAAAATTCAAATCGTTCTCGGATGTGAGCTCTACCTGAGGACTTATCCCCAGGCATATCTCAATATGGCAGATAAAACTCAATTCACGCAGAGCTCGGATTTCAAAAAGAACATCATTTTCATGTTAACCAGAGTTAAAAACTTTGAAATTCCACATTATCATATCTGAGCTCTCCCTGAGGACTTATCCCAAGGCATATCTCAAAACATGGGCACAACTCAATTCAGCCAGAAAACATAACTTTTTACGCAAAGCTCGGATTTTGAAAAGAACATCATTTTCTTGTTCACAGGATGGAAAACGCTGAAAATCCACATCATTTTCGGATCCGATCTTTCCCTCAGGATTTATCCCAAGGCATATCTCAAAATGGTAGGTAAGAACTTAATTCAGCCAGAAAACATAACTTTTGACTAAGAGCTCAGATTTCAAAAAACAGTTCATTTTCAAGTTCCCCAGAGTGGAAAACTTTGAAACTCCACATCATTTTCTGATCTGAGCTATTCCTGAGCAGTTTTCCCTCGGCATATCTCAAAATGGTAGGTAGAAATCAATTCAGCCAAAAAATATTAATTTTTACTCAGATTTCGGATTTAAAAAATCAGCTCATTTTCATGTTCCCCAGGGTGGAAAAAATTGAAATTCCACATCATTTTCGGTTCTGAGCTTTTCCTGAGCAGTTTTCCCTCGGGATATCCCAAAATGGTAGGTCGAGATCAATTCAGCCAGAAAACATTACTTTTGATTCAGAGTTCGGATTTAAAAAATCAGCCCATTTTCAAGTTCCCCAGGGTGGAAAACTATGAAATTCCACATCATTTTCGGATCCAAGCTTTCCCTGAGGATTTATCCCAAGGCATATCTCAAAATGGTAGGTAGAACGCAATTCAGCCAGAAAACATAACTTATTAGGCAGACTTCAGATCTTGAAAATAAGCCCATTTTCATGTTGCCCAGAATGGAAAACGTTGAAAATTCACATCGTTCTCGGATCTGAGCTCTACCTGAGGACTTATCCCAAGGCATATCTGAAAACTTGGGCAGAACTCAATTCAGCCACAAAACATAACTTTTGACACAGAGCTCGGATTTTGTAAAGAACATAATTTTCTTGTTCCATGGAGAGGAAAACATTGAAATTCCAGAACATTTTAGGATCTGAGCTCTTCCTGCACATTTATCCCAAGGCATATTTCAAAATGGGAGATAAAACTCAATTCAGCAGGAAAACATAACATATTACGCAGAGTTCGGATTTTGAAAGTAAGCTCATTTTCATATTCCCCAGGGTGGAAAACATTGAAATTCCACATTTTCATATCTGAGCTCTCCCTGAGGACTTATCCTAAGGCATATCTCAAAACTTGGGCACAACTCAATTCAGGCAGAAAACATAACTTTTTATACAAAGCTCGAATTTTGAAAAAAACATCATTTTCTTATTCCCAGGGTGGAAAACGTTGAAAATCCACAACATTTTTGGATCCGAGCTTTCCCTGAGGATATATCCCAAGGCATATCTCAAAATGGTAGATAAAACTCAATTCACAAACAGCTCGGATTTTAAAAAGAACATCATTTTCATGTTCCCCAGGGTGGAAAACTTTGAAATTCCACATCATTTTCTGACCTGAGCTTTTCCTGAGCAGTTTTCCCTTGGGATATCTCAAAATGGTAGGTCAAAATCAATTCAGCCAGAAAACATTACTTTTGACTCAGAGTTCGGATTTAAAAAATCAGCCCATTTTCAAGTTCCCCAGGGTGGAAAACTTTGAAATTCCACATCATTTTCGGATCTGAGCTCTCCCTGAGGACTTATCCCCAGGCATATGTCAAAACTTGGGCAGAACTCAATTCAGCCAAAACACATAACTTTTGACACAGAGCTCGGATTTTGAAAAGAACATCATTTCTTTGTTCCACGGGCAGGAAAACATAGAAATTCCACATCATTTTTGGATCTGAGCTCTCCCTGAGGACTTATCCCAAGGCATATCTCAAAATTTCGGCAAAACTCAATTCATCCAGAAAACATAACTTTCGATGCAAAGCTCAGATTTTGAAAAGAACATCATTTTCATGTTCCCCAGGGTGGAAAACTTTGAAATTCCACATCATTTTCGGATCAGAGCTCTTCCTGAGGACTTATCCACAGGCATATCTCAAAATGGAAGATAAAACTCAATTCAAACACAGCTCGGATTTCAAAAAGAACATCATTTTCATGTTAACCAGAGTTAAAAACTTTGAAATTCCACATTTTCAGATCTGAGCTCTCCCTGAGGACTTATGCCAAGGCATATCTCAAAACTTGGGCACAACTCATTTCTGCCAGAAAACATAAATTTTTATACAAAGCTCGGATTTCAAAAATTAGCAAATATTCTTGTTCCTCAGGGTGGAAAACGGTGAAAATCCATATCATTTTTGGATCTGAGCTTTCCCTGAGGATATATCCCAAGGCATATCTCAAAATGGTAGATAAAACTCAATTCACACACAGCTCGGATTTCAAAAAGAACATCATTTTCATGTTCCCCAGGGTGGAAAACTTTGAAATTCCACATCATTTTCTGATATGAGCTTTTCCTGAGCATTTTTCCCTAGGGATATCTCAAAATGGTAGGTAGAACGCAATTCAACTAGGAAACATAACATATTACGCAGAGTTCGGATTTTGAAAGTAAGCTCATTTTCATGTTGCCCAGAATGGAAAACGTTGAAAATTCACATCGTTCTCGGATGTGAGCTCTACCTGAGGACTTATCCCCAGGCATATCTCAATATGGCAGATAAAACTCAATTCACGCAGAGCTCGGATTTCAAAAAGAACATCATTTTCATGTTAACCAGAGTTAAAAACTTTGAAATTCCACATTATCATATCTGAGCTCTCCCTGAGGACTTATCCCAAGGCATATCTCAAAACATGGGCACAACTCAATTCAGCCAGAAAACATAACTTTTTACGCAAAGCTCGGATTTTGAAAAGAACATCATTTTCTTGTTCACAGGATGGAAAACGCTGAAAATCCACATCATTTTCGGATCCGATCTTTCCCTCAGGATTTATCCCAAGGCATATCTCAAAATGGTAGGTAGAACTTAATTCAGCCAGAAAACATAACTTTTGACTAAGAGCTCAGATTTCAAAAAACAGTTCATTTTCAAGTTCCCCAGAGTGGAAAACTTTGAAACTCCACATCATTTTCTGATCTGAGCTATTCCTGAGCAGTTTTCCCTCGGCATATCTCAAAATGGTAGGTAGAAATCAATTCAGCCAGAAAACATTACTTTTGAGTCAGAGTTCGGATTTAAAAAATCAGCCCATTTTCAAGTTCCCCAGGGTGGAAAAAATTGAAATTCCACATCATTTTCGGATCCAAGCTTTCCCTGAGGATTTATCCCAAGGCATATCTCAAAATGGTAGGTAGAACGCAATTCAGCCAGAAAACATAACTTATTAGGCAGACTTCAGATTTTGAAAGTAAGCCCATTTTCATGTTGCCCAGAATGGAAAACGTTGAAAATTCACATCGTTCTCGGATCTGAGCTCTACCTGAGGACTTATCCCAAGGCATATCTGAAAACTTGGGCAGAACTCAATTCAGCCACAAAACATAACTTTTGACACAGAGCTCGGATTTTGTAAAGAACATTATTTTCTTGTTCCATGGAGAGGAAAACATTGAAATTCCAGAACATTTTAGGATCTGAGCTCTTCCTGCACATTTATCCCAAGGCATATTTCAAAATGGGAGATAAAACTCAATTCAGCAGGAAAACATAACATATTACGCAGAGTTCGGATTTTGAAAGTAAGCTCATTTTCATATTCCCCAGGGTGGAAAACATTGAAATTCCACATTTTCATATCTGAGCTCTCCCTGAGGACTTATCCTAAGGCATATCTCAAAACTTGGGCACAACTCAATTCAGGCAGAAAACATAACTTTTTATACAAAGCTCGAATTTTGAAAAGAACATCATTTTCTTATTCCCAGGGTGGAAAACGTTGAAAATCCACAACATTTTTGGATCCGAGCTTTCCCTGAGGATATATCCCAAGGCATATCTCAAAATGGTAGATAAAACTCAATTCACAAACAGCTCGGATTTTAGAAAGAACATCATTTTCATGTTCCCCAGGGTGGAAAACTTTGAAATTCCACATCATTTTCTGACCTGAGCTTTTCCTGAGCAGTTTTCCCTTGGGATATCTCAAAATGGTAGGTCAAAATCAATTCAGCCAGAAAACATTACTTTTGACTCAGAGTTCGGATTTAAAAAATCAGCCCATTTTCAAGTTCCCCAGGGTGGAAAACTTTGAAATTCCACATCATTTTCGGATCTGAGCTCTCCCTGAGGACTTATCCCCAGGCATATGTCAAAACTTGGGCAGAACTCAATTCAGCCAAAACACATAACTTTTGACACAGAGCTCGGATTTTGAAAAGAACATCATTTCTTTGTTCCACGGGCAGGAAAACATAGAAATTCCACATCATTTTTGGATCTGAGCTCTCCCTGAGGACTTATCCCAAGGCATATCTCAAAATTTCGGCAAAACTCAATTCATCCAGAAAACATAACTTTCGATGCAAAGCTCAGATTTTGAAAAGAACATCATTTTCATGTTCCCCAGGGTGGAAAACTTTGAAATTCCACATCATTTTCGGATCAGAGCTCTTCCTGAGGACTTATCCACAGGCATATCTCAAAATGGAAGATAAAACTCAATTCAAACACAGCTCGGATTTCAAAAAGAACATCATTTTCATGTTAACCAGAGTTAAAAACTTTGAAATTCCACATTTTCAGATCTGAGCTCTCCCTGAGGACTTATGCCAAGGCATATCTCAAAACTTGGGCACAACTCATTTCTGCCAGAAAACATAAATTTTTATACAAAGCTCGGATTTCAAAAATTAGCAAATATTCTTGTTCCTCAGGGTGGAAAACGGTGAAAATCCATATCATTTTTGGATCCGAGCTTTCCCTGAGGATATATCCCAAGGCATATCTCAAAATGGTAGATAAAACTCAATTCACACACAGCTCGGATTTCAAAAAGAACATCATTTTCATGTTCCCCAGGGTGGAAAACTTTGAAATTCCACATCATTTTCTGATATGAGCTTTTCCTGAGCATTTTTCCCTAGGGATATCTCAAAATGGTAGTTAGAACGCAATTCAACTAGGAAACATAACATATTACGCAGAGTTCGGATTTTGAAAGTAAGCTCATTTTCATGTTGCCAAGAATGGAAAACGTTGAAAATTCACATCGTTCTCGGATGTGAGCTCTACCTGAGGACTTATCCCCAGGCATATCTCAATATGGCAGATAAAACTCAATTCACGCAGAGCTCGGATTTCAAAAAGAACATCATTTTCATGTTAACCAGAGTTAAAAACTTTGAAATTCCACATTATCATATCTGAGCTCTCCCTGAGGACTTATCCCAAGGCATATCTCAAAACATGGGCACAACTCAATTCAGCCACAAAACAACTTTTTTACAAAGCTCAGATTTTGAAAAGAACATCATTTTCTTGTTCCCAGGGTGGAAAATGTTGAAAATCCACATCATTTTCAGATCCGATCTTTTTCTGAGTAGTTTTCCCCAGGCATATCTTGAAATGGTAGATAGAAATCAATTCAGCCAGAAAACATTACTTTTGACACAGAGCTTGGATTTTGAAAAGAACATCATTTTATTGTTCCATGGGGAGGAAAACATAGAAATTCCACATCATTTTTGGATCTGAGCTCTCCCTGAGGACTTTTTCCAAGGTATATCTCAAAATTTCGGCATAACTCAATTCATCCAGAAAACATAACTTTCCATGCAAAGCTCAGATTTTGAAAAGAACATGATTTTCATGTTCCCGAGGGTGGAAAATTTTGAAATTCCACATCATTTTCGGATCAGAGCTCTTCCTGAGGACTTATCCCAAGGCATATCTCAAAATGGTAGATAAAACTCAATTCACGCACAGCTCGGATTTCAAAAAGAACATAATTTTCATGTTAACCAGAGTTAAAAACTTTGAAATTCCACATTTTCAGATCTGAGCTCTCCCTGAGGACTTATCCCAAGGCATATCCCAAAATTTGGGCACAACTCAATTCTGGCAGAAAACATAACTTTTTATACAAAGCTCGGATTTTGAAAAGAACATCATTTTCTTGTTCCCAGGGTGGAAAACGTTGAAAATCCACAACATTTTTGGATCCGAGCTTTCCCTAAGGATATATCCCAAGGCATATCTCAAAATGGTAGATAAAACTCAATTCACACACAGCTCGGATTTCAAAAAGAACATCATTTTCATGTTCCCCACAGTGAAAAACATTGAAATTCCACATTTTCGGATCTGAGCTCTCCCTGAGGACATATCCCAAGGCATATCTCAAAATGGTAGGTGGAACGCAATTCAAACAGGAAACATAACATATTACGCAGAGTTCAGATTTGGAAAGTAAGCCCATTTTCCTGTTGCCCAGAATGGAAAACGTTGAAAATTAACATCGTTCTCGGATGTGAGCTCTACCTGAGGTCCTATCCCCAGGCATATCTCAAAATGGTAGATAAAACTCAATTCACGCACAGCTCGGATTTCAAAAAGAACATCATTTTCATGTTAACCAGAGTTAAAAACTTTGAAATTCCACATTTTCAGATCTGAGCTCTCCCTGAGGACTTATCCCAAGGCATATCTCAAAACTTTGGTAGAACTCAATTCAGCCAGAAAACAACTTTTTACGCAAAGCTCGGATTTTGAAGAGAACATTATTTTCTTCTTGCACAGGGTGGAGAACGTTGAAAATCCACATCATTTTTGGATCCGAGCTTTCCCTGAGGATATATCCCAAGGCATATCTCAAAATGGTAGATATAACTCAATTCACACACCAGAGTTAAAAACTTTGAAATTCCACATTTTCAGATCTCAGCTTTCAGATTCGAGTGTTCTCTGAGGATATATCCCAAGGCATATCTCCAAATGGTAGATAAAACTCAATTCACACACAGCTCGGATTTCAAAAATAACATCATTTTCATGTTCCCCAGAGTGAAAAACATTGAAATTCCACATCATTTTTGGATCCGAGCTTTCCCTGAGGATATATCCCAAGGCATATCTCAAAATGGTAGATATAACTCAATTCACACACAGCTCGGATTTCAAAAAGAACATCATTTTCATGTTCCCCAGAGTGAAAAACATTGAAATTCCACATTTCCGGATCTGAGCTCTCTCTGAGGATTTATCCCAAGGCATATCTCAAAACTTGGGCAGAACTCAATTCACCCAGAAAACATAACTTTTGACACAGAGCTCGGATTTTGAAAAGACCATCATTTTCTTGTTCCACGGGGAGGAAAACATAGATATTCCACATCATTTTTTGGATCTGAGCTCTTCCTGGGGACTTATCCCAAGGCATATCTCAAAATTTCAGCAGAACTCCATTCAGCCAGAAAACATAACTTTTTACGCAAAGCTCAGATTTTGAAAAGAACATCATTTTCATGTTCCCCAGGGTAGAAAACTTTGATATTCCACATCATTTTTGGATCAGAGCTCTTCCTGTGGACTTACCCAAGGCATATCTCAAAATGGTAGATAAAACTCAATTCACGCACAGCTCAGATTTCAAAAAGAACATCATTTTCATGTTCCCCAGAGTGAAAAACATTGAAATTCCACATTTTCGGATCTGAGCTCTCCCTGAGAACATATCCCAAGGCATATCTCAAAATGGTAGGTAGTGCTCAATTCAGCCAGAAAACATAACTTTTTACTCAGAGCTCGAATTTCAAAAATCCGTGAATTTTCTTGTTCCACAGGGTGGAAAACAATGAAAATCCACATCTTTTTTGGATCCAAGTGTTCTCTGAGGATATATCCCAAGGCATATCTCAAAATGGTAGATAAAACTCAATTCACACACAGCTCGGATTTCAAAAAGAACATCATTTTCATGTTCCCCAGAGTGAAAAACATTGAAATTCCACATTTTAGGATCTGAGCTCTCCCTGAGAACATATCCCAAGGCAAATCTCAAAATGGTAGGTTGAACGCAATTCAGCCAGAAAACATTACTTTTGACTCAGAGTTCGGATTTAAAAAATCAGCCCATTTTCATGTTCCCCAGGGTGGAAAACTTTGAAATTCCACATCATTTTCGGATCCAAGCTTTCCCTGAGAACATATCCCAAGGCATATCTCAAAACTTGGGCACAACTCAATTCAAGCAGAAAACATAACTTTTTATACAAAGCTGGGATTTTGAAAAGAACATCATTTTCTTGTTCCCAGGGTGGAAAATGTTGAAAATCCACATCATTTTTCGATCCGAGCTTTCCCTGAGGATCTATCCCAAGGCATATCTCAAAATGGTAGATAAAACTCAATTCACACACAGCTCGGATTTTAAAAAGAACATCATTTTCATGTTCCCCAAGGTGGAAAACTTTGAAATTCCACATCATTTTCTGATCTGAGCTATTCCTGAGCAGTTTTCCCCCGGCATATCTCAAAATGGTAGGCAGAAATCAATTCAGCCAGAAAATATTACTTTTTACTCAGATTTCGGATTTAAAAAATCAGCTCATTTTCATGTTCCAAAGGGTGGAAAAAATTGAAATTCCACATCATTTTCGGATCTGAGCTCTCCCTGAGGACTTATCCCCAGGCATATGTCAAAACTTGGCCAGAACTCAATTCAGCCAAAAAACATAACTTTTGACACAGAGCTCGGATTTTGAAAAGAAAATCATTTCTTTGTTCCACGGGGAGGAAAACATAGAAATTCCATATCATTTTCAGATCCGAGCTCTCCCTGAGGACATATCCCAAGGCATATCTCAAAATGGTAGGTAGAACTCAATTCAGCCACAAAACATAACTTTGGACACAGAGCTCGGATTTTGTAAAGAACATAATTTTCTTGTTCCATGGGGAGGAAAACATTGAAATTCCACAACATTTTAGGATCTGAGCTCTTCCTGCACATTTATCCCAAGGCATATTTCAAAGTGGGAGATAAAACTCAATTCAGCAGGAAAACATAACTTTTTACACACAGCTCGGATGTCAAAAATCAGCGAATATTCTTGTTCCTCAGGGTGGAACAGGGTGAAAATCCACATCATTTTTGGATCCGAGCTTTCCCTGAGGATATATCCAAAGGCATATCTCAAAATGGTAGATAAAACTCAATTCACACACAGCTCGGATTTCAAAAAGAACATCATTTTCATGTTAACCAGAGTTAAAAACTTTGAAATTCCACATTTTCATATCTGAGCTCTCCCTGAGGACTTATCCTAAGGCATATCTCAAAACTTGGGCACAACTCAATTCAGGCAGAAAACATAACTTTTTATACAAAGCTCGGATTTTGAAAAGAACAAAATTTTCTTGTTCCCAGGGTGGAAAACGTTGAAAATCCAAAACATTTTTGGATCCGAGCTTTCCCTGAGGATATATCCCAAGGCATATCTCAAAATGGTAGATAAAACTCAATTCACAAAAAGCTCGGATTTTAAAAAGAACATCATTTTCATGTTCCCCAGGGTGGAAAACTTTGAAATTCCACATCATTTTCTGATCTGAGCTTTTCCTGAGCAGTTTTCCCTAGGCATATCTCAAAATGGTAGGTAAAAATCAATTCAGCCAGAAAACATAACTTTCGATGCAAAGCTCAGATTTTGAAAAGAACATCATTTTCATGTTCCCCCGGGTGGAAAACTTTGAAATTCCAAAACATTTTCGGATCAGAGCTCTTCCTGAGGACTTATCCCAAGGCATATCTCAAAATGGTAGATAAAACTCAATTCACACACAACTCGGATTTCAAAAAGAACATCATTTTCATGTTAAGCAGAGTTAAAAACTTTGAAATTCCACATTTTCAGATCTGAGCTCTCCCTGAGGACTTATCCCAAGGCATATCTCAAAACTTGGGCACAACTCAATTCAGGCAGAAAACATAACTTTTTATACAAAGCTCGGATTTTGAAAAGAACATCATTTTCTTATTCCCAAGGTGGAAAACGTTGAAAATCCACAACATTTTTGGATCCGAGCTTTCCCTGAGGATATATCCCAAGGCATATTTCAAAATGGAAGATAAACCTCAATTCACACACAGCTCGGATTTCAAAAAGAACATCATTTTCATGTTCCCCAGAGTGAAAAACATTGAAATTCCACATTTTAGGATCTGAGCTCTCCCTGAGAACATATCCCAAGGCAAATCTCAAAATGGTAGGTTGAACGCAATTCAGCCAGAAAACATTACTTTTGACTCAGAGTTCGGATTTAAAAAATCAGCCCATTTTCATGTTCCCCAGGGTGGAAAACTTTGAAATTCCACATCATTTTCGGATCCAAGCTTTCCCTGAGAACATATCCCAAGGCATATCTCAAAACTTGGGCACAACTCAATTCAAGCAGAAAACATAACTTTTTATACAAAGCTGGGATTTTGAAAAGAACATCATTTTCTTGTTCCCAGGGTGGAAAATGTTGAAAATCCACATCATTTTTCGATCCGAGCTTTCCCTGAGGATCTATCCCAAGGCATATCTCAAAATGGTAGATAAAACTCAATTCACACACAGCTCGGATTTTAAAAAGAACATCATTTTCATGTTCCCCAAGGTAGAAAACTTTGAAATTCCACATCATTTTCTGATCTGAGCTATTCCTGAGCAGTTTTCCCCCGGCATATCTCAAAATGGTAGGCAGAAATCAATTCAGCCAGAAAATATTACTTTTTACTCAGATTTCGGATTTAAAAAATCAGCTCATTTTCATGTTCCAAAGGGTGGAAAAAATTGAAATTCCACATCATTTTCGGATCTGAGCTCTCCCTGAGGACTTATCCCCAGGCATATGTCAAAACTTGGCCAGAACTCAATTCAGCCAAAAAACATAACTTTTGACACAGAGCTCGGATTTTGAAAAGAAAATCATTTCTTTGTTCCACGGGGAGGAAAACATAGAAATTCCACATCATTTTCAGATCCGAGCTCTCCCTGAGGACATATCCCAAGGCATATAAAATGGTAGGTAGAACTCAATTCAGCCACAAAACATAACTTTGGACACAGAGCTCGGATTTTGTAAAGAACATAATTTTCTTGTTCCATGGGGAGGAAAACATTGAAATTCCACAACATTTTAGGATCTGAGCTCTTCCTGCACATTTATCCCAAGGCATAATTCAAAGTGGGAGATAAAACTCAATTCAGCAGGAAAACATAACTTTTTACACACAGCTCGGATGTCAAAAATCAGCGAATATTCTTGTTCCTCAGGGTGGAACAGGGTGAAAATCCACATCATTTTTGGATCCGAGCTTTCCCTGAGGATATATCCAAAGGCATATCTCAAAATGGTAGATAAAACTCAATTCACACACAGCTCGGATTTCAAAAAGAACATCATTTTCATGTTAACCAGAGTTAAAAACTTTGAAATTCCACATTTTCATATCTGAGCTCTCCCTGAGGACTTATCCTAAGGCATATCTCAAAACTTGGGCACAACTCAATTCAGGCAGAAAACATAACTTTTTATACAAAGCTCGGATTTTGAAAAGAACAAAATTTTCTTGTTCCCAGGGTGGAAAACGTTGAAAATCCAAAACATTTTTGGATCCGAGCTTTCCCTGAGGATATATCCCAAGGCATATCTCAAAATGGTAGATAAAACTCAATTCACAAAAAGCTCGGATTTTAAAAAGAACATCATTTTCATGTTCCCCAGGGTGGAAAACTTTGAAATTCCACATCATTTTCTGATCTGAGCTTTTCCTGAGCAGTTTTCCCTAGGCATATCTCAAAATGGTAGGTAAAAATCAATTCAGCCAGAAAACATAACTTTCGATGCAAAGCTCAGATTTTGAAAAGAACATCATTTTCATGTTCCCCCGGGTGGAAAACTTTGAAATTCCAAAACATTTTCGGATCAGAGCTCTTCCTGAGGACTTATCCCAAGGCATATCTCAAAATGGTAGATAAAACTCAATTCACACACAACTCGGATTTCAAAAAGAACATCATTTTCATGTTAAGCAGAGTTAAAAACTTTGAAATTCCACATTTTCAGATCTGAGCTCTCCCTGAGGACTTATCCCAAGGCATATCTCAAAACTTGGGCACAACTCAATTCAGGCAGAAAACATAACTTTTTATACAAAGCTCGGATTTTGAAAAGAACATCATTTTCTTATTCCCAAGGTGGAAAACGTTGAAAATCCACAACATTTTTGGATCCGAGCTTTCCCTGAGGATATATCCCAAGGCATATTTCAAAATGGTAGATAAACCTCAATTCACACACAGCTCGGATTTCAAAAAGAACATCATTTTCATGTTCCCCAGAGTGAAAAACATTGAAATTCCACATTTTCGGATCTGAGCTCTCCCTGAGAACATATCCCAAGGCATATCTCAAAACTTGGGCACAACTCAATTCAAGCAGAAAACATAACTTTTTATACAAAGCTGGGATTTTGAAAAGAACATCATTTTCTTGTTCCCAGGGTGTAAAACGTTGAAAATCCACATCATTTTTGATCCGAGCTTTCCCTGAGGATATATCCCAAGGCATATCTCAAAATGGTAGATAAAACTCAATTCACACACAGCTCAGATTTCAAAAAGAACATCATTTTCATGTTCCCCAGAGTGAAAAACATTGAAATTCCACATTTTAGGATCTGAGCTCTCCCTGAGAACATATCCCAAGGCAAATCTCAAAATGGTAGGTTGAACGCAATTCAGCCAGAAAACATTACTTTTGACTCAGAGTTCGGATTTAAAAAATCAGCCCATTTTCATGTTCCCCAGGGTGGAAAACTTTGAAATTCCACATCATTTTCGGATCCAAGCTTTCCCTGAGAACATATCCCAAGGCATATCTCAAAACTTGGGCACAACTCAATTCAAGCAGAAAACATAACTTTTTATACAAAGCTGGGATTTTGAAAAGAACATCATTTTCTTGTTCCCAGGGTGGAAAATGTTGAAAATCCACATCATTTTTCGATCCGAGCTTTCCCTGAGGATCTATCCCAAGGCATATCTCAAAATGGTAGATAAAACTCAATTCACACACAGCTCGGATTTTAAAAAGAACATCATTTTCATGTTCCCCAAGGTGGAAAACTTTGAAATTCCACATCATTTTCTGATCTGAGCTATTCCTGAGCAGTTTTCCCCCGGCATATCTCAAAATGGTAGGCAGAAATCAATTCAGCCAGAAAATATTACTTTTTACTCAGATTTCGGATTTAAAAAATCAGCTCATTTTCATGTTCCAAAGGGTGGAAAAAATTGAAATTCCACATCATTTTCGGATCTGAGCTCTCCCTGAGGACTTATCCCCAGGCATATGTCAAAACTTGGCCAGAACTCAATTCAGCCAAAAAACATAACTTTTGACACAGAGCTCGGATTTTGAAAAGAAAATCATTTCTTTGTTCCACGGGGAGGAAAACATAGAAATTCCACATCATTTTCAGATCCGAGCTCTCCCTGAGGACATATCCCAAGGCATATCTCAAAATGGTAGGTAGAACTCAATTCAGCCACAAAACATAACTTTGGACACAGAGCTCGGATTTTGTAAAGAACATAATTTTCTTGTTCCATGGGGAGGAAAACATTGAAATTCCACAACATTTTAGGATCTGAGCTCTTCCTGCACATTTATCCCAAGGCATATTTCAAAGTGGGAGATAAAACTCAATTCAGCAGGAAAACATAACTTTTTACACACAGCTCGGATGTCAAAAATCAGCGAATATTCTTGTTCCTCAGGGTGGAACAGGGTCAAAATCCACATCATTTTTGGATCCGAGCTTTCCCTGAGGATATATCCAAAGGCATATCTCAAAATGGTAGATAAAACTCAATTCACACACAGCTCGGATTTCAAAAAGAACATCATTTTCATGTTAACCAGAGTTAAAAACTTTGAAATTCCACATTTTCATATCTGAGCTCTCCCTGAGGACTTATCCTAAGGCATATCTCAAAACTTGGGCACAACTCAATTCAGGCAGAAAACATAACTTTTTATACAAAGCTCGGATTTTGAAAAGAACAAAATTTTCTTGTTCCCAGGGTGGAAAACGTTGAAAATCCAAAACATTTTTGGATCCGAGCTTTCCCTGAGGATATATCCCAAGGCATATCTCAAAATGGTAGATAAAACTCAATTCACAAAAAGCTCGGATTTTAAAAAGAACATCATTTTCATGTTCCCCAGGGTGGAAAACTTTGAAATTCCACATCATTTTCTGATCTGAGCTTTTCCTGAGCAGTTTTCCCTAGGCATATCTCAAAATGGTAGGTAAAAATCAATTCAGCCAGAAAACATAACTTTCGATGCAAAGCTCAGATTTTGAAAAGAACATCATTTTCATGTTCCCCCGGGTGGAAAACTTTGAAATTCCAAAACATTTTCGGATCAGAGCTCTTCCTGAGGACTTATCCCAAGGCATATCTCAAAATGGTAGATAAAACTCAATTCACACACAACTCGGATTTCAAAAAGAACATCATTTTCATGTTAAGCAGAGTTAAAAACTTTGAAATTCCACATTTTCAGATCTGAGCTCTCCCTGAGGACTTATCCCAAGGCATATCTCAAAACTTGGGCACAACTCAATTCAGGCAGAAAACATAACTTTTTATACAAAGCTCGGATTTTGAAAAGAACATCATTTTCTTATTCCCAAGGTGGAAAACGTTGAAAATCCACAACATTTTTGGATCCGAGCTTTCCCTGAGGATATATCCCAAGGCATATTTCAAAATGGAAGATAAACCTCAATTCACACACAGCTCGGATTTCAAAAAGAACATCATTTTCATGTTCCCCAGAGTGAAAAACATTGAAATTCCACATTTTAGGATCTGAGCTCTCCCTGACAACATATCCCAAGGCAAATCTGAAAATGGTAGGTTGAACGCAATTCAGCCAGAAAACATTACTTTTGACTCAGAGTTCGGATTTAAAAAATCAGCCCATTTTCATGTTCCCCAGGGTGGAAAACTTTGAAATTCCACATCATTTTCGGATCCAAGCTTTCCCTGAGAACATATCCCAAGGCATATCTCAAAACTTGGGCACAACTCAATTCAAGCAGAAAACATAACTTTTTATACAAAGCTGGGATTTTGAAAAGAACATCATTTTCTTGTTCCCAGGGTGGAAAATGTTGAAAATCCACATCATTTTTCGATCCGAGCTTTCCCTGAGGATCTATCCCAAGGCATATCTCAAAATGGTGGATAAAACTCAATTCACAAAAAGCTCGGATTTTAAAAAGAACATCATTTTCATGTTCCCCAGGGTGGAAAACTTTGAAATTCCACATCATTTTCTGATCTGAGCTTTTCCTGAGCAGTTTTCCCTAGGCATATCTCAAAATGGTAGGTAAAAATCAATTCAGCCAGAAAACATAACTTTCGATGCAAAGCTCAGATTTTGAAAAGAACATCATTTTCATGTTCCCCCGGGTGGAAAACTTTGAAATTCCAAAACATTTTCGGATCAGAGCTCTTCCTGAGGACTTATCCCAAGGCATATCTCAAAATGGTAGATAAAACTCAATTCACACACAACTCGGATTTCAAAAAGAACATCATTTTCATGTTAAGCAGAGTTAAAAACTTTGAAATTCCACATTTTCAGATCTGAGCTCTCCCTGAGGACTTATCCCAAGGCATATCTCAAAACTTGGGCACAACTCAATTCAGGCAGAAAACATAACTTTTTATACAAAGCTCGGATTTTGAAAAGAACATCATTTTCTTATTCCCAAGGTGGAAAACGTTGAAAATCCACAACATTTTTGGATCCGAGCTTTCCCTGAGGATATATCCCAAGGCATATTTCAAAATGGTAGATAAACCTCAATTCACACACAGCTCGGATTTCAAAAAGAACATCATTTTCATGTTCCCCAGAGTGAAAAACATTGAAATTCCACATTTTCGGATCTGAGCTCTCCCTGAGAACATATCCCAAGGCAAATCTCAAAATGGTAGGTTGAACGCAATTCAGCCAGAAAACATTACTTTTGACTCAGAGTTCGGATTTAAAAAATCAGCCCATTTTCATGTTCCCCAGGGTGGAAAACTTTGAAATTCCACATCATTTTCGGATCCAAGCTTTCCCTGAGAACATATCCCAAGGCATATCTCAAAACTTGGGCACAACTCAATTCAAGCAGAAAACATAACTTTTTATACAAAGCTGGGATTTTGAAAAGAACATCATTTTCTTGTTCCCAGGGTGGAAAATGTTGAAAATCCACATCATTTTTCGATCCGAGCTTTCCCTGAGGATCTATCCCAAGGCATATCTCAAAATGGTAGATAAAACTCAATTCACACACAGCTCGGATTTTAAAAAGAACATCATTTTCATGTTCCCCAAGGTGGAAAACTTTGAAATTCCACATCATTTTCTGATCTGAGCTGTTCCTGAGCAGTTTTCCCCCGGCATATCTCAAAATGGTAGGCAGAAATCAATTCAGCCAGAAAATATTACTTTTTACTCAGATTTCGGATTTAAAAAATCAGCTCATTTTCATGTTCCAAAGGGTGGAAAAAATTGAAATTCCACATCATTTTCGGATCTGAGCTCTCCCTGAGGACTTATCCCCAGGCATATGTCAAAACTTGGCCAGAACTCAATTCAGCCAAAAAACATAACTTTTGACACAGAGCTCGGATTTTGAAAAGAAAATCATTTCTTTGTTCCACGGGGAGGAAAACAAAGAAATTCCACATCATTTTCAGATCCGAGCTCTCCCTGAGGACATATCCCAAGGCATATCTCAAAATGGTAGGTAGAACTCAATTCAGCCACAAAACATAACTTTGGACACAGAGCTCGGATTTTGTAAAGAACATAATTTTCTTGTTCCATGGGGAGGAAAACATTGAAATTCCACAACATTTTAGGATCTGAGCTCTTCCTGCACATTTATCCCAAGGCATATTTCAAAGTGGGAGATAAAACTCAATTCAGCAGGAAAACATAACTTTTTACACACAGCTCGGATGTCAAAAATCAGCGAATATTCTTGTTCCTCAGGGTGGAACAGGGTGAAAATCCACATCATTTTTGGATCCGAGCTTTCCCTGAGGATATATCCAAAGGCATATCTCAAAATGGTAGATAAAACTCAATTCACACACAGCTCGGATTTCAAAAAGAACATCATTTTCATGTTAACCAGAGTTAAAAACTTTGAAATTCCACATTTTCATATCTGAGCTCTCCCTGAGGACTTATCCTAAGGCATATCTCAAAACTTGGGCACAACTCAATTCAGGCAGAAAACATAACTATTTATACAAAGCTCGGATTTTGAAAAGAACAAAATTTTCTTGTTCCCAGGGTGGAAAACGTTGAAAATCCAAAACATTTTTGGATCCGAGCTTTCCCTGAGGATATATCCCAAGGCATATCTCAAAATGGTAGATAAAACTCAATTCACAAAAAGCTCGGATTTTAAAAAGAACATCATTTTCATGTTCCCCAGGGTGGAAAACTTTGAAATTCCACATCATTTTCTGATCTGAGCTTTTCCTGAGCAGTTTTCCCTAGGCATATCTCAAAATGGTAGGTAAAAATCAATTCAGCCAGAAAACATAACTTTCGATGCAAAGCTCAGATTTTGAAAAGAACATCATTTTCATGTTCCCCCGGGTGGAAAACTTTGAAATTCCAAAACATTTTCGGATCAGAGATCTTCCTGAGGACTTATCCCAAGGCATATCTCAAAATGGTAGATAAAACTCAATTCACGCTCAGCTCAGATTTCAAAAAGAACATCATTTTCATGTTCCCCAGAGTGAAAAACATTGAAATTCCACATTTTCGGATCTGAGCTCTCCCTGAGAACATATCCCAAGGCATATCTCAAAATGGTAGGTAGTGCTCAATTCAGCCAGAAAACATAACTTTTTACTCAGAGCTCGAATTTCAAAAATCCGTGAATTTTCTTGTTCCACAGGGTGGAAAACAATGAAAATCCACATCTTTTTTGGATCCAAGTGTTCTCTGAGGATATATCCCAAGGCATATCTCAAAATGGTAGATAAAACTCAATTCACACACAGCTCGGATTTCAAAAAGAACATCATTTTCATGTTCCCCAGAGTGAAAAACATTGAAATTCCACATTTTAGGATCTGAGCTCTCCCTGAGAACATATCCCAAGGCAAATCTCAAAATGGTAGGTTGAACGCAATTCAGCCAGAAAACATTACTTTTGACTCAGAGTTCGGATTTAAAAAATCAGCCCATTTTCATGTTCCCCAGGGTGGAAAACTTTGAAATTCTACATCATTTTCGGATCCAAGCTTTCCCTGAGAACATATCCCAAGGCATATCTCAAAACTTGGGCACAACTCAATTCAAGCAGAAAACATAACTTTTTATACAAAGCTGGGATTTTGAAAAGAACATCATTTTCTTGTTCCCAGGGTGGAAAATGTTGAAAATCCACATCATTTTTCGATCCGAGCTTTCCCTGAGGATCTATCCCAAGGCATATCTCAAAATGGTAGATAAAACTCAATTCACACACAGCTCGGATTTTAAAAAGAACATCATTTTCATGTTCCCCAAGGTGGAAAACTTTGAAATTCCACATCATTTTCTGATCTGAGCTATTCCTGAGCAGTTTTCCCCCGGCATATCTCAAAATGGTAGGCAGAAATCAATTCAGCCAGAAAATATTACTTTTTACTCAGATTTCGGATTTAAAAAATCAGCTCATTTTCATGTTCCAAAGGGTGGAAAAAATTGAAATTCCACATCATTTTCGGATCTGAGCTCTCCCTGAGGACTTATCCCCAGGCATATGTCAAAACTTGGCCAGAACTCAATTCAGCCAAAAAACATAACTTTTGACACAGAGCTCGGATTTTGAAAAGAAAATCATTTCTTTGTTCCACGGGGAGGAAAACATAGAAATTCCACATCATTTTCAGATCCGAGCTCTCCCTGAGGACATATCCCAAGGCATATAAAATGGTAGGTAGAACTCAATTCAGCCACAAAACATAACTTTGGACACAGAGCTCGGATTTTGTAAAGAACATAATTTTCTTGTTCCATGGGGAGGAAAACATTGAAATTCCACAACATTTTAGGATCTGAGCTCTTCCTGCACATTTATCCCAAGGCATAATTCAAAGTGGGAGATAAAACTCAATTCAGCAGGAAAACATAACTTTTTACACACAGCTCGGATGTCAAAAATCAGCGAATATTCTTGTTCCTCAGGGTGGAACAGGGTGAAAATCCACATCATTTTTGGATCCGAGCTTTCCCTGAGGATATATCCAAAGGCATATCTCAAAATGGTAGATAAAACTCAATTCACACACAGCTCGGATTTCAAAAAGAACATCATTTTCATGTTAACCAGAGTTAAAAACTTTGAAATTCCACATTTTCATATCTGAGCTCTCCCTGAGGACTTATCCTAAGGCATATCTCAAAACTTGGGCACAACTCAATTCAGGCAGAAAACATAACTTTTTATACAAAGCTCGGATTTTGAAAAGAACAAAATTTTCTTGTTCCCAGGGTGGAAAACGTTGAAAATCCAAAACATTTTTGGATCCGAGCTTTCCCTGAGGATATATCCCAAGGCATATCTCAAAATGGTAGATAAAACTCAATTCACAAAAAGCTCGGATTTTAAAAAGAACATCATTTTCATGTTCCCCAGGGTGGAAAACTTTGAAATTCCACATCATTTTCTGATCTGAGCTTTTCCTGAGCAGTTTTCCCTAGGCATATCTCAAAATGGTAGGTAAAAATCAATTCAGCCAGAAAACATAACTTTCGATGCAAAGCTCAGATTTTGAAAAGAACATCATTTTCATGTTCCCCCGGGTGGAAAACTTTGAAATTCCAAAACATTTTCGGATCAGAGCTCTTCCTGAGGACTTATCCCAAGGCATATCTCAAAATGGTAGATAAAACTCAATTCACACACAACTCGGATTTCAAAAAGAACATCATTTTCATGTTAAGCAGAGTTAAAAACTTTGAAATTCCACATTTTCAGATCTGAGCTCTCCCTGAGGACTTATCCCAAGGCATATCTCAAAACTTGGGCACAACTCAATTCAGGCAGAAAACATAACTTTTTATACAAAGCTCGGATTTTGAAAAGAACATCATTTTCTTATTCCCAAGGTGGAAAACGTTGAAAATCCACAACATTTTTGAATCCGAGCTTTCCCTGAGGATATATCCCAAGGCATATTTCAAAATGGTAGATAAACCTCAATTCACACACAGCTCGGATTTCAAAAAGAACATCATTTTCATGTTCCCCAGAGTGAAAAACATTGAAATTCCACATTTTAGGATTTGAGCTCTCCCTGAGAACATATCCCAAGGCAAATCTCAAAATGGTAGGTAGAACGCAATTCAGCCAGAAAACATTGCTTTTGACTCAGAGTTCGGATTTAAAAAATCAGCCCATTTTCATGTTCCCCAGGGTGGAAAACTTTGAAATTCCACATCATTTTCGGATCCAAGCTTTCCCTGAGAACATATCCCAAGGCATATCTCAAAATTTGGGCACAACTCAATTCAAGCAGAAAACATAACTTTTTATACAAAGCTGGGATTTTGAAAAGAACATCATTTTCTTGTTCCCAGGGTGGAAAATGTTGAAAATCCACATCATTTTTGGATCCGAGCTTTCCCTGAGGATATATCCCAAGGCATATCTCAAAATGGTAGATAAAACTCAATTCACACACAGCTCGGTTTATAAAAAGAACATCATTTTCATGTTCCCCAGGGTGGAAAACTTTGAAATTCCACATCATTTTCTGATCTGAGCTATTCCTGAGCAGTTTTCCCCCGGCATATCTCAAAATGGTAGGCAGAAATCAATTCAGCCAGAAAACATTACTTTTGACTCAGAGTTCGGATTTAAAAAATCAGCTCATTTTCATGTTCCAAAGGGTGGAAAAAATTGAAATTCCACATCATTTTCGGATCTGAGCTCTCCCTGAGGACTTATCCCCAGGCATATGTCAAAACTTGGCCAGAACTCAATTCAGCCAAAAAACATAACTTTTGACACAGAGCTCGGATTTTGAAAAGAAAATCATTTCTTTGTTCCACGGGGAGGAAAACATAGAAATTGCACATCATTTTCAGATCCGAGCTCTCCCTGAGGACATATCCCAAGGCATATCTCAAAATGGTAGGTAGAACTCAATTCAGCCACAAAACATAACTTTGGACACAGAGCTCGGATTTTGTAAAGAACATAATTTTCTTGTTCCATGGGGAGGAAAACATTGAAATTCCACAACATTTTAGGATCTGAGCTCTTCCTGCACATTTATCCCAAGGCATATTTCAAAATGGGAGATAAAACTCAATTCAGCAGGAAAATATAACTTTTTACACACAGCTCGGATGTCAAAAATCAGCGAATATTCTTGTTCCTCAGGGTGGAACAGGGTGAAAATCCACATCATTTTTGGATTCGAGCTTTCCCTGAGGATATATCCAAAGGCATATCTCAAAATGGTAGATAAAACTCAATTCACACACAGCTCGGATTTCAAAAAGAACATCATTTTCATGTTAACCAGAGTTAAAAACTTTGAAATTCCACATTTTCATATCTGAGCTCTCCCTGAGGACTTATCCTAAGGCATATCTCAAAACTTGGGCACAACTCAATTCAGGCAGAAAACATAACTTTTTATACAAAGCTCGGATTTTGAAAAGAACAAAATTTTCTTCTTCCCAGGGTGGAAAACGTTGAAAATCCAAAACATTTTTGGATCCGAGCTTTCCCTGAGGATATATCCCAAGGCATATCTCAAAATGGTAGATAAAACTCAATTCACAAAAAGCTCGGATTTTAAAAAGAACATCATTTTCATGTTCCCCAGGGTGGAAAACTTTGAAATTCCACATCATTTTCTGATCTGAGCTTTTCCTGAGCAGTTTTCCCTAGGCATATCTCAAAATGGTAGGTAAAAATCAATTCAGCCAGAAAACATAACTTTCGATGCAAAGCTCAGATTTTGAAAAGAACATCATTTTCATGTTCCCCCGGGTGGAAAACTTTCAAATTCCAAAACATTTTCGGATCAGAGCTCTTCCTGAGGACTTATCCCAAGGCATATCTCAAAATGGTAGATAAAACTCAATTAACACACAACTCGGATTTCAAAAAGAACATCATTTTCATGTTAAGCAGAGTTAAAAACTTTGAAATTCCACATTTTCAGATCTGAGCTCTCCCTGAGGACTTATCCCAAGGCATATCTCAAAACTTGGGCACAACTCAATTCAGGCAGAAAACATAACTTTTTATACAAAGCTCGGATTTTGAAAAGAACATCATTTTCTTGTTCCCCAGGGTGGAAAACGTTGAAAATCCACAACATTTTTGGATCCGAGCTTTCCCTGAGGATATATCCCAAGGCATATTTCAAAATGGTAGATAAACCTCAATTCACACACAGCTCGGATTTCAAAAGGAACATCATTTTCATGTTCCCCAGGGTGGAAAACTTTGAAATTCCACATCATTTTCTGACCTGAGCTTTTCCTGAGCAGTTTTCCCTTGGGATATCTCAAAATGGTAGGTCAAAATCAATTCAGCAAGAAAACATTACTTTTGACTCAGAGTTCGGATTTAAAAAATCAGCCCATTTTCAAGTTCCCCAGGGTGGAAAACTTTGAAATTCCACATCATTTTCGGATCTGAGCTCTCCCTGAGGACTTATCCCCAGGCATATGTCAAAACTTGGGCAGAACTCAATTCAGCCAAAAAACATAACTTTTGACACAGAGCTCGGATTTTGAAAAGAACATCATTTCTTTGTTCCACGGGCAGGAAAACATAGAAATTCCACATCATTTTTGGATCTGAGCTCTCCCTGAGGACTTATCCCAAGGCATATCTCAAAATTTCGGCAAAACTCAATTCATCCAGAAAACATAACTTTCGATGCAAAGCTCAGATTTTGAAAAGAACATCATTTTCATGTTCCCCAGGGTGGAAAACTTTGAAATTCCACATCATTTTCGGATCAGAGCACTTCCTGAGGACTTATCCACAGGCATATCTCAAAATGGAAGATAAAACTCAATTCAAACACAGCTCGGATTTCAAAAAGAACATCATTTTCATGTTAACCAGAGTTAAAAACTTTGAAATTCCACATTTTCAGATCTGAGCTCTCCCTGAGGACTTATGCCAAGGCATATCTCAAAACTTGGGCACAACTCATTTCTGCCAGAAAACATAAATTTTTATACAAAGCTCGGATTTCAAAAATTAGCAAATATTCTTGTTCCTCAGGGTGGAAAACGGTGAAAATCCACATCATTTTTGGATCCGAGCTTTCCCTGAGGATATATCCCAAGGCATATCTCAAAATGGTAGATAAAACTCAATTCACACACAGCTCGGATTTCAAAAAGAACATCATTTTCATGTTCCCCAGGGTGGAAAACTTTGAAATTCCACATCATTTTCTGATATGAGCTTTTCCTGAGCATTTTTCCCTAGGGATATCTCAAAATGGTAGGTAGAACGCAATTCAACTAGGAAACATAACATATTACGCAGAGTTCGGATTTTGAAAGTAAGCTCATTTTCATGTTGCCCAGAATGGAAAACGTTGAAAATTCACATCGTTCTCGGATGTGAGCTCTACCTGAGGACTTATCCCAAGGCATATCTCAATATGGCAGATAAAACTCAATTCACGCAGAGCTCGGATTTCAAAAAGAACATCATTTTCATGTTAACCAGAGTTAAAAACTTTGAAATTCCACATTATCATATCTGAGCTCTCCCTGAGGACTTATCCCAAGGCATATCTCAAATCATGGGCACAACTCAATTCAGCCACAAAACAACTTTTTTACAAAGCTCAGATTTTGAAAAGAACATCATTTTCTTGTTCCCAGGGTGGAAAACGTTGAAAATCCACATCATTTTCAGATCCGATCTTTTCCTGAGTAGTTTTCCCCAGGCATATCTTGAAATGGTAGATAGAAATCAATTCAGCCAGAAAACATTACTTTTGACACAGAGCTTGGATTTTGAAAAGAACATCATTTTCTTGTTCCATGGGGAGGAAAACATAGAAATTCCACATCATTTTTGGATCTGAGCTCTCCCTGAGGACTTTTCCCAAGGTATATCTCAAAATTTCGGCATAACTCAATTCATCCAGAAAACATAACTTTCCATGCAAAGCTCAGATTTTGAAAAGAACATGATTTTCATGTTCCCGAGGGTGGAAAATTTTGAAATTCCACATCATTTTCGGATCAGAGCTCTTCCTGAGGACTTATCCCAAGGCATATCTCAAAATGGTAGATAAAACTCAATTCACGCACAGCTCGGATTTCAAAAAGAACATAATTTTCATGTTAACCAGAGTTAAAAACTTTGAAATTCCACATTTTCAGATCTGAGCTCTCCCTGAGGACTTATCCCAAGGCATATCCCAAAATTTGGGCACAACTCAATTCAGGCAGAAAACATAACTTTCTATACAAAGCTCGGATTTTGAAAAGAACATCATTTTCTTGTTCCCAGGGTGGAAAACGTTGAAAATCCACAACATTTTTGGATCCGAGCTTTCCCTAAGGATATATCCCAAGGCATATCTCAAAATGGTAGATAAAACTCAATTCACAAAAAGCTCAGATTTTGAAAAGAACATCATTTTCTTGTTCCCAGGGTGGAAAACGTTGAAAATCCACATCATTTTCAGATCCGATCTTTTCCTGAGTAGTTTTCCCCAGGCATATCTTGAAATGGTAGATAGAAATCAATTCAGCCAGAAAACATTACTTTTGACACAGAGCTTGGATTTTGAAAAGAACATCATTTTCTTGTTCCATGGGGAGGAAAACATAGAAATTCCACATCATTTTTGGATCTGAGCTCTCCCTGAGGACTTTTCCCAAGGTATATCTCAAAATTTCGGCATAACTCAATTCATCCAGAAAACATAACTTTCCATGCAAAGCTCAGATTTTGAAAAGAACATGATTTTCATGTTCCCGAGGGTGGAAAATTTTGAAATTCCACATCATTTTCGGATCAGAGCTCTTCCTGAGGACTTATCCCAAGGCATATCTCAAAATGGTAGATAAAACTCAATTCACGCACAGCTCGGATTTCAAAAAGAACATAATTTTCATGTTAACCAGAGTTAAAAACTTTGAAATTCCACATTTTCAGATCTGAGCTCTCCCTGAGGACTTATCCCAAGGCATATCCCAAAATTTGGGCACAACTCAATTCAGGCAGAAAACATAACTTTTTATACAAAGCTCGGATTTTGAAAAGAACATCATTTTCTTGTTCCCAGGGTGGAAAACGTTGAAAATCCACAACATTTTTGGATCCGAGCTTTCCCTAAGGATATATCCCAAGGCATATCACAAAATGGTAGATAAAACTCAATTCACACACAGCTCGGATTTCAAAAAGAACATCATTTTCATGTTCCCCACAGTGAAAAACATTGAAATTCCACATTTTCGGATCTGAGCTCTCCCTGAGGACATATCCCAAGGCATATCTCAAAATGGTAGGTGGAACGCAATTCAACCAGGAAACATAACATATTACGCAGAGTTCAGATTTGGAAAGTAAGCCCATTTTCATGTTGCCCAGAATGGAAAACGTTGAAAATTAACATCGTTCTCGGATGTGAGCTCTAGCTGAGGTCCTATCCCCAGGCATATCTCAAAATGGTAGATAAAACTCAATTCACGCACAGCTCGGATTTCAAAAAGAACATCATTTTCATGTTAACCAGAGTTAAAAACTTTGAAATTCCACATTTTCAGATCTGAGCTCTCCCTGAGGACTTATCCCAAGGCATATCTCAAAACTTTGGTAGAACTCAATTCAGCCAGAAAACAACTTTTTACGCAAAGCTCGGATTTTGAAGAGAACATTATTTTCTTCTTGCACAGGGTGGAGAACGTTGAAAATCCACATCATTTTTGGATCCGAGCTTTCCCTGAGGATATATCCCAAGGCATATCTCAAAATGGTAGATATAACTCAATTCACACACCAGAGTTAAAAACTTTGAAATTCCACATTTTCAGATCTCAGCTTTCAGATTCGAGTGTTCTCTGAGGATATATCCCAAGGCATATCTCCAAATGGTAGATAAAACTCAATTCACACACAGCTCGGATTTCAAAAATAACATCATTTTCATGTTCCCCAGAGTGAAAAACATTGAAATTCCACATTTCCGGATCTGAGCTCTCTCTGAGGATTTATCCCAAGGCATATCTCAAAACTTGGGCAGAACTCAATTCACCCAGAAAACATAACTTTTGACACAGAGCTCGGATTTTGAAAAGACCATCATTTTCTTGTTCCACGGGGAGGAAAACATAGATATTCCACATCATTTTTTGGATCTGAGCTCTTCCTGGGGACTTATCCCAAGGCATATCTCAAAATTTCAGCAGAACTCCATTCAGCCAGAAAACATAACTTTTTACGCAAAGCTCAGATTTTGAAAAGAACATCATTTTCATGTTCCCCAGGGTAGAAAACTTTGATATTCCACATCATTTTTGGATCAGAGCTCTTCCTGAGGACTTACCCAAGGCATATCTCAAAATGGTAGATAAAACTCAATTCACGCACAGCTCAGATTTCAAAAAGAACATCATTTTCATGTTCCCCAGAGTGAAAAACATTGAAATTCCACATTTTCGGATCTGAGCTCTCCCTGAGAACATATCCCAAGGCATATCTCAAAATGGTAGGTAGTGCTCAATTCAGCCAGAAAACATAACTTTTTACTCAGAGCTCGAATTTCAAAAATCCGTGAATTTTCTTATTCCACAGGGTGGAAAACAATGAAAATCCACATCTTTTTTGGATCCAAGTGTTCTCTGAGGATATATCCCAAGGCATATCTCAAAATGGTAGATAAAACTCAATTCACACACAGCTCGGATTTCAAAAAGAACATCATTTTCATGTTCCCCAGAGTGAAAAACATTGAAATTCCACATTTTAGGATCTGAGCTCTCCCTGAGAACATATCCCAAGGCAAATCTCAAAATGGTAGGTTGAACGCAATTCAGCCAGAAAACATTACTTTTGACTCAGAGTTCGGATTTAAAAAATCAGCCCATTTTCATGTTCCCCAGGGTGGAAAACTTTGAAATTCCACATCATTTTCGGATCCAAGCTTTCCCTGAGAACATATCCCAAGGCATATCTCAAAACTTGGGCACAACTCAATTCAAGCAGAAAACATAACTTTTTATACAAAGCTGGGATTTTGAAAAGAACATCATTTTCTTGTTCCCAGGGTGGAAAATGTTGAAAATCCACATCATTTTTCGATCCGAGCTTTCCCTGAGGATCTATCCCAAGGCATATCTCAAAATGGTAGATAAAACTCAATTCACACACAGCTCGGATTTTAAAAAGAACATCATTTTCATGTTCCCCAAGGTGGAAAACTTTGAAATTCCACGTCATTTTCTGATCTGAGCTATTCCTGAGCAGTTTTCCCCCGGCATATCTCAAAATGGTAGGCAGAAATCAATTCAGCCAGAAAATATTACTTTTTACTCAGATTTCGGATTTAAAAAATCAGCTCATTTTCATGTTCCAAAGGGTGGAAAAAATTGAAATTCCACATCATTTTCGGATCTGAGCTCTCCCTGA
>JAUCBL010000570.1:0-49254 GCA_033807585.1 Hydrophis major
AACAAAGTGCAGTGTGTTTTCTTATATATACCCCATTCGCTAGCCTTCTTCTAAATTTTAATTTTAGTAATATTTTTATTTTTGCCTTTTATTTTAAAGGGAAAGCCTCAGAGTTTTTTCTTCTTTATTTTTCTTTTCTTTTTTAATGGGAATTTTTTGCTTTTCATATTTATGTTTTTGGACTACTTTGTTGTTGAGGTTGTTTTTTTTTTTTTGTTTTTTTTGGATTATTGAGACTTTTTAATTGGATTAAGGTGTGAAGAATCTGAAGGAACTTTTTTGTTTTTTTTGTTTTTTCTCTTTTTGCTTTTTCTTTTTTCCTTTTTCTTTTGCTCTTAATCAATATTATTATTGTTGGATGTGTTTGTTTTCTCCTTTCTATTTTTTCCTTTTTTATGGTGGACTATCTCGTAATTGGATTAGGGTCTAGAAGAACCTGAAGATCTTTCTTCTTCCTTTTTTCCTGTTTCTTCTTTGGTTTCGTGTTTTTTACTATTGGAGTTCTCCATTTTGGATTATAATTGGCTGCTCTACCAGTTGGATTAAAAGTCAAGAAGAATTTGAAGTTTTGGAAACATTGAAATGAGCAGGAAACCAATACCATCTGGCATTTCTGCTTCTACCTCTGCTTCCCCACCAGTTGGAGGACAACGTTTAATTCAGACAATGTTGAAGCAAGATAAGGAACAAGAAAAAATAACTTTACAGATGATTATGCAAGGAATCCAAGATCTCAAGACAAAATCAGATATCATTGAACAAAGAACAGGAAATATTGAACAAAGAACAGAAAATATTGAACAAAGAATAGAAAAGATTGAACAAAGAGCAGAAAATATTGAACAAAGAGCAGAAAATATTGAACAAAGAATAGAGAAGACTGATGAAAAAGTGGAAAATATTAAACAAATGATGGTTAAGTATGAGGAGAGATTCCAAAAAATTGAGGAAGAAGGAAAACAAAGAGAGAAGAAGATTGGAAATATTGACAGCAGACTAACAGCGGTTGAACAAGAAAAAGGTGGGATGTTGAGGTGGGAGATGGAAAGGTCAGAATTTTACCTCAGATTTCAAAATATAGAAGAGGAAAAAGGAGAAAATTTGGCAGCGGTAATGATAGAAATTTTGGCAGATGTTTTGGAAATTACAGAGGAAAAGATGATGGATGGAATAGATGAGATATATCGAGTCTATACAAGATATGCGATGAGAAATAAATTACCCAGGGAAGTCCATATTAGATTTACTAAAAAATCCATTAAAACGCAAATATTACAAGTAGTAAGAGAGAAAACACTGAAATACAAGGGTAAAGAGGTTGTGGTTTTAAAACAAATACCCAGAAGAGTGAGAGAGATGAGAAGAGAATATCGATTTCTGACCAAAATACTATTGGAAAATGAAGTGAATTATAGATGGCTGATTCCAGAAGGACTAGTGTTTGGGTGGCAAGAGCAAAGATATAGAATTGATTCAATTGAGAAAGCAGAACTTTTCCATGCAGAATTCTTTGGAGGAAGAAGAGAGGAAGCAGAGAAAGAGGCTTTATCAATTGAGTTTCAAGATGAACAACTGGAGACTGAAAAAGAGAAAGGAGCAGCAGGGGGACAGATGGATAATAAAGAACAGCGTGAAGTGAGATCCACGAGAGCTGTTAGACCTAAATATAAAGCATAATCATGGAGGAAAAAAAACTGATTACAATGAATATAAATGGACTTAATTCAGCTGTTAAAAGAAGGAAAACTTTTCATAAATTAGAGAAATTAAAATTTGATATAATTTGTTTACAAGAAGTTCACATTAAAAAACAACATGAACAATTGTTATTACAGCCAAAATTAGGGAAAATATTTACCTCTTTGACTCAATGTAAGAAAAGAGGTGTGGTTTTATACATTAAAGAGGCTATTCCAGCAAAATTGATTTACACGGATGAAGATGGAAGAGTATTAATGGTAGAAATAATGGACAATAATATAAAAATACTCTTGATTGCAATTTATGCTCCGAATGATAAACAAGAAGAGTTTTATAAAAAGCTACATATGAAAATAATTGGACTGGACTATGTTAATATAATTATGATGGGAGATTTTAATGGAATTGTGGACAATAAACTGGACTATATAGCAACAACAACAAAGCAAAATAGAAAGGCTCTCCCAAGGTCCTTTTTTAAAATGACAGATGAATTAACTTTAAAAGATATTTGGAGAGAAAGAAACGTTAAAGCTAAACAATATACTTTTTATTCAAATAGACATTTATCATGGTCCAGATTAGATATGATTGGGATCTCAACAGAACTAATATCTAATATTAAAGAAACAAATATTGAAACAAGTACCTGGGCAGATCATAGCCCAATGACAATTAAATGGAAGGGACAAAAAAAAAGATCGAGATGGACATTAAATAATACTATTTTAAAGGAGAAAGATTTTACACAATGGATGGAGAAGGAATTGGCTTTTTTCTTCAGAGAAAATAAAAAAGAAGATACTTCAACGCAAAATGTGTGGGACACAATGAAGGCATACGCTAGAGGTTTGATAATAGATTATACAAGAAAAAAGAATATTAGGAAAAGGCAAGCTTCTAAGGCCTTGGAAGATGAGTATAAAATTCTTGAAAAAGAATTACAGAAAATGCCACAGAAAAAGGATATTAAATTGAAGCTGGATGTAATCAAACATAAAATGGAATTAATAGAGAAAGAAGAACTGGCACAGAAAATTAGAAACTCTAAACAGAATTATTTTGAAGATACAAATAAACCAGGTAGATGGCTAGCATATAAATTGAGAAAAGAGAAGGAATCAAGAAAAATATTGAAGTTAATAGATGAACAAGGCCAAGTTTGTTATGGGAATAAGGAGAAAAAAGAAATTATTCGAGATTTTTATGGGCAATTATATAAACAGGAAAATATTGACGAAGAAAAAGTCAAACAGTATTTACAGGAAGCTAATTTACCAAAGATACCTAAAGAGACTGAAGAAATGCTAGAAAGCAATATAACAATGATGGAACTAAATGAAGCATTTAAGAGACAAAATAATGGGAAAGCTCCGGGTCCAGATGGGCTTCCAGTAGAATTTTATAAAACATTTCAAGAATTATTGAGCATCCCATTGTTAGAAGTTATGAATGAAGTTATGTTAAAAAAGATGATACCTAAAACATGGTCAGAGGCTTATATTACACTCATACCGAAGGAAGAGACTGACCCATTGCAAATTAAGAATTATAGACCTATTTCTTTATTGAATGCAGACTATAAAATCTTTGCTTCAATCTTAGCAGAAAGACTTAAAAAATATTTAAATAATTTTATTCACTCAGATCAAAATGGATTTCTGCCAAAGAGACAAATTAGAGACAATATGAGAGTAATCCTGGACACCTTGGAATACTATGAGGCTCATCCTGAAAAGCAAATGGCTTTGATATTCCTAGATGCTCAAAAAGCATTTGATAACGTGAACTGGAGATTTATGTTATTATTATTGGAGCAGATGGGTTTCGCTAAAAAATTTATTCAAGCAATAGAAGCTATATATAATAAACAGACAGCAAGGGTAATGATGGAGGGGGAACTTACAGATTTTATTAATATAAGGAAAGGCACAAGACAAGGATGCCCCCTATCTCCTTTGCTATTTGTGTTGACCTTGGAAGTGTTGAATAGAAATATTAGGGATGATAAAAGCATAAAAGGAATGAAAATTAAGAAGGAAGAATTTAAGCTACAAGCTTTTGCTGATGACTTAGCTTTTATTTTGGAAGATCCGCTAGAAACAGCTCCAAAGTTACTGGAAAGGATAGAGACATATGGAGAGGTGGCTGGTTTGAAAATAAATAAAGACAAAACAAAGATTTTGACAAAGAATATGCTATTGAGACAGAGAGAAGAATTGGCAGATCTTTTGAAAATTCAAGTTACAAATAAGGTTAAGTATCTGGGGATATATTTGATAACAAGATGTAGCACATTAAAGGAGAATAATTATATTAAACTTAAACAACAGATAACTACAGATTTGAAGAAGTGGGAAAACTTGCAATTGTCATTAATAGGGAGAATTTCAACAATTAAGATGAATATCTTACCTAGAATTTTATTTTTGTTTCAAACAATACCAATTAGGCTTGGAAAAGACTATTTTGAAGATTTAAATAAAATTATGTTGAAGTTTATATGGCAAGGTAAAAAAGCGAGAATAAAGCTAAAGCTTTTGCAAGATGCTAGAATTAGAGGAGGTTTTGGTCTGCCTAATTGGGAATTGTATTATCAAGCTGCAAGTTTGATGTGGGTCAAAGAATGGATAACATTAAGGAAACATAGGTTGTTGACATTAGAAGGGCATGACTTGCTGTTGGGCTGGCATGCTTTTTTATGGTATAAGGGAACTAAAACACAGGGTTATTTTAGAAGACATTATGTACGGGAGTCTTTGTGGTTAAATTGGGAGAAGATAAAAAGACAATGTTATTTGAAAATTCCAGTTTGGTGATCGACCATTGAAGCATTTTCCTATCCTATAATCTACAAGAAGGAACAAACAGTTAGATATGGGGAACTTTTAGATGAAAAGGGTGAACTTAAATCGATCCAAAACTTAGAAGAACAAGGTATAAGGATGAATTGGTTTTCATATGCACAAATACATTCAAGGTATGATGAAGATTCCAAAATGGAGGGATTTTATGATAAACAGACTGATTTAGATAAGATCTTGATGGGTACTGATGAGAAGGTGATTAAAAAACTATATGGTTATTTACTGGGAATGAAATTAGAGGAAGAACAAGTCAAAGAAACTATGATTGTTTGGGGGAAGAATTTTGGATATGGGATTGATTTAGAGAAATGGCAGAAATTGTGGTCTCAAAATTATAAAATGACAATGTCAACAGCATATAAAGAAAACTTGTATAAGATGTTTTACAGGTGGCACTTTCCCCCGACAGGAATAGCAAGAATGTTTAAGAACAAATCTGAAAAATGCTGGAAATGTCATCAGATACCCGGCTCGTATTACCATATGTGGTGGACTTGTGAGGATGCTAGAAAATATTGGACTATAATTCGCATGTGGTTGGAAAAAATGACAAAGAAACATATAGACTTGAAACCAGAGATCTTCTTATTGGGAATTTTACCTGATATATATAGTAAAGATTTGAAATACCTGATTGTAAATGTATTAACAGCGGCCAGGATTGTATTTGCTAAAAATTGGAAGAATGAGAAAATACCATTACAGGAAGAAATTATTAAGAAAATATTGGAATGTGCTGAGATGAGCAGATTGACATTTGAAATTAGAGAGCAAGAGGATAAACAATTTTACGAAATTTGGGATCTTTTTTATAAATGGCTAGATGATAAAATACGACAATAGAATATTTAGAATGCTAGATAGTAAGGAATATCTTTATTTTGCTATTATTTTGTTATTTGATATTATATTTATAAAGGGTTTTTTAGGATTGATTTGATATGATTATATGATTTGTTATAGAGTAAACTGGTTTAAAGTATTGTTAGCTCATAAAGCATGAATGATTAAAAATAGTCAAAAACTTCTTTTTTTAGTGATATTAGGATATATAAGTTTGGATTGACAATATGAGTTGTTATGTAACATAATTGTAATTGAGACTACAGAATGAATGCACAAAAATGATGAACCAACTGACACACTGGATGTACATATAAGAGTTGATGTTTTTATGTTTTGTTTGTCTTGTTTGTTTGTAGAAAATTAATAAAATCTTTTTCAAAAAAAAAAAAAAAGAAAAGGAGAAAAGAAGTGGGAGTGGTGGATTAAAAGTAATATTGTGACAAGATTGATAAATATGACCAGGGGTGGGATTCAAATTTCTTTTCAACCAGTTCTGTGGGCATGGCTTAATTTGTGGGTGTGGCTTGCTGGCTGGGTGTGGCTTGGTGGTCACATGACTGGCTGGGCATGGCTTGGTGGTCATGTGATTGTGTGGGCGTGACCAACTCAATGTCACTCACATCAAGGGGTGCCTCGCCTGGCCCCTCCCCTCCCAGCCATTCCTTGTCACACCCAGCCTCAACTTTATAGTTCTGTAAAAATGTTGCTCACCATTGTTTGACTTTATTATCTATGTACTATAGATGTACTTTCATGGACCACTGAAAGGAGGAAATGGGCGTTGGTCCTTACCTGACACGCCATTTCTCTTCGAGCTGCGAGAATCATCCAGAGAGTGGGAGGTGCTTCAGTCTGCGTCATTGTAGGCTGAGCTTAATTATTGAGGAACGCTCTAACTTCCCTCACGTGGCTTCCTGGCAGCGTTCTCCAGTTTATGTGAAGTCGAGAGGGCAGAGAAATTCGTACTCTCATCTTACTAGACTTAAGGGTTCATTGGCCGAAACAAGACCCCACCAGACGGTGAAAGAATAAGGGTGGGGCTAGATGATCCTCGCAGCTCGAAGAGAAATGGCGTGTCAGGTAAGGACCAACGCCCATTCTCCTTAGAGCTGCTCGGATCATCCAGAGAGTGGGACATACCAAAGCTTGGCTGTCCTACGGGAGGGACTCCGTCTGGTCTGGAAGCCTCTGCGGGTCCTTAAGGACTTGCTGAAGGACTCGTCTGCCAAACGAAGCCTCCGCCGAGGCAAATATGTCGATCTTATAATGCCTAATGAAAGGAGACGGGGAGGCCCAGGTGGCAGCCCGGCAAATATCAGTGATTGGGGCTTGGGTGGCCCAAGCTCCCGAGGTAGCCGCACTTCTGGTGGAATGTGCTGTTATTCCGCTGGGTACTGGCAGAGCCTGTGACAAGTAAGATCTAGAGATAGTGGCTCTGATCCAGCGGCCGATGGTTGAAGGGGATACTTTGTGGCCCAATGTCTTGGGTTGAAAGGAAAGAAATAGGGATTCGGACCTCCTAAAGGGCTGAGTGTGCTTCATGTAAATGTGAAGGGCACGTCTCACATCCAGAGTGTGCCAAAGCTTCTCCCACTCCGGCGAGGGATTGGGGCAGAAGTTTGGGAGTGTGAGTTCCTGTGCCCTGTGGAAGGCTGAGTTGACCTTGGGCAAGAAGGTAGGATCAGGTCAGAGGACCACCCGGTCGGCATGGAAGATGCAAAGGTCCTTTCTCACCGACAAGGCTGCGATCTCCGAGATTCAGCGAGCCGAAGTGATGGCCACCAGGAACATGACTTTGAATGTTAAAAACTGGAGGGTGGATTCCCTGAGAGGCTCAAAGGGGTGTTTAGTAAGGGACCCAAGGACCTTATTGAGGTCCCAGGTAGGATATCGGTGAACGGTTGAGGGGCACAAGTTAGTGGCTCCTCTGAGGAATGCCCTAATGCGAGGGTGGTAGGAAAGGGAACCAAGGTTGTCACAGGCGATGACAGTTGAGAGGGCTGCGACCTGACACCTCAAGGTGTTGGGGAAAGCCCTTTCCTCAGACCTTCTTGGAGGTAGTCCAAAACTTGAGCAATGGAGGGCGAAAGCGGGTTGAAACTATGGCACCACTTGTAGAAACTATTCCAAGTGGCGTTGTATATTCGGGTAGTTGAGGGCCGCCTGGCAGCTAAAATGGTATCGATAACCTGGTCAGAGAGCTTCTCATTTCTTAGATGTTCCCGCTCAACCTCCAAACGGTTAACTGGAGCCATTGGGGCTCCGGATGTTGTAGGGGCTCCTGAGAAAGGGAGATCCTGTTCGGGGGGATTTTCCAGGGAGGTGCCACCGATCGGTTGCGGAGGTCCGCAAACCATGGGCGTCTGGGCCAGTAGGGGGCCACCAGAAGCAGTTCCGCCTTCTCGTGGATCAGTTTCTGGATGACTCTGGGAACTAGGGCTAATGGGAGGAATGCATATAGAAGCCCTGGGGGCCAGGGGCAACGGAGGGCATTGTAATTCTCGGCCCCGTGGGAAGGGTACCTTGAGAAAAACCTTGAGGGGGGATGCGAAGAGGTCCACTCTCGGGAGGCCGAAGATCATGGTCACCTCCCTGAACAGACGGGTGGATACGCCACTCGGACTGGTCCACCGTAGCCCTGCTCAACCAGCCTGCTTGGGTGTTTGAGACCCCCGAGATGTGCTCTGCTTTGAGAGAGATTGTGCTCCGCCCAACGGCAGAGACGCTCGGCCTCTCCCATCAACCGTATGGACTGGGTACCCCCCTGCCTGTTGACGTGCGCCTTGGCGGTGATGTTGTCCGTGAGTATAAGGACATGCCGCCCGCGTACCTGAGGGAGGAAGTTGAGCAGGGCCAGATGGATGGCGTGGAGTTCCAACCAGTTTATACTGTATGCCCATTCTGCCTGCGACCATCTGCCCTATGTGGTGAGCGAGTGGATGTGAGCGCCCCATCCGGACAGACTGGCGTCTGTGGTGAGGGTGAGACGTTGGGGCTCCTTGAAGTGATGACCCTTGTTGATGGCAGGATTGGTCCACCAGAGGAGAGACATGAGGACCCTTGGAGGAACCTTGACCGTGGCCTTTGAATTGCTTCTGCCGGATCTTTGGAATGGAAGCAGGAACCACTGTAGGGATCTGGTGTGTAAACGGGCCCAGGGAACAATGGAAATGCATGAGACCATTTTGCCTAATAAATTAGACAATTCTAAGAGTGTTACCTTTTTTGCTCGTCGGATATGTTTGATGGATTCCTGGATGCTAAGGAATCTTTCCGAGGAAAGGAAGACCTTCCCTTTCACTGTGTCAATGACGGACCCCAAGTGGGTTATCCGGGTAGATGGCAACAATTGGCTCTTTTGACAGTTTACTAGGAACCCATGGTCTTGGAGGGCAGAGAGAGTAGCTCTGGTGTCCCTCTCTGCTTGGCATCTGGAGTGGGACAGGATGAGGATGTCATCCAGGTAGCAGTGGAGATGCACTGGAAGGTTGCTGAGGTGAGCCGCTAGAGCCGTGAGGACCTTAGTGAAGGTTCTCGGGGCAGAAGCCAACCCAAAGGGAAGGGCCACATATTGGAAGTGGCGGTGATTGTAACAGAACCTGAGGAATTTGGAATGGGAGGGCCGGATTGGTATGTGTAGATACACTTCTGAAAGGTCTATAGAAGACAGCCAGTCCCCCTGCCTGGTGCCCAGTAGAATGGGCTGTAAGTTGTGCATCTTAAACCTGCGGTGCATCAGGTAAAGGTTAAGGCGTTTTAGGTCCAGAATTGCTCTCCATCCACCTGAGGATTTGGGAACCACAAAAAGGTGGGAGTAAAACCCCTGCCCTCGTTGGGGGGTTGGAACGGGTTGGATAGCCTGTATGTTGAGAAGATGATGAATAGCAGAATCCATCAAACTGCATTTGGTGGGATCCCTCGAGGGGGGGATGCCATAAAAAAGTCAGGGGGGGCACGCTGAAATTTCAGGGCGAGATCGAATCTGATGGTATCCCGGACCCAGACATCAGAAGTAGAGGAGTCCCATCGGTCGGCAAAATGCCTGAGACGTCCCCCGATGGGAAGGGAGGGACGGGATCTATCTGGGGCACCGGAAGGGCTTCCCCCCTGAACCCCTGAAGGGACGTTTGTAGCTGCCGCCCCTCCTGTTCCTGTTGCCCGGGTCGGCTCGATCCTGGGGATGGAGTGGCCGAAAGGAGGGGGGTCTCGGGTGCCTGGGCGGGAAGGGAGACTGGTAGAAAGGTCAGGAGGACCCTCTCCGAAATGGCTGAGGGGCTCTTGGCTCTGATCTCCGAAAAAGAGAAGGAAGGAATTTTTTCTTGCTTCGGGTCTCGGCTAGGAGGGGCTCCAGAGTTGTGCCGAATAGTTTGTCCCCCTTGATGGGGGCTGTTAGGGATAACATTGTTTACCCTAACTGGTTTAGGTAAAATAATAACTAAGTAATCATAGTTTGTTAGTTAAAGTGTCTGCAACTTTAACTATGGGAAAGTAATTAAGGGAGTGGTTGTGAAAGCACTTTAAAAGAAGCAAGACTGCAGCTTGCTCTTTCTGTCTGGCTTTGATGATCCCTGATTACTGCTTGGAATCAAGACTGCATTGCTCGAACGGGAGAGAAACAAAGGACTGATTTGTAAGTGAACTGACATAGGATATTCTGCACGGACTTTGCTAACTGAATATCCCTGAATGGACTGACTAAATGATACATGACTATTGGACTGTTATTTTGACTATGCTATTAATGGAATAAACTATATTTTTGATAGCACAAGCGTATCTGTTATTTTTACTGTATGTTAATAAACATACAAGCTTATCTCACTCATTTATCTGTGTGCCTATCTGACTAACGCTGCACATTCTGTTTAGCTTGTCTCCCTAACCCTGGTTGGGGAAACCCAGGCTTAACACTGGTTATGGGCCCAGAGGCTGCAAAGTCAGTTTAACTAGGATAAAACAGATTTATGTAAAAGTGAGAGTTTGTGTTGTTATACATTACAGTAAACAGACAGCTGTGTTTTATTAATTATAGTTTTATATCCATACAAAGAAAACATGGCACAAGTCAATTTACAAAGTTTGTCCCTTATATCCAAGCTGGATGGAACAAACTATGTATCATGGTCTATGAAATGTAGTCTACTTCTACGAAGAGAAGGTCTGTGGAACATAATTGAAAATCCACCAAACGTAGAGGAATGGGATCCAGAGGATGATGAAGATAAACTAAAGATAGAAGAATTTATGCATAAAAATGAACACGCTATTTGCATAATTGCTTTAACCTTAACTGATCAACAGCTTGTTTATATCCATGGAGAGAAAACGGCTGTTGGGTGTTGGCAGAAACTGAAGAGGATTTATGTTCAAGATAATGTTGGTGCTCACATAAATCTAACACGGAAGCTTTTCAGTACGCATCTCCAGACGAATGGTGATATGCTGAGTCATTTGAAAACTATGCAAAGCATTTTTCAAGAACTGCACGAGAAAGAGCTTATTTTCTCTGAACAACACCAAGTTTACATAATTCTATCTTCACTTGATGAAAGTTATGATAACTACGTAACTTCCCTTGAAATTTTGCCAAAGGAAAGCTTAACTTTAACTGATATAACTGGCAGATTGATTGAAGAGGCCAGAAGAAGGCTTGAAAGAGATGAGTTAAGGAGGGAGCAACCTCAAAAAGAAGATAATGAATCTCCTACTGCATATGCAATTAAAAAGTGTTTTAATTGTGGAGGAAGAGGACATTTGGCAAGATTTTGTAAAAAAGCAAAATGCCAGAACGCTGGCCAGAATACTAAAAGTCATCAAAAGAAAAAGAAAAATTTAGAGTTAGCCATGTATACTAACGGAGCTGTAAAAAATAATTTATGGGTGGTTGACAGTGGAGCATCCCACTCTATAACAAATGATAACAAAAATTTTATTAAAATGTCCCAGAGTACACAGCAGATATCGTTAGCCAATGGCTGGAAACTGAAAGCTAAAGGTCAAGGTATAGCATATTGTTCTTTTATAAAAGAGAATGTAAAAATGTTATATGTACCACAGCTTAAGTTTAATTTAATTTCAGTGAGAATTTTGGTTAAACTAGGATATGTAACTTTTAAAGGAGATAACTGCATAATTGAGAAAGAAGATAAGAAAATTACTGCATCTTTAAGAGGTGAATTATATGTGTTAAATGATGATGGTTTAAAGGTGGCTAACACAGTTTATGAAAATAAGAAACCTCATGATGAATGTATTCACTTGTTACATCGAAGGCTAGGGCATTTAAATGTTAAAATGCTTAAGAAAACTGTTGAATTATCTAAGGGAATAAGTTTGAAACCTTGTAATAAGTATTTGCAATGTAATGCCTGTAATCAAAGCAAAGCCAGGGTCACACCGGCTAATAGAGTTGATGGATTTACTACTAAAGAGCCTTTAGAGGTAGTATTTGCAGATTTAATAGGTCCGAAAAAAACAAGTGTAGGAGGAGCTCGTTACATACTAAGTATAATGGACCACTATTCTAGATATGGGTTTTGCTATTTAATGAAGAGCAAAACTGAAATGTATCAAAATCTCTTTAATTGGATTAAATTTGCTGAAAGGAAAACTAAAAAGAAATTAGTAACTCTTATAACAGATAATGGGACGGAATTTACAAATAATAAATTCCAGAACAGACTAAGAATGTTAGGTATTCAACATAAAAAGTCTGCACCATATAGGCCACAACATAATGCCTTTATAGAGAGAAGAGGCCAAACATTACAATCAATGACACGAACAATGATGTCTGATTCAGGATTACCTGACAATTTGTGGGGAGAAGCAATAATGTGTTGTAATCATATATTAAATAATGTTGTTAATTCAACAACAGGTGAATTACCATTCACACTGTGGCATGGTACAAAACCTGATTTAAGTTACATGCACACATTTGGAGCACCAGCATGGGTGCATATCCCTACACAACTTAGACAAAAAGGACAGAATAGAGCTAAAAGATTATATTTTGTAGGATATACATCTAATCATAGATCTTATAGATTCTGGGAACCAGGTACATCTAGAGTTTACACCAGTGCTAGTGCTAAATTCCTAGAACATGTAGGATGGAATAGATTAGAGCAAGATTTAAATAACGAAGTAATTATTGAACCCTACAAAAGGCAGAAAGATCAGACTAGTCATAAGAAGAGTCCAATTAAAGAAGAAGTCCATGAAGAGCAAATAGAACCAGAACAAGAGGAAACAGTTGATCAGGAAGAGTTAGATAATGAAGAACAGGTAGTAAAGGAAAGTCCACCTGTAAGTCCTGTAATACCTAGACGTACTACCCGTGTAACTAGACCACCTGATAGGTATCAAGCAAGTATAGTTTGCCAAGTAACTAAAGTTCCAACTAGTGTAGATGAACTTAGGATGTATCCTGCTAAGGATCAGGAGAATTGGCAAAAGGCAATAGAAAAAGAACTAAATTCATTAAATGTAATGAAAGTTTATGAAGATGCTAAATTACCTCCAGGAGAAAAATCCATTGGGTGCAAATGGATATTTAAAATAAAAACTGGAAATGATGGGACTGTTACCCATAAAGCTAGGTTAGTAGCTCAAGGATTTAATCAAACTGCATTTGATTACGATGAAGTTTTTGCACCAAGTCTTAAAGCAACATCTTTAAGAGCAGCATTAGTGTGGGCAGCTAAGAAAAACTATATCATTAACCATTTAGATGAAGAAACTGCTTATTTGCATGCACCATTGCAGCACACTATATATTTGAAAAAGCCAGTAGGTATAAAAGACAATAAAGTAAATAGTAATGATTGTTGGAAACTCAAAAAGAGTCTTTACGGGTTGAAACAATCTGGCTTTGAGTGGAACCAATATATTGTGAAAAAGTTAAACAATATAGGTTTTAAATCTGGTTTAGCAGATCCATGTGTGTTTAAAAGAGAAAATAATGGAACGGTGTCATTATTGTTATTATTTACAGATGATATTGCTTTGATAACTAAGACTAATAATGAAGCTAATGAGATTATATCATTATTAGCCAAAAAGATAAAATTAAAGCATTTAGGTGAAATTAAAAAGTATCTAGGATTGACAATTAACAAAACAAAAAATGGTTTTAAGATATCTCAAGAAGATAAAATTTGCCAATTAATTAAAACATATAAAATGGAACTTTGTAAACCGGCAAAGACTCCAATGAGTCAGGAAGTTTGCCAAACTGATGATCAAAGTCCCAAATTTGATAAGTCCATATATCAATCTTTGATTGGCAGCTTATCATTTCTAAGCAATTGGTCTAGGCCAGATATAGCTTATAGTGTAAATAAGCTGGCACGTTTTAATTCGGATCCACAACAATGTCATTGGCAATCATTAAAGAGAATTTTAAGATATCTTAAAGGAACAATGAACCATGCATTGTATATAGAACCAAAGGGTGATTTGAGTCTTAGTGCCTATGCAGATGCAAGTTTTGCAACTGATATAAACACTAGAAAATCAACATCTGGGATGGCTATATTATTTGGTAAGACACTAATAGGGTGGAGGTCAATCAGACAACAGCATATTAGCTTGTCCACGATGAAAGCGGAATTTTCATGTCTGTCATTATTATGCACTGACTTGATTTTGTACAAACAGTTATTATTAGACATGGGTATAACTGTTAAAGATTCCATTATTGTGTACGAGGACAACCAGGCAGCTATAAAATTAGCTACTAGTATTGCTGTAAAAACTAGATCAAAGCATACTGACTGAAGATACTTAAATGTTAGAGAATCTGTAAAGAATGGGCTAATTAAATTGGAATACTGCATGACGGAAGAAAACATTGCAGACCAATTTACAAAAGCTCAAGGAGTAATTAAGTTTAAAGAGAGTTGTAACAAATATGATTTAAAGATGTAAATAGTTATATTTATTATTATTTCCTAAAAGGGGAGAATGTTAGGGATAACATTGTTTACCCTAACTGGTTTAGGTAAAATAATAACTAAGTAATCATAGTTTGTTAGTTAAAGTGTCTGCAACTTTAACTATGGGAAAGTAATTAAGGGAGTGGTTGTGAAAGCACTTTAAAAGAAGCAAGACTGCAGCTTGCTCTCTCTGTCTGGCTTTGATGATCCCTGATTACTGCTTGGAATCAAGACTGCATTGCTCGAACGGGAGAGAAACAAAGGACTGATTTGTAAGTGAACTGACATAGGATATTCTGCACGGACTTTGCTAACTGAATATCCCTGAATGGACTGACTAAATGATACATGACTTATGGACTGTTATTTTGACTATGCTATTAATGGAATAAACTATATTTTTGATAGCACAAGCGTATCTGTTATTTTTACTGTATGTTAATAAACATACAAGCTTATCTCACTCATTTATCTGTGTGCCTATCTGACTAATGCTGCACATTCTGTTTAGCTTGTCTCCCTAACCCTGGTTGGGGAAACCCAGGCTTAACAGGGGCGGTGGCCAACTTAACTTTGTTTTTTACATCTGCCTGCCAGTGTTTGAGCCAGAGCGGGCGGCGGGCTGTAACGTGAGAGGTTATTGCTCGGGAGGAGAACTTAACCGCGTGGTAGGTAGCGTCGGCCGAGAATTCTGCTGTGGCCGTCAGTTTGGCGATGTCCTGATGCACCCTTGTATTAGAGGGGGGGACATGCTGTTTTAGTTGACGGAGCCACCGGATCGAAGACCTGGTGAAGAAGGAGGTGGCCGTGGCCAATCTAATGGCCCAAGCGTCGGCTTGGTGAGCCCGACGTAAGGCTAGTTCGGACCTCTTGTCCTCGGGTTTCAGAGCCTCCATAGGATCACTAGGGGAGGAGGAGGATGCTAAGCCAACGATGGGCTCATCAACCTCAGGAGTATTAAGCAGGTTGCAGAAGCTTGTGTCGAGGTTGAAGAACCTCTTGTCCTGACTGGATGGGGCAGGAGGGGCCCCTGTGGAATCCAACTGGTTTGAGACTAGGTCGTGAAAGATGGGCGGAGCCAGAACGACCTCCGCTTCCACAACTGACTGCCTGAAAATGGTGTCCTCTGGGCCCTCCGCCGGGGAAGGGTGGGCAGAGGGAGACTGAATGGACAGGCCAGAGATGTTTTTGGCCTTAAAGAGGAGCGATTTAAACATGTGTGGCTTGAACAAACCCACAAAGTTGGGTTGATCGGGGTGAGACCCTCATCCTCAGACATCTCCCCTTCCATAGGGTCTATCTCCGATAGGGGCTCACCGTGGTGTGCAGACCCCCATTCAAATTCTTCCTCTTCCCTGAACTGATCCAGGCCCTCTATCTCCTCCTCCAGTTCCCCTTCTGGGAGAGGGCTGCCCCTCTGTAAAGGTACCTGACCGTGGGGAGGGTCTGATCTAGGTGAGGACCTGACTGATAGTGACTCATGCTCGGGAGCCATCGGGAGGAAGCCGGGCCTGGACATCTGTTGGAGACCTTCTGCAATCCCCCGGCAGATAGCCAGTTCCATCCATGCCCTCATTTGTTCAAGAATCTCGACTGTGGCGGGCTCCTCTTGGCTCTTGGCTCCAGCGGCCGTGGGAGTAAATGTAGCTTCAGGTGTCTGTCTGGTCGTTGGTCCAGGGACCTGATGCCCCTGGGATGAGCTGTGCCTGGAGAGGGAAGAGCAATCTGGAGGAGGGGGGGTGTCTAGAGGTAGAAGGAATGGAGGGTGGGAGGGCTGGAGGCACCAGTTGTGACTCCCTGGATCGCCTGTCGAATTCTTTCTCCAATGCCTTATGGAATCTTAAGGCATCTCTCTGAGAGGCCCTGGAAGTTTCCTTAGAAGTTTCCTTAGCCTGTCTGCGCAAGTGGTAGGACTTAGATCTGGCCTTCAAAGAAGGGCCTTTAGCGGAATTGTCATCGGCCATTTTAGAAGGATTGTATATAAAGATATTATAGGCGGTTGGCTCGCCAAGGGTTCGACCTACAGCAAAGGTGTCCTTTCAGCTGGCCCGCACCCCCTTTTGGAATTTAGATGTATATAATCTATATTATTATTATTATTATTATTATTATTATTATTATTATTATTATTATTATTATTATTAATAATAATAATAATAATAATAATAATAATAATAATAATAATAATAATAAATATATGTATCTAATTGTTTTGTTATTTATATGTATACGCATACATATACATTACAAAATGAACAGGGAGAGCTGTGCTACCAAGTGGAGGATAAAAGAAATATAGCTCAGAGATTCTACGAGATATTATATAATGAAGATAAACATCCTATAGAAGAAAAAGTGGTAAGATGCTTTAAAAAAGCAGAGCTCCCAAAAATTTCGGAAGAAAATAAAAATATGTCAAATGAGGAAATCAGACTAGAAGAAGTAATTATGGCGATAAATAAACAAAAAAAAAGGCAAGGCATCAGGACCAGATGGGATTCCAGCTGAGTTGTACAAGAGTCAACAAGAAATATTAGGTAATAGACTACTTAAAATATTTAATGCGATTTTAGAAGAGGTGAAGGTCCCACAAACCTGGAACGAAGCGATGATCACAATTATTCCTGAAGAAAATACTGATCAGACAAATATTAGGAATTACCGAGCAATATCTTTGCTAAATGTGGGCTATAAAATTTTTATAACAATAATAGGTGACAGATTTAAAAAAAAAATTAAATGAATTTATTCACGCTGATCAGAACGGCTTCCTTCCATGCAAACAACTTAAAAATAATATTAAGGATAATCTTGGATACTTTAGAATACGATGAAGAACATTGTGGAGACCAGGTGGCATTATTGTTTCTAGAGGCCCAAAAGGCATTCGACAATGTAAATTGGAATTTCATCCTGCAACAAATTAGATATATGGATTTTGGATAGAAATTTTTGAAATGTAATTTTGGCAACATATAACAAACAGGGAGCCAAAATATTAATGAATGGGGAAACAACTTAACAAATTTAAAATACAAAAAGGAACAAGGCAGGGATGGCCATTATCGCCGCTTTTGTTTATTTTAACACTCGAAGTACAAGCAAGAACAATTAGAAAAGAAACACAACTAAAAGGATTAAAAATTAATAAAGAAGAATTTAAACTACAAGCCTTTGCAGACAACTGTTTTTATTTTAGAAGATCCACAAAATTTGGGACCAAAACGTATAGAAAATCTAAAAGAATTTGGAGAGGCTGAGGGGCTGAAAATTGATAAGGAAAAAACTAAAATAATTACTAAAAATATGACAAAGAAGCAAAAAGAAGCATGGACCAAGATAATGGACATCCAGATAGTAACCGAAGTAAAACACTTGGGGATGACAATTTCTGCAAGATGTATAATAATTAAGGAAGACAATTATACTCCATTAATGAAGCGCATAACAGAAGATTTGGAAAATTGGGTTAAAATAAGATTATCTTTCATGGGCAGAATAGCAATTATAAAAATGAATGTATTACCAAAACTATTGTTTCTTTTTCAAAATACCCCCATAAAACTGGGAAAAAAATTCTTTGGCAATTTGGACAAATTAATACTGAAATTTATATGGCAAAAGAAAAAACCCAGGATTAAATTAAAACTATTGCAGGATGCTAAAGAAAGAGGTGGCTTCAGCTTACCCAATTGGGAAATTTATTATCAGGCTGCAACACTCACCTGGGTAAAGGATTGGATAACTTTTGATAATAGAAGAACATTAGCTCTCGAAGGCCACAATCTACAAGCAGGATGGCATGCCTTTTTATGGCAAGATAGACAAGAGGCCCACCGATACTTTTATAGACATATGATTAAGTAGGCATTGTTATTGGTATAGAATAAAACTAAACAACAAATATATATACAAGCCCCAATATGGTTATCCACACTGGAAGCTCTAATGCACCCAAATTTGCTTCGCCGAGGAAAAATTATTACATATGAGAATATTTTAAACAAGATGGGAGAACTGAAATCAAGGCAAGAACTGAAAGAGCAAGGAGTAGATTTGGAATGGTGGGCCTACCTACAAGTCCAATCACGATACAGGAAAGACAAAGATCAGGGAATTAGTAGACAAAATTACAATTGGATGAAATTCTACTGGGAACAGATGATAAACTGATAAGGAAAATGTATAGAGTATTATTGGAATATAAATTAGAGGAACAAGTAAAAGAAACGATGCTGGCATGGATAAAAGATATTGGACACGGTATTAATTTGGATAAATGGCAAATTCTATAACATTGGCCACATCGTACCATGTTTCTCATAAAATAAGGCTGGGTCTTATATTTTTTTAAGCCCCGAAAAAATGGCTAGGCCATCTTTTCGGGGGTGACTTAATTCCCCCCCTTGCATCCTCATCGAGAGCACCCCGTGGGCAGCCTTGCCACCAGCTGCTCCTAACGGATGATCATGGCGAAGCGCAGAGATCTCCCTACTCCCACCAAACACCTTTGCTGCAGACCCAAGACCTCTGGCACCCGCCGCTGTTGCTTTCCCTTCTGCCCATTCCACCGCCACGTTTGGAGCTGCTGCTTCCGTGTTTGGAGTGCTGCTGCCATTTGGAGTGCTGCCGCCATTTGGAGCACCGCTGTCATGTTTGGAGCTGCCACTTCCGCGTTTGGAGCTGCAGCCGTGTTTGGAGTGGTGGCGGCGCTCCAAATGGTGGTGGTGCTCCAAACAGCGGCAGTGCTCTAAACGCAGAAGCGGCAGCTCCAAACACAGCGGCAGCTCCAAACGGCAGTGGTGCTCCAAACAGCGGCAGTGCTCCAAATGTGGAAGCGGCAGCTCCAAACGCGGCAGCGGCATGGGCAGAAGGGAAATCAACAGCGGCGGGCGCTGAAGGTCTTGGGTCTGCAGCAAAGGTGCTTGGCAGGAGTAGGGAGTTCTCCACGCTCTGCCATGATCGCCCATTAGGAGCAGCTGGTGGCGAGGAATTGCTGCCCGCGGGCGCTCCTAACGGCAAGTTCCCCCGCCCTTCCCCCCCTTTTGCATGTTTTAAAATAGGCCTAAATTTGGGGGGAGGGGCTTAATTTCATTTTATGCCTGGAAAACATGCTGGGTCTTCCTATTGGGGGAGGTCATATTGTTGGAGAAACACGGTACAAAGAAAATTTATACAAAATGTTTTATAGGTGGCACATTCCTCCAACAAAATTAGCGAAAATGTATCCAAATTTATCCCCTATTTGCTGGAAATGCTCCCAGGAAAATGGATCATACTATCATGTATGGTGGACTTGTAGGAAAGCCCAGGGTTTTTGGCATAAAATTCAGAGTTGGCTCGAAGAAATGGGTGAAATCAAATTCGAATATAAACTGGAACTCTTCTTATTGGGAATTAATGCAGAGAGATATAATAAAGAGATGATGTACCTAATAATACATGTGATTATGGCTGCAAGATTAGTCTATGCTCAAAAATGGAAACTTAAGGAAATTCCAGATGAAGCGGAGATAATTAAAAAGATATGGACATGCACAGAAATGGATAAACTAACATTAGAATTAAAAAAGAAAGATTAATCTGAATATTATAAAGCATGGGAAAAGTTTTACCACTGGTTGGGAGAAAGGAAGGATTTAAAATTTAAATTAAAATGAGATAAGGATGCTAAGATGAGACTAGGAGTACAAAAATTGTTGATACTGATGTATATATTATGTAAATATGTGTCATTTATTATCCGAAATAGATATGTAAGACAATTAGGTGTGTCAGGATGAATACACCACGTTCACTGTTTTTAAATGCTTTCTTTTTGTTCAATAAATTTTTCTAAAAAAAAAAGAAAAAAGAAAGATGCATGAAAGGAAAAACAAGCAGAGAAGCAAACAAGACAACAACTTCAGCCTTTGCTGTAGCTTTTCTCCAGTAAATTCATATAGATGATCCTTTAAAAAGTATAAAAAAGTGAAAGTAATATTTTTTATGACTGTCATTAATTTATGCTAACATTACTGCTTTTATTCTGTATTCTCCTCCTTGAACCAAATAAATATGACTTCTCAATTTGCATTAATCTAGAAATTAATGTGGTAACTATTTTGTCAACTGTTAGGCTTTCAATTTAAAGATCAAGTTAAAGATTTTTCAAAAGAACAATACTTAAATAAATTAATGACCTATCTTACTTTAACATTAACGTAAGATAGGCAAATATACTAGTACCTATCCCTATAAATAAGAACATGAATAACCAAGCTGTATTTAAGACAAAGAATACACGAGCACTACCTGGTCTTGCCAGGGGCCTGAAAATAAAAAAGTTATGTCTTACCGATTCTATAGGCTTGTCTAATGATGCCTGCGCAATCTCCAGATGGCTTTCTTCATACTGATCAAAGTGATTACCCTGCAAAAGAAGAATCATATATTATTCCCTCCATGCAACATAAGCAATTGTGTTTGAATTACTCTTAAAATGCCCATGAACAATTACTACCAATAGTTTCTTAGCCCACTTCATCTGTTAATTATATTATAAACTTTGTATCAGCTCAGCATTATCAGATTACTATCTTTTAAAACAAGGGTCCCCAACCCTTGGGCTATAACCCACCCCTTGGCCTGTTCAGAACTGGGCCGTGGAAGTGGTGGGTGAGTGTGTACATGCAGCTCCATTTGTGCAAGCGGCGGGCGCATGTGCCCATGGCTTGCACAAATGGAGCTGTGCACGCTTGTCCACATAACCATTCCCTCTCCACAAAGCTGGAAAGGTTGCTATCTTAAAAGACAAAGAATTCACAATTAACATCTAATCTAGTTTGCAGTACCCATCACATATTACAACAACTGCATGGCATATTTTGCTAGACTTCAGTATCTCAAGATTACTTACTGACACACCAAGTCACCCAACCATGGACACTGCTCCATAGAGCAACACAGTCAAGTGAATGTTAGTTGAAGATGAATCACATTTCAAAGCAATATAGCCCTCTTATTTTCCTGCAAATCTCACATAAAGAAGCATATTAAGCACTCATTAAAACATTTGATAAATATCACAATAACATAGTATAACTATAAGCATCTATGCTGCCACAATTAAATCTCCATAAGTAAATATAACATAGAACAGGGGTTTCAAACTCAAGGTCTGTGGGCCACATCTGGCCCAAAAGGTGGTTAGATCCGGCCCACAGAACTGCCCTGGAAAGAGTGAAGGACCGGCTCACAGCGCCTTGGCCTGGCCCAGGCTGACCGGGTGCTGATCTGCAACCTGGTGGCAACCAACTGGGCCAGAACACAGCCAGCCTTAGATTCACAACGCTGCCTCAGTCCCGCCCCCTCGGCATGCGCACAGAAGGCGAGCACCCGTAAGACCTGGTGTCCCTTGGGGACTGTGTGCTGAGTGAATCCCTTTCACCCAGAACACCAGCCATTGTGTACTCACCGCCTCCTGTGCGCACGCCCAGGGGGCAGGGCTGAGGCAGCACCACGGATCTAAGGGTGACCACAGTTCGGCCCAGATGGCTGCCAGAAAGTTGCAAATCAGTGCTGTGGCCCCACCAGCGCCTCCATGCCCTGCTTACTGGCTTTTCACTGGGACCATCCTGCCCGTGTGGGAAAACCACGCTGCCAATCTCTCCCCCTGCTCTCATCCCTTCCTGATTGCGGAAGAAGGAAGGAGTTGGGAAGGAGACGGAATGGGTCCTTTAGGCCAGTAGTTCCCAACTTTTTCAGTCCACTGCCCCCTTGGTGCTACAAACTCTTCCTCGGTGCCCCCCACCCAGGGGTGGGGTTCAAATTTCTGTGGGCGTGGCCTAATTTGAGGGTGAGGCTTGCTGGTCACGTGACTGGGTGTGGCTTGCTGGTCACATGACTGGGTGGGCGTGGCTTGCTGGTCACATGACTGGCTGACGTGGCTTGCTGGTTGGGGGTAGCTTGGTGGTCACATGACTGGGTAGGTGTGGTTTGGTGGTCATGTGACTGGGTGGGAGTGGCCAGGTGACTGGCAAACCAAATACAAGTGGTCCTCACTCAATGGCCGGTTGTTTAGCAAGCGTTCTAATTTATGACTGGCCTCCCCAGAGCTACTTGACCTGTTTTTGGAGTTTTGACAGCCATGCACACACATACACACACACTCCCTTCTAACCTTGCTGGAGCAGGTCATTGGACTAGAATCGGCAAAGCATCTCTGATTAGATACTAGTAGTGAATAAAATCTAATCAGAGATGCTTTGCCGATTCTTGTTTATTTGTTTTATTTGTATTTCTTTATTTTATGTTGCTGAATTGCATTGACATGTGTGTCCCTTCTTGTGCACAGCCAGGAAGCTTTTGTGATTCTTTGCAGCAAAAATTACCAACCTCTGGCTTTGCTCTACTTTTCAAATGTGCCGCCACTGCCGCATTCTAGGTGCCGGCCCTGCAGGTCCACTCCATTGAGCCCGCTGCACCGGAGGGACCTGCCCAAGCAAGTCCGAGAGAAGCCAGTGCACCAAGTCAATGTGGTGAGCCTGAGGGAGGGAGGGAGAAAGAGAGAAGGAAGAAAAGAAAGAAAAGGGAAAGAAAGAAAAAGGGACAAAGAAAGTGGGGGGGGGGGACAGAAAGAAAAAGAAATAAAGGAAGGAGGGAGGGAGGAAGATAATGAGATATCTATTCTAGTCCAATCACCTGCTCCAGCAGGGTTAGAAGGGTGTGTGTGTGTGTGTGTGTGTTCTCCTTGTAATTTACCAGTACATTTTGGTTTTGCCTTCTTCAGAATTGGCACTGTAGTACATTGGGGAAAAGTAATTTTTTGGGTGGAGATCTGGTCCAATGGATCCTGTTTAAAGCCTCAACAAAATGTGAGAGCTCCCTGATAGTCCTGACCATGTTTCATCCACAAAACCTTTAATAGAAGCCAAAGATGTTTCAATGTACTGGCAAAGATGTTTCAATGTGGAAAAGGGCCTCAGTCTAAACTAGGCCTCATTTCAATCTGATGCATCAGGTCTCTCTCTCTCTCTCTCTCTCTCCCCCTCCCTTGCTCTACTTTCCCGATGTGCCTGTGGGGCCGGCGCTTCAAACATGGGTAGATGGATGGATGGATGGAGACAGATAGGTAGGTAGGTAGGCAGATATATTAGTAGGTAGGTAGGCAGGCAGGTAGGCCTTTTGGATGGATGGATGGATGGATGGATGGATGGATGGATGGATGGATGGATGGATAGGAAGGTGGGTAGGTAGATTGGTAGATAAGTAGGTAGGTAGGTAGGCAGGCAGGCAGGCAGGCAGGAAGACAGACAGTAGGTAGGTAGGTAGATAGAAAGATGGATGATAGATATATTGGTAGACAGATAGATATATTGGTAGATAGATAGAGACAGGCAGGCGGGTGGGCAGGCAGGAAGACAGGCAAGGAAGACCTTTTGGATGGATGGATGGATAGGTTGGTAGACAGACAGACAAACAGACAAAATGCAACAGCAGCGGCACTTTGGGAAAGTAGAGCCACTCTGGATTTGCTGTACTTTCACAACGTGCTGCCACCGCTGCGTTCGACATGCCGGCTCTGCAGGCTCACCCCATTGAGCCCCTTGCACCACTCCAGTGCAACAGTCAATGGGGTGAGCCTGTGGTGCCGGCACCTCAAACGCCCCCTGACACCTCTTAGCGCCCACAAGGGGGCCGGCAGAGGAGCTGGCACCTCGAATGTGGCAGCACATTGGGGAAGTAAAGCAAAGCCGCCGCCACCGCATTCAAGGAGCTGGCCCCGGAGTGGTAAAACAGTCAATGGGGTGAGCCTGCAGGGCTGGCACCTCAAACGCCCCCCTGTCGTCTCTCTCTCCTTTTCCCCTTCTTTCTTTTTCCCTTCTCTCCTCTCTCCTTTTCCCCTTTTCTCCTCTCCATTTTCCCTTCTCTCCTCTCTCTCTCCTCTCACTTTCTCTCCTCTCCTTTTCCCTTCTTTCTCTCTCCTCTTTTTCCCTTCTCCCTCCTCTTTCTCTTTTTCCCTCCTTTCTCCTCTCTTCTTTTTCCCTTCTCTCTTGTCTCTCACTGGATCTCACTGCCAGACAGAAAACAAGAAACAGTGGGCACCGCATGGTTTTGCCATACCTGGGGAGAGGGGAAGGAACTGGTGCTGGGTGGTGGGAATCTGACATCTGCAGGCTCTCCAGGAAAAGCAACTAACATCCGGGAGGAGAGAGCAAGCCAACGACTTCACTGCTGTTGCTAGGGGCGAGTGAGGGGCAGAGTCACATTGTGGCTCTGCGTCATAATGGGCACCTGGAGGAGGGGACCCTCCTCCCCCATTGTGAAGCACACTAAATTTCACTGTGCTGCGAGAACAGCAGGCAGGTCATGGAGGCAGCAACAGCAGCGGCATCGAGAGCCACAGCAGAGGGCTGAAAGAACCACATGCGACTCCAGAGCCGCAGGTTGCCAATACCCGCACTAGACTGTTGTCCCCAATGTGGGTCTGAGTCTGGTGCAGAGGCCAATGAGGGACACCAGACACAAGTTGTAGGTTTTGAATGATTTTTATTGGAGTACCGCAAGGAAAAGGGCTCCTGGCCAAAATGCCAAGAACAAAGAATTAAGACAGCTTTATACATTTTCACTAAAGGAGAAGGCGGGACAAGGTGGATTAATAAGAAATATCTAATAAACATTTTGGTAATAATTCTACAATTTGCTCTATTCGTCTCTAGCTGTCCCTATTCCTGAGCCTTGGCTAATGAATACTCCAGGAGTTATCTAATACACATTCCATTTGCTCCAGGCCATCTCTATTCCTAACTTCTAGCTGAGGTCTACAAGATGTCTAACTCTGTTACTTTTATTAGCTTTCTAACTGCCCAGAATTGTTACAAGCTTTACATGTGCATATTTCCTGTGAATAAGCATTCTTTGTTCTTGCCAGACAGACTCCACAATTACAGGCTTCTTTGATTTATGTTCAAAGCGATAACTCTTGAAGCCTGGCTCATAGCCCATAAAACTGAGCTTTCAAGCCTTTGGTTGTCCCTTTCTTCTAATTGCTTTTGGAATATGCACCCACACATTGCTTCCAAACACTCTTAAATGTGCCAAAGATGGTTTTCTCCCATATAGCACTGCATATGGAGGAACTCCAGAGCCTATTAATGGAGGAACTCCAGAGCCTATTAATGGAGGAACTCCAGAGCCTATTAATTAAATAACTTGCAGTCAATATGGCTTCACCCCAATATGACCTGCTCAAACCAGAATCCTCCAGCAGCGAGTCCTTCATGGTTTGTAAGACTCCATTCCATCTCTCAGCAACACCATTCTCAGCTGCTGTGTAAGGATTTGTGCGTCTGTGTTTTAATCCTAACTGTCCCAACCACTGTTGAAAACTTGACACGAATTCTGAACCTCTGTCAGTTTGCAACTGACATACCTGTTGTTTATACCTTCTTTCCACAAAGCTTACCCATTGCTTAAATTTCTGTAGCACCGCTTTAGTATTTTACTCTTTAGTAAATAGCAATACCCAAACTTGCTATAATCATCTACAATGACCAGTGCATACTTTGCTCCCTCCAAACTGGCTTGCATTGGCCCAACCAAATATGCATGTACCATCTCTAGAGCTCTTGTTGTCTGCCTTACATCCCTTTACATGCAATTCTTCTGCACATACTGGTCCATCTTTTGAACAACTTTGAAGCTGGCATGACCAAGCTTTCTGTGCAAAAGATGAACACATGAATCATGTTTTGACACATTGCCACATATGTGTGAACACCAAACATTTTTTAAATAAAAATTTTATTAATTTTCAATAAACAAACATACACAAACAAAACACAAAACATGAAAACATAAAACTTCTTTTTGGAAAGCGGCTAAATCCCGGGTTACATCTTTTTGTACAGACATAAATCAAATTCATGCTCACTTTAGATACCATTTCATATCTTATTTGCCATTCTACATTTTCTATATAGCTTCTCCCCTCTTTTCACTCTCTTAATTATATTTTATTAATTTCATCACAATTTAAATCATTATACTTGTATCTTTTGTCTGTTCTATTTCAATTATCTATTATCTTTTCTCATTAACACAAGATTTCTCCTGTAATCACTGATTGAGCTATGACGCCTGTTAAGCCTGTGTTCCCCAACCAGGGTTAAGGAGACAAGCTAAATAGAATGTGCAGCGTTAGTCAGATAGGCACACAGATAAATGAGTGAGTTAAGCTTGTATGTTTGTTAACATGCAGTAAAAATAACAGATATGCTTGTGGTATCAAAATATAGTTTATTCCATTTAGAGTTTATAGCATAGTCAAAATAACAGTCCATTAGTCATGTATCATTTTAGTCAGTCCATTCAGGGATATTCAATTAGCAAAGTCCGTGTAGAATATCCAATGTCAGTTCACTTACAATAAATCAACAGTCCTTTCTCTCTCCCGTTCGAGTAAGGAAAAACGCAGTCTTCATCCAGTAATTAGGGATCATCAAGCCAGAGAGAGCAAGCTGACATTCCTTGCTTCTTTTATGGTGCTTTCACAACCACTCCCTTAATTACATTCCTATATTTAAAGTTGCAGACACTTTAACTTATAAACCATGATAACATATTTTTTATTTTACCTAAACCAGTTAGGGTAAACAATGTTATCCCTAACATTCTCCCCTTTTAGGAAATAAAAATAAATATAACTATTTACATCTTTAAATCATAGTTGTTGCAACTCTCTTTAAATTTGATTACTCCTTGAGCTTTTGTAAATTGGTCTGCAATGTTTTCTTCTGTCATGCAGTATTCCAATTTAATTAGCCCATTCTTCACAGATTCTCTAACATTTAAGTATCTTAAATCAGTATGCTTTGATCTAGTTTTTACAGCAATATTAGTAGCTAACTTTATGGCTGCTTGGTTGTCCTCGTACACAATAATGGAATCTTTAACAGTTGCAGCCATGTCTAATAATAACTGTTTGTACAGAATTAAGTCAGTGCATAGTAATGACAGACATGAAAATTCTGCTTCCATCGTGGACAAGCTAATATGCTGTTGTCTGATTGACCTCCACCCTATTAGTGTCTTACCAAATAATATAGCCATCCCAGATGTTGATTTTCTGGTGTTTATATCAGTTGCAAAACTTGCATCTGCATAGGCACTAAGACTCAAATCACCCTTTGGTTCTATATACAATGCATGGTTCATTGTTCCTTTAAGATATCTTAAAATTCTCTTTAATGATTGCCAATGATATTGATGTGGATCCGAATTAAAACGTGCCAGCTGATTAACACTATAAGCTATATCTGGCCTAGACCAATTGCTTATATATGATAAGCTACCAATCAAAGATTGATATATAGACTTATCAAATTTGGGACTTTGATCATCATTTTGGCAAACTTCCTGACTCATTGGAGTCTTTGCCGGCTTACAAAGTTCCATTTTATACGTTTTAATTAATTGGCAAATTTTATCTTCTTGAGATATCTTAAATCCATTTTTTGTTTTGTTAATTGTCAATCCTAGATACTTTTTAATTTCACCTAAATGCTTTAATTTTATCTTTTTAGCTAATAATGATATAATCTCATTAGCTTCATTATTAGTCTTAGTTATCAAAGCAATATCATCTGTAAATAATAACAATAATAACACCGTTCCATTATTTTCTCTTTAAAACACACATGGATCTGCTAAACCAGATTTAAAACCTATATTGTTTAATTCTTTCACAATATATTGGTTCCACTCAAAGCCAGATTGTTTCAACCCGTAAAGACTCTTTTTGAGTTTCCAACAATCATTACTATTTACTTTATTGTCTTTTAAAATAACTGGCTTTTTCAAATATATAGTGTGCTGCAATGGTGCATGCAAAAAAGCAGTTTCTACATCTAAATGGTAAATGATATAGTTTTTCTTAGCTGCCCACACTAATTCTGCTCTTAAAGATGTTGCTTTAAGACTTGTTGCAAAAACTTCATCGTAATCAGATGCAGTTTGATTAAATCCTTGAGCTACCAACCTAGCTTTATGGGTAACAGTCCCATCATTTCCAGTTTTTACTTTAAATATCCATTTGCACCCAATGGATTTTTCTCCTGGAGGTAATTTAGCATCTTCATAAACTTTCATTACCTTTAATGAATTTAATTCTTTTTTCATTGCCTTTTGCCAATTCTCCTGATCCTTAGCAGGATACATCCTAAGTTCATCTACACTAGTTGGAACTTTAGTTACTTGGCAAACTATACTTGCTTGATACCTATCAGGTGGTCTAGTTACACGTGCAGTACGTCTAGGTATTACAGGACTTACAGGTGGACTTTCATTTATTAACTCTCCTTGATTATCTAACTCTTCCTGATCAACTGTTTCCTCTTGTTCTGGTCCTATTTGCTCTTCTTGGACTTCTTCTTCAATTGGACTCTTCTTATAACTATTCTGTTCTTTCTGCCTTTTGTTGGGTTCAATAATTACATCATTATCTAAATCTTGCTCTAATCTATTCCATCCTACATGTTCTAGGAATTTAGCACTAGCACTGGTGTAAACTCTAGATGTACCTGGTTCCCAGAATCTATAAGATCTATGATTAGATTCATATCCTACAAAAAATAATATTTTAGCTCTATGCTGTCCTTTTTGTCTGAGTTGTGTAGGGATATGCACCCATGCTGGTGCTCCAAATGTGTGCATGTAACTTAAATCAGGTTTTGTACCATGCCACAGTGTGAATGGTAATTCACCTGTTGCTGAATTAACAACATTAATATATGATTACCACACATTATTGCTTCCCCCCATAAATTGTCAGGTAATCCTGAATCAGACAACATAGTATGTGCCATTGACTGTAGTGCTTGGCCTCGTCTCTCTATAAAGGCATTATGTTGTGGCCTATATGGTGCAGACTTTTTATGTTGAATACCTAACGTTCTAAGTCTATTCTGGAATTTATTATTTGTAAATTCCGCACCATTATCTGTTATAAGAGTTACTAATTTCTTTTTAGTTTTTATTTCTGCAAATTTAATCCAATTAAAGAGATTTTGATACATTTCAGTTTTGCTCTTCATTAAATAGCAAAACCCATATCTAGAATAGTGGTCCATTATACTTAGTATGTAACGAGCTCCTCCTACACTTGTTTTTTTCGGACCTATTAAATCTGCAAATACTACCTCTAAAGGCTCTTTAGTAGTAAATCCATCAACTCTATTAGCCGGTGTGACCCTGGCTTTGCTTTGATTACAGGCATTACATTGCAAATACTTATTACAAGGTTTCAAACTTATTCCCTTAGATAATTCAACAGTTTTCTTAAGCATTTTAACATTTAAATGCCCTAGCCTTCGATGTAACAAGTGAATACATTCATCATGAGGTTTCTTATTTTCATAAACTGTGTTAGCCACCTTTAAACCATCATCATTTAACACATATAATTCACCTCTTAAAGATGCAGTAATTTTCTTATCTTCTTTCTCAATTATGCAGTTATCTCCTTTAAAAGTAACTACATATCCTAGTTTAACCAAAATTCTCACTGAAATTAAATTAAACTTAAGCTGTGGTACATATAACATTTTTACATTCTCTTTTATGCAAGAACAATATGCTATACCTTGACCTTTAGCTTTCAGTTTCCAGCCATTGGCTAACGATATCTGCTGTGTACTCTGGGACATTTTAATAAAATTTCTGTTATCATTTGTTATACAGTGGGATGCCCCACTGTCAACCACCCATAAATTATTTTTTACAGCTCCGTTAATATACATGGCTAACTCTAAATTTTTATTTTTATTTTGATGACTTTTTGTATTCTGGCCAGCATTCTGGCGCTTTGGTTTTTTACAAAATCTTGCCAAATGTCCTCTTCCTCCACAATTAAAACACCTTTTAATTGCGTATGCAGTAGGAGATTCATTATCTTCTTTTTGAGGTTGCTCCCTCCTTAATTCATCTCTTTCAAGTCTTCTTCTGGCCTCTTCAATCAATCTGCCAGTTATATCAGTTAAAGTTAAACTTTCCTTAGGCAAAACTTCAAGGGAAGTGACGTAGTTGTCATAACTTTCATCTAGTGAAGATAGAATTATGTAGACTTGGTGTAGTTCAGAGAAAATAAGCTCTTTCTCGTGCAGTTCTTGAAAAATGCTTTGCATAGTTTTCAAATGACTCAGCATATCACCATTCGTCTGGAGATGCGTCCTGAAAAGCTTCCGTGTTAGATTTATGTGAGCACCAACGTTATCTTGAACAAAAATCCTCTTCAGCTTCTGCCAACACCCAACAGCTGTTTGCTCTCCGTGGATATGAACAAGTTGCTGGTCAGACAGTGTTAATCCTATTATGCAAATAGCTTGTTCATTTTTATGCATAAATTCTTCTATTTTTAGTCTATCTTCATCATCCTCTGGATCCCATTCTTCTATGTTTGGTGGGTTTTCAATTATGTTCCACAGACCTTCTCTTCGTAGAAGTAGACTACATCTCATAGACCATGATACATAGTTTGTTCCATCCAACTTGGATATAAGGGACAAACTTTGTAGATTGACTTGTGCCATGTTTTCTTTATATGGATATAAAACTATAATTTATGAAACACAGCTGTCTGTTTACTGTAATGTATAACAACACAAACTCTAACTTTTTACATAAATCTGTTTTACCCTAGTTAAACTGACTTTGCAGCCTCTGGGCCCATAACCAGTGTTAAGCCTGGGTTCCCCAACCAGGGTTAAGGAGACAAGCTAAACAGAATGTGCAGCATTAGTCAGATAGGCACACAGATAAATGAGTGAGATAAGCTTGTATGTTTGTTAACATACAATAAAAATAACAGATACGCTTGTGCTATCAAATATAGTTTATTCCATTTAGAGTTTATAGCATTGTCAAAATAACAGTCCATAAGTCATGTATCATTTAGTCAGTCCATTCAGGGATATTCAATTAGCAAAGTCCGTGTAGAATATCCAATGTCAGTTCACTTACAATAAATCAACAGTCCTTTCTCTATCCCGTTCGAGTAAGGAAAAACGCAGTCTTCATCCAGTAATTAGAGATCATCAAGCCAGAGAGAACAAGCTGACGTTCCTTGCTTCTTTTATGGTGCTTTCACAACCACTCCCTTAATTACATTCCTATATTTATAGTTGCAGACACTTTAAATTATAAACCATGATTACATATTTATTATTTTACCAAAACCAGTTAGGGTAAACAATGTTATCCCTAACAACGCCTTTATATCTTTCCCCTAAATTTGACACTTAAAATAATATATAATTTTCATTCTGATTCTGCTTAGTACATTCTAAAGCTACGTACTATATTTTAAAATAGGAAAATAGTAAGTTTATAATATAATTAAAACAATAATCCATAGCAAATTAAACTCTATCATTAAATCTTAAGCATTTTACACATTCCTTTTAATATTTTACCCCATTTTATAATCATATAATATTCCAGTTTTCTAACATTATTTCAAATACAAATACAACAATACAGTCTTATGTACTTTTGCAGAATCTCTTTTTTAATTATATTTTTACCCATTATCTCTGAATAAATCCTGTTTCTTTACATCTTGTTTCAAACCTTTGTAACTTCTCTTCCCTTTTTCCCTTCCTTTCTTCTCCAGTCTAGCCTTTTTACCCCTCCATTTCTTGATCTCCACCCTCTTAATCTCCACTCTCTTCTGTATTCCTCTTATCTGTTGCTTTCTGACATTGTATCAATTTTTCACCTTGTTTTTCCCTTTTTTGGTTGTTTTTTTTTAAGTCTTAAATTCTCCATTCTCTTTCCCCTCTTTCCCTTTTCTTCCCCAGCTAAAGTTGTTTGTTCATTAAAGATGGCTTTTTCTTCTTCATCCCAACCTTCTTGTTCTTGTAATTTCTGGTAGGTAGAAATTGCCATTTCTAAGAAATGAAAAACAGATCCAGTAGAGCCCTTCCCTTCTTGTTCCTCTTCTTTTAGCTTTTTGAATTCCATTTTCAGTTCATCAACAAGTTATGCCATTGTGAAAAAATTTTAAACAGCCCAAATGTTTTTAGTCTTTCAAATAGTAATTTCCAAAGGTCCCAAAGTCACCAAGCAATCCAAATAGACACAAACTGTTTCATTTAGCACTTTCTTCTTTTTATACTTTCTCTTCCTGGAGTACAGTTCAATTGCAAAGTTCCAAAGTATATCTTTTAGAAGTCTTGTTACAATTTAACTCTGATCTTATAAGTTCCAAGCAGCCTCCTCCAGCAAAATCTTAATATCAATTCTTTTCCTCTCCCTTCCCACTTATAGCAAAAAAAATATTTCTTTTTAATTCCAATGTTCAGAAATCTTTAATGTCCCCTTGGCTTAATTTTCAAATTTAATTACCTGCTGGTGCCAAAACAGGTTTTTCCAATTTCCATCTGCTATCACCGTAAGGAAGGAGAGTGAAAAAAAAAAAACTTTCCCTTTTAACTTTCATCCACCGCTTTTTCCAATCTTCATTGGGAACAATGTATCTTTAAAGAAATTAAAATTCCAGGGTATTTAAATGTTACTTGTTATCCCAGTTCAGCCAAAAACTTTCACTTTCTCAGCTTCCTCCTGCACATTCTTGTCTGGATGAAAGCTTCTTTGTGGCATCCATTGCTGACCACCGCTCCATCGCTTTTGGAAAAGGGAGTTAATCCAGCTGAGGAGGGGGGTTGCGATTCCCGTGGACCCCTGCTGGATCTCCCATCTTCAGTTACCTCTATGGGGTAACTATTAGCCCCCAAATGCGGCTGGATTGGGGGCACTCCAGTGGCAAGTGCAGCAGGAACCATGCACGATCGCGGATTCCTGCCACCGCCGAAGCCTTACAAACCGGAAGTCCATGTGTGTGCACACCAAACATTTTGTCCCTGCAACACGAAGGTTATCTTGCTTTATGCCCTTTGCAAATACAATCCCATTTTGCTTTATGAGACACTATTTACAAATGTGGTTTCAAATCCTTGCTTGTCTAAACTAGAGACACTCAGCAAATTATGCTGCATTTCAGGCACACGCAAAACATCATTGAACCTTGTTTCCAGATATGGAATTTGCACACTGCCTCTTCCAGTGACTTTAGCCCTTTTACCATTTGCCAAGGCTACTGCATCTCCAGCAGCTCCATCCATCCTGTAAAACAAGTTAGAATTATTAACAATTGTTTGACTAGCCCCACTGTCAATTAGCCATTGATTTCTCCTGCAATAGCTGACTTTTGCAACAGCAGCCTGTCCATCAGCTAATTGTCTTCCTTGCAAACTGCTTCTTCTGTCTTGCAAATAATTTCTTCCTTGCAAAAACTTTTTCCTTTGCAGTCTTTCTTTAAGTGAGTCATTTCACCACAAATGAAGCACCACCTCTGTTGCTGGGTTGTAATCTGATATCCCCTGCTGCTCTTCTCTTCTTTGGAGACAGACAGTCTGTGGAATTTTCCATTCTACTCCTTGGGCCCCCTCCTCAAGGATTTCTCTTCCTCGTGGCATTTTCTATAATGGTGTTTCTGTTCTTCAGCTATCAGACACACTTTAAGAGCTTCCAAACGCAGTTCCTGCTCTGGCTTGCATTCAAATACTGCAGAAACAATATCCCACAAGTCATCTAGACTGCTCAAAACCAAAAGCACTTTCTGAGATTCAGGAATCTGCATTCCACGCTGTTCTAACTCCACAAATAAAGTTTGCATGTTCACCAGATGCTGCTCAACAGATTCTCCCAGTTGCAAACTGGCTCTGTATAACTTCCTTGATAATTGCACGATATTGCATGCTGACACACTCACATGTACAGTCCTTACCTTCAGCCAGACCTCATTTGCAGTTTTTAAATCAGCTACATTGATAAACTGTTCATCTTGTAAACTTAAGATGATATAAGCCATTGCTTTATCATGCTGCCTCTGATCTGCAGTAGTTAAGGGCACTTGGGGTGGATTTTCCACAATATCCCACAGTTCGTTAGCTTTCAGGAAACATTCCATCTTTGCAGCCCAAATAATATCTTCTGACCCAAACATGGCAGAGAGGTCTCCTTAATTTTCTCAGCCATCCTGCAAAGCTTTTTCTCTGTCTTGTTTCTCCTTTTAAACACAGACAGTCTCTCTCAGCTGAATTACAATTCAGTCTTTTAGTGTGTTCTGGTTCTGGCTGGGCCCATAACCTGTTAGAGTTGCAGCATAAATTCAAGTCCAGAAAACACACAGATGACTGATTCAGCAGGATCATTAACTTCTTTATAAACATATTAACATAAGTAAAGTTTACAATACCATTTGTAGATTCTTTCAACATAACATAAGCAAAAACAAGCAGCAGCTCAGAGGGCTCAGAACCAGAGGTGGTATTCAGCAGGTTCAGACCAGTTATGGAGTACCAGTAGTGGAAATTTTGAGTAGTTCAGAGAACCAACAAATACCACCTCTGACAGGAGATTTTACTGTATCCTTCCCCTGCCATGCCCACCAAGCCACGCCCACAGAACCGGTAGTAAAAAAAACATTGAATCCCACAACTGCTCAGAACAGAACTCTAGTTTCAGTTTCAATTCTCAGCAAAGCACAGAGATCCAAACCACACCCAGGCTGTCAGCTCTCATTGGCTGGTCTGTTGCCATGCTTACTCACTTGCTGACTTTGTTAACCATGTCTCTGCCAGTTAATGAATATACTCTGTCACATTTGCTCCAAGTGCTGCTCATCAGTCCCTCACTTTGCCAACAACTGTAAGGTCAGTGTAAAATGCATGGAATGTGGCAGCACAAGCCACAACACAGCTTTACACCCAGGGCCATCACCATGGACTTTACAACACACTTACAGTGGCAGTGAGCATGGCAGAGAGGAAGAACACACTGCTACAACCACAACAGAAATCACTTCAAAATGCAGAGGATTCTGCAAAGAGATTGCAGGTGGCAAGTCATGCTCCAAAATCTGTTTAGTCAGAGTCTACCCAGCAGGTGAAAGGGACAAAGCCAGCTTTATGCTATTCTAGGCAACCAAAGTAACAGGTCTTTAAGCCAGTTCAGCCTTCTTTGATGCCTTTGGCATTAAAGGCCCCAGCACTCCATATTCCTTAAAAAACGTGTGCAGGAACTGTGGAGATGGTGGGGAAAAGAGCATCTTGTTACCAAGTCGAGTCGGTAGATGAGAAAACATGCCTGACTTTACCAACTCTTATTGAATGCAACCAGATCCCTGACCACAGATCTGAAATCCCTACGCCAGATGCAGTGATTCATCACCCACATTTGAACCGCATAGCACATCTGATACCAGAGCTCGATCCTCAGGCTCAGATAGTCTTGCTCCTAGGGAGAGATATTTTATGAGTCCACAAGGCAAGAGCTCAGATCAATGGTCCCACAATGCTCCATATGCTCAGACATTAGACCTAGGGTGGGTCATTATAGGAGATGTCTGTTTAGGAAGCGTGCACAAACCAACCTCTGTTAACAGCATGCTCACAAGCACATTAGAGAATAGACTTCCTTCTATTTTTCAGCCAAGCCACAACCAATTTGTCATAAAGGAACCACCACACATTACCCATTTGCCTTATCCCTTCATATGTTCCTTTAGTGACAACCTTGACTGTGACAGTGACCAAGGTCATTCAAGGTACACAGTCTTCCAAAACATGGAAGACGACAATCAGGTAGCAACATCTACTGAGGACAAACTCCCTTTAGAAAACACAGAGCAGGGATTAGTCAAAGAAGATAGCAACAATTGGGGCACCCCTCTTCCCTTCAGACCACAGAGACGACACCTACCTAAAAATAAAGAACAAGCTGTAGCCTGCTCCTTACTCAAATAGTGGTATCGGATGATACCAGGCAGAGAGTGTCATGCCCCAGTGTTGCAGCAGATCCTGCTTCCAATTTAGGACACAAGTCCAAGAAGGGTTGGAGAACACAGGTTTATTTGTGCAAAAGGTTCAGAGCATTAACATGGCAGATTCTCCGTAGAACTGCTGCGAGCATCCAGAGAGTGGGAGGTGCTTCAGTCTTCACTTCTCACAGGCTGAGCTGAAATTGAGGAACGCCCTCCTCCTCCACGTGGCTCCTCCATGCGTTCCTCCCAGTTTTAGCTCAGCCTTCGAGAAGCAAGCAGCTTTTTCTAATTCCTTGGCCGTTTCAGGTGATCGATCAAAGTTGGATCAGGTTTGATTCATTTTTCTTTCCTCTCCCTGCAAGGCTAGTGCGATCCCAAATTTAGTTGGTGGAGCGATTTCGCTCCCAGGAGGGAAGTAAGGGGTTGGAGCCTTTGTTCCCCCCCCCTTCTGATCTATCCTCTGCCGTTCCAAGCGTGCTGGGCTCAGCCGCTTGGCCCTGCGCTGTATTTTAAAAGCGCAAATTGCGTCTTCCCCCCTAGAACGCCTCAGAGGAAGCAGCGCTTCCTCTCCCAGCTCTTTCCTTCTTTTTTTTGAAGTTGCGGTGGGCTGGTGCGCTTCTGAGCTGTGCGTTCTGAGCCGGGCGGCCATTTTGGGCATGCCTCGTGGCCGGCGCCATTTTGTTTTCCTAACAAGTAAGGCCTTTTTTCCCTTTACTTTGAGAGTGAGCTGCGAGGTCTTTTGTAGGCCCTTAGCGGGACCGTCAGGCCGCGTGGAGCCTTTATTTTTTCTGTGAGAGCACTGTGGTCCTGTGCCCTGCTGTCTCTCTTAGTGTTAATATTGTTGGCTTTATTCCTTGACTCGCAGCTAGTTCAGAAGCGCAGGCACGTACTCTCCATGTTGTTGGGGGGCTGCCTATAGAGGCCTATCTCTTTTTTCTTATCTTGCCTTTGGCCTCAGCGTTCATTTGGTCTATTTGGAATTATTTCTATTATTATTTGCAGTACCTTTTGGGGCTATTTGGTTTTTCCTTACTTGAACCTAACCCCTTTTTTTGTATTTAATAGCTAGTGTATATATTCAGAATTTTAATTTAATTGCTAGAATTGTTTTCTGTTTTTTTATTGCATAAGGTTTTTTTAAAAAGAAAAAAGAAAAAAAAAGAATTATTTCAAAAAGGGGGACGTGACCCAATTTTAGGAAAACCGGTTTACGTTTGTAGGCCGAACTCCTAGGCGTGCCAACCGCCATTTTTCCTTCAATACCATGGCAGAGGCTAATCCTACTGGCTCTTCTCTGAAGGCCAAGTCTAAGACGCACTACCTTCGCAGAAGGGACAGGGATTCTTCCAGTGCTTCTCAAAGAGATGCCTTACGACGTCATAAGGCCCTAGAAAGGGAGTTTAGCAAGCGGGCTAAAGAGTCTCACTCTATAACATCTGCCTTTCCTTCTACCGCCCCCCCTGCCGAGCCAACCATCTTCCTCTAGGGGCAGTACTTCCACCCGAGGCCGCCAGCCTTCCCGTGTACCAGAGGCGACATTTACGCCAACCGCTGCAGGTCTACGCTCTGAGGATCCTGCTCCAATTATTGTACCTGAGAACATCAGAGAATGGATGCAGTCTGCCATCCGTCAAGGTATAGCTGAAGGAATGCAGCAGCTCGCTAGACCGGATTCCCGAGGGAGGACTCCCGAGGCTGAGTCTTTATCCGGGAGATCTCCTTCTGCACCAGCGTCACAGCATGGTCAGGTACCTCCTCACATGGATGTTCCATTCCCAGAGGGGGAGGATACCCAAGAAGAAGAGGGAGTGGGCCTTGAACCGTTCGGAGAGTACGAAGGTTCTGACAGAGGTTCCTTACAGTATTCGGAACCCTTTCTGGAGGGGGACCTAATGGAGGGAGAAATGTCGGAAGATGAGGGTCTTTCTCCTGAACAACCGGCTGTTGTGGGTCTTTTTAAACCCCATTTATTTAAGTCTTTGCTATTTAAGGCAAAGAACATTTCAGGTCTGGCCTCTCAGCCTCCTTCTGAACCCCCTCCATCGAGTCCAGAAGGTCCTGATGACCTTATGTTTAGACAGCCGACAGTGGCAGCAGACATCATTCCGGCCCCCCCAATCTTCTCAGATCTGGTAGCAAAGCAGTTGGCCTCGGTGGGTCCTTCTCCCGCCCCTTCTAGTCAGGACAAGAGGTTGTTTACCCTGGATTCGGATTTCTCAGCTATGTTAGATACCCCGGAAGTAGATGATCCAATTATAAGGCTTGCTTCTTCTTCCAATCCTACCGATGCAATAGAGGCACTGAAGCCGGAGGATAAGCGAGCGGAGATGGCGCTCCGGCGGGCTCACACCGCTGATGCCTGGGCTATCCGGTCGGCTACGGCCGCTTCCTTTTTCACCCGATCCTCCATCAGGTGGCTCAGACAGCTGAAGCAACACATTTCCCCAGCTGATACCAGAGCCCATCAAGATATTGCAAAGATCACGGCAGCGGCGGAATTTGCAGCCGACGCTACCTTTCATTCGGTTAAATTCTCATCCCGAGCTATTTCTTCCCATGTTTCTGCCAGACGATTGCTTTGGCTTCGACACTGGCAGGCTGATATTAAAAATAAGTCTAAGTTGGCTTCAGCCCCCATAGTAAAAGGGAAATTATTCGGGCCCGCTCTGGAGCCATTACTCCTGGAGACCCGAAATAAGAAAAAGTTTCTGCCTTCACTTTTTCGTAGGCAGGAAGCCAGGAGTTCCCAGTCCTTTCGGAGGGGCTCCTTTCGTCCCTCCTTCCAGTCATCATTCTCTCCTAGATTTCAGGGCTCTCCCTCATTTTCGCCATCCTACCAGGACCGGGGCGCCTCGGGAGACAGAGGCAAGAGAGGGGGCAGCTACAGAAGGTCCTTCAGGGGTTCCGGGAGTAGAACGGCCCGCCGGCCCAGGTAGCGTTGCAGGTTTTCTTTCTACAGGCGGCCGCCTCAGGCATTTTGCAGACAAGTGGGAGGAATCCACCTATGATACTTGGGTTATAGATTCAGTGCGCTTTGGCTTGACCCTGCAGTTTCTCTCTCCTCCCCCCGAACATTTCAGGGTTTCACCCATTTCTAGGAATCCTACTAAACGGGCTCTTATGACTTCTGCCATCAAACATCTCTCTGATATTAGGGCTATTCAACCTGTACCCCTCTCCCAGGAGGGAAGGGGTTTCTATTCACTTTTATTCTTGGTGCCTAAACATTCCGGGGGATGGAGACCCATTTTAGATCTTAAGAGGTTAAATCGTTTCATTGTACGCCATAAATTCAAAATGCAGACTCTGCAGTCGATTTTACAGGGCATTAGAGAAGGAGACTGGCTTACGTCAATTGACCTTTCCGAGGCTTATCTCCATATTCCCATTCATCCCTCGTATTCTAAATATCTCAGATTTTGTTATAATAATCAGCATTTCCAGTATGTAGCCCTCCCCTTTGGTCTAGCCTCAGCCCCAAGATCTTTCACTAAGGTGTTGGCGGCTATTGCAGCTCACCTCAGACAAATTCCCATCCGGATCCACTGTTACCTTGACGATATCCTGGTTGTATCCCCTTCCCGACATCAAGCCGAGAGCGATACTAGCGCTACCCTCTCGGTACTTCAGTCCCACGTGTTCTTAGTGAACTGGGAAAAGAGTCAGCTTACTCCCTCCACTAGTATATCTCATCTAGGGGCTGTGATTGACTCTGTTGAAGGAAGGGTCTTTCTCTCTCAGGAGAGACTTATTAGTATCCGCACCACTATCAGAGATATCCGGTGGACCGGGAAAGCATCGTTGCTCAATTTATCCAAACTGCTAGGGAAGCTAGTTTCCTGTATTTCCATTATTCCATGGGCTCGCTTGCATTCCAGATCTTTGCAATGGTTCCTCCTGCCATATCAGCTTTCAGGAAGGAGCACGCCAAGGTTTATAGTGAAGGTCCCGCCGAAAGTTCTCGTCTCCCTCCTGTGGTGGACGCGACCATCTGTCAACAGAGGTCAGCTATTCCAGGAACCTCAAAGGGTTGTTCTCACGACAGACGCAAGCCTTTCCGGATGGGGGGCCCATCTCCAGTCTCTCTCAGCACAGGGAGTTTGGAACCGTTCGGAGCGAAGTCGGAGTATCAACTGGTTGGAGCTTCGTGCAGTGTACCTGGCTCTGCGAACATTTCTTCATCGGGTAAGGGGGCGCCATGTCCTGGTCCTAACGGACAATACTACAACCAAGGCCCACATCAATCGGCAAGGGGGCACCCATTCCTCCCTTCTCATGAGAGAGGCCGAACGACTGTGTCGATGGGCAGAAGCGCACCTCTTATCCATCAGAGCGGAGCACATTTCCGGGGCCTCCAACGTCCAAGCAGACTGGCTCAGCAGGGCAACACTGGATCAGGCAGAGTGGCGCCTACACCCACATCTGTTCAGAGAAGCAGCAGTCAGGTTCGGTCAGCCCCTAGTAGACCTTTTTGCGTCTCCGCTCAACGCGCAAACACCGAGGTTCTTCTCCCGTTATCCCTCCAGCGGAGCAGAGAATCACGATGCCTTGCGTTGCCCGTGGCCTCCCGGGCTACTGTACGCCTTCCCTCCGCTTCCATTAATCCCCAGGGTGATTCGAAAATTGATAGCCGAGAAAGCAGAGATCCTCATGGTGGCACCTTATTGGCCCAGGAGGCCATGGTTTGCGGACCTCCGCAATCTGTCAGTATCTCCACCATGGAGGATTCCGTTGGATCAGATTTCGCTGTCGCAAGGCCCGCTGCTCCATCCAGAGCCACAGTGGCTACAGTTGGCCGTTTGGAGGTTGAGCGGGAAAGGATGATTGAGGAAGGCTTATCAGCACAGGTCATTAACACCATCTTGGCGGCTAGAAGACCTTCTACCACTCGCATTTATGATGCAACCTGGAAAAGTTTCTGTAACTGGTGCCACAAATCATTCATCGACCCACGCTCTCCTTCAGTTGCACAGATCCTGGCCTTTTTACAAGATGGCTTCGATGGAGGTTTATCGCCTAACACCTTAAGGAGGCAGGTAGCGGCGCTCTCAACGGTGGTTGCTGGCGGTCCTTTCGGTCCCCTTTCCCACCATCCTCGAATTAAGGCTTTTCTTAAAGGGGCTTCTAATTTGCGCCCGTCAGTAGTGCATAGGTACCCGACATGGGACCTTAATAAAGTTCTCCTGGCCTTGACTAGATCTCCTTTTGAGCCTCTCAGGGAGGCATCACTTCAATTTCTTACATTTAAAGCAGTTTTTCTGGTGGCTATTACTTCGGCTAGAAGGATATCTGAAATTGCAGCTCTATCCGTAAGAAAAGATCTGTGCATTTTTCATTCAGATCGGGTGGTTCTGAGACCAGACCCAGCATTTATGCCGAAGATTAATTCACCGTTCCACAGGGCGCAGGAGTTGGTCCTGCCTAATTTTTGCCCGAAGCCTCTGCGCGAGCAAGAGAGGCAGTGGCACACCCTTGATGTTCGAAGGGCTTTGCGTATTTACATTTCTCGCACGCAGTCCATCAGGAAGACAGAGTCTCTCTTTTTGTCCTTTCAGCCAAAGACACTAGGCTGTAAGGTTTCTCCGTCCACGGTAGGCAGATGGATTAGGGCTACCATATCCAAAACCTATTTAGTTCAAGATATTCCAGTTCCTAGTGGGGTTACCGCTCACTCCACCAGAAGTGCAGCTACCTCAGCAGCCTGGGCTACTCAGGCGTCTATTCTTGATATTTGCCGGGCGGCCACCTGGACTTCCCCATCTCCCTTTATAAGACATTATAAGATTGATGTTTACGCCTCAGCTGAAGCATCTTTTGGCAGGCGAGTTTTGCAGCAAGTGGTTAGAGATCCTGGGGAAGTTCTAATCCAGACGGACTCCCACCCGTAGGACACACTGGCTTTGGTATGTCCCACTCTCTGGATGCTCGCAGCAGTTCTACGGAGAATGGGCGTTGGTTCTTACCTGATACGCCTCTTCTCGTGGAACTGCGTAGAGCATCCAGCCCCACCCTGTTGGTCCGTCTGTAAAGGGGGAAAATCCTGTTTCGGCCAATGATTTCTAATGTTGTAGTTCATGTTGTTTAATACTTAAGAGTAGAGGGGGGTTTTTGTCCTCTCGTCTTCGATAAAACTGGGAGGAACGCATGGAGGAGCCACGTGGAGGAGGAGGGCGTTCCTCAATTTCAGCTCAGCCTGTGAGAAGTGAAGACTGAAGCACCTCCCACTCTCTGGATGCTCTACGCAGTTCCACGAGAAGAGGCGTATCAGGTAAGAACCAACGCCCATTCTGAACCCCAGGCTCTTCCTGAGGTGTTACTTTTATGCAGCTCACAGCCTCAGCTTTGCCCACGGCGTTTCTCTTATCAAGCTATACCATAACATATGTACTACAGAAAAGAGAAGTCATTTTGCACAATTCAGCATATACATATTTATCTTACACCATCTGTTATTTTCTATACCCACCCTTGCCATATAGCTGTTACAGAAAATATCTAGTTCATAGGTCATTATACTTAGACATAGATTCAGCAAGTTTTCTGGTTTTCACAACATCACATTAAGCAATTGTTATAATATCTGCAATATAAGCCAAAGAACTTCTGCTCATTAAAAGAATACTTTTCTGGTAATTTTCCATTCTACTTCATTAGCATATAGCTTTTATATACTGTTGTTGCTCTCTGGCCCCATCTAGTGGCCGGAGAGACAAACACCAAGTATATTTTTTGAAGCCAACCCCACCTCATTACCCATCAGCCCACACTCTCAAAACAAGTGCATGCTGGGAAGCCAGACTCCATCTCCTTCAGCATTTGGAGAAGGTAGAACTACAAAAAAAGAACCCATCTTAATCTGTGGCGTGTGGTCATCTGAGGACAACCCCACACACAAAGCATCACTGGTGAGATTTAAATTACTTGTATTTGTTGTTATGTTCAAGAGTAACTCAATATTGCCTATCTTGTATTTGGTTCTTTGTATGTATCCCTATTTTCCCCCGTTTCACCATATCCTGTTCTTTCAATAAAGCATTCAGATCAACGCACGCAGTCTGTTTTATTGGAGCATAGGTGGGTTTAGCTGCATGTTGAGCTGCACACAGACTAACGTGTAGTGAGGACAGAACACAAGGAGAGAAGCAGCCTAGAACTAAGGAGAAATTTCCTGACAATAAACCAGTGGAATGGCTTGCCTTCAGAAGTTGTGGGTGCTCCATCACCAGAGGCTTTTAAAAAGAGACTGGACAGCCACTTGTCTGAAATGGTCAGTGGAGGGGAGGAGCTGGCGTTGCGGCGGTACAGTGTGCGATCTTGAGGCTCCAAAATTGCCTCTGATATCTCCATTGCAGGACGGTCCCACCGGACCTAAACCGTCCTGTAGAGACGGTGACTGAGAAGGGCACATCCTGTCGATCCCAGGGACATCGCAAAGTCCCTGGTAGATCCAGGAGAAGCCCTTTTTTCCCGCGGCGGAGAGGCAGCCATTAAAGCTGCTGAAGCTGGGACAGCTCCGGAATGGAAGAAAGTTGAAAAGAAAGTGTGTCAGTTTGGTGAGATAAATTTTTATTTACTATTTTTTGGAGAGAACACCCTAAAAGACTAAAAGTAAAATTTAACAGCGAAGATAAAAGTGGTTAAGCGGCAAGATTAAGCACAAATTAAACCTGAAAGCTTTTTTTTTTCCTTTTTATTGGAACTTGGATTTTTGTAAAAGCTTCTCAAATTTTAAACTGGACTGGTTTTTCTTTTTTAATTTTTATTTTTTTTAAATAACTCCTTGGTTAAGATTCCTTTTTTTTTTCTCTTCTTTTTAACGACTTTATATATATATTTTCATTTATTCCTGGCTTAAATATTAGACGGGAAGGGAAATAAGTAACACTGCCATCTGGAGGCTTGGATACATTGTTTTTCTTTCTTACTTACTTGTGGATACATCTGGTGTTATATTCAAGGACTCCGAGTCTTTCACTGAAAAGATGGTGGGAAGAGCATGTAGATTGTTTATGCAGGTGCTCTTCTGTGGAACTACTGACAGCCGGAGTCTGGAGTTGAAATTGAAAGAAAGAAGTCTGAAGTGACCTTGAAAAGAGAACTGGAAATTTTGTTTTTTGATTTAGTAGAGAGTCTTGGATATTTAGTGGCAGTGCTTTGCTTACTGACAGAATAGCATTTTATCCTTCCTTTTTTTCTTTCTTCTCCTCCAGTTGGATTTTTATATTTGGACTTTAGTCTTTTGATACAGGAATTAGATAATATTTTTCTCCCCCTCCCCCCCTCCCCTTTTTGCTCTATCTTTTTAGCAAGGGGAATATACAGATTTCTGTCTATTTTTTTTAATTTTTTCATCCTTTCTTCATTTTTCTCTCTTTTTCTTTTTACATAATTGGAACCAATTGGATTAAGGTACACAAGTGCCTGAAGATTTTTTCCCTTCCCTTTTTTATTTTTTATTTTTTGTTTTTACTTTTTATCGGAGTGGCAGTTGTCTGCTCTTGCTTCTCCTTCTCATTTTTCCTATCAAGCATTGTAAGATGAGCAGAAAGATACCAGCCTCAGCTTCTTCAATTCCGACTTCTTCCTCCTCCTCACCATCTGGAGGACAACAATCAATACAGATGATGTTGCAACAGGAGAAAGACAAGGAAGTGACACTGCAGATGATTATGCAAGGAATTCAAAAGATACAAACAAAAACAGATAATATTGAAAAGAGAATGGAGAACATTGAGCAAAGAACCAAAAAGACAGATGAGAAAATTGAAAATATTCAACAGATGATGATGCAATATGAGAACAGAATTAAGAAAATTGAAGAACAAGATGTACAAAGAGATAAGATTGGAAATATGGATACCCAACTGAGTGAAGTTGAAAGACACAAGAGCAGATCACTGGGATCACTTGGATGGGAAATCGATAGGACAGAATTCTATCTTAGATTCCAAAATATAGAAGAAGAAAGGGTGAAAACCTTGCTGAAATGATGACAGAAACCTTGGCAGAAGCACTAGAGATAACTAAAGAAAAGATGATGGATGGAATGGATGAGGTTTTCTGTGTCTATACAAGATATGCGATGAGAAATAAACTACCAAGAGAAGTTCATATCAGATTTACTAAGAAAATAATTAAATCATAAATACTGCAGGCAGCAAGAGAGAAAACACTAAAGTACAAAGATAAAGAAATAGTGGTACTGAAACAGGTACCAAGAAGAGTGAGAGAGATAAGAGAATATTTATTTTTGACTAAAGAGTTACTCAAGAGAGGAATAAATTACAGATGGCTGATACCAGAAGGTCTCATGTTCACCTGGCAGGAACAAAGACACAGAATTGATACAGTTGAAAAAGCTAAGTTATTCTATCTGGGATATTTCAGAGGAAAGGAGAAAGATACAAGAAAAGAAGAGTCATTAATTGAATTTCAAGAGGAATGTATAGCAGTAATTGAAAAAGAAGAAGGAGCCGTAGGTGGTGTACCCAGAGAGCAACGAGAACCAAGATCTACTAGAGCAACAAATCCTTCTTATAAAGTCTAAAATGGATGAGAAAAAAACTGATTAAAATTAATATAAATGGGCTTAATTCAGCTATTAAAAGAAGAAAAGTATTTCATAAGTTAGAGAAACTAAAATTTGATATAATCTGCCTAGAAGAAGTACATATTAAAAAACAACACAAACACATACTGAAACAACAAAAATTAGGGAAATTATTTACAGCGTTGACACAATGTCAAAAGAGAGGAGTGGTGTTATACATTAGAGATACAATTCCAGCAGAACAAATTTATACAGATGATGATGGAAGGATTTTGAAGGTGGAGATAATGGACAATAATCTAATGACACTTTTAATAGCAATCTATGCTCAAAATGATAATCAAGAAGATTTTTACAGGAAAATACATATGAAAATAATTGAACTGGACTATGCTAATATTTGTCTGGTGGGAGATTTTAATGGAATAATCAATGACAAATTGGATTATAAAACACAGAAAACAGCAAAGAAAACTAGAAAGACATTGCCAAAATCCTTCTTTCGAACGGTAGATGAGATAAACCGAAAAGATGCATGGAGAGAGAGAAATGTGGAAAATAAACAATATACTTTCTATTCAAATAGACATGCATCATGGTCCAGAATACATACGATATGGATGTCAACAGAATTGCTCTCTAACATACAAGACATTGAAATAGAAATGAGTACCTGGGCAGATCATAATCCAATAACAGTTGCATGGAAAGAACAAAAAAGGAGATCTAGATGGGACTCTAAATAATACGATATTAAAGGGAAAAGATTTTAAACAGAAAATTGAGAGAGAATTGACTTTCTTCTTTAAAGAAAACACAAAAGAGGATACATCATTACAGAACCTCTGGGACACGATGAAGGCTTACACAACAGATTTGATAATGGACTACACAAGAAAAAGAAAACAGAAAAAAACGTTTAAAACATTGGAAGATGACTACAAGAGGCTGGGAAAAGAGTTACAGAAATTTCCACCAAAAAAAGACATTAAAATTAAAATAGACATAACTAAACATAAAATGGGGCTAATGGAAAAAGAGGAAATAGCACAAAAATTAAAAATGCTAAACAGAATTATTTTGAAGATGCAAATAAACCAGGCAGATGGTTAGCTTATAAACTGAGAAAGGACAGAGACTCAAGAAGGATAAATCAATTAATAAATGAACAAGGACATGTATGATATGGAAATGTGGCAAAGAAAAATATTATTCAAGATTATTATGGAAAATTGTACCATCAAGAGAATGTCCAGGAAGAAAGAATTAAACAATACCTTCAAGAAGCAAATCTGCCCCAGATACCCGAAGATATTGAAATAATGTTAGAAAGTAACATAACGATGATGGAATTAACAGAAGCTTTAAAAAACCAAAATATTGGGAAAGCACCAGGTCCGGATGGTCTGCCAGTGGAATTTTACAAGACATTTCAGGAAACATTGAATCTTCACTTATTAGAAGTTACGAATGAAGCTATGTCAAGAAAGAGAATACCCGAAACATGGTCAGAAGCATATATTACACTTGTACTGAAGGAGGACACAGACCCACAGCAAGTTGAAAATTACAGACCTAATATCCCTATTAAACTCAGATTATAAAATCTTTGCCTCAGTTCTGGCAGAAAGACTGAAAAGATACTTAAACAATTTTATTCACTCTGATCAAAATGGATTTCTGCCAAAGAGACAAATTAAAGACAATATGACAATAATTTTAGATACACTGGAATACTATGAGGCACATCCCGAAAAACAAAAGGCTTTGATGTTTTTAGATGCACAAAAAGCCTTTGACAATGTGAGTTGGCGTTTTATGCTGTTACAATTGGAACAAATGGGGTTTGGTAAAAAATTTACCCAAGCCATAGAAACGATATATATTTAAACAAACTGCAAAAGTTATGATAAATGGAGAGTTAACAGACCTTATAGATATAAGAAAAGGGACCAGACAAGGCTGTCCACTGTCACCTCTCTTGTTTGGGTTAACACTGGAAGTGTTGAATAGGAACATCAGAGAAGAAAAAGAAATAAAAGGAATGAAAATTAAAAAAACAGGCATGATATTCCACTCTGAAAAAAAAATCTGAAAAGTAGCCAAGCTTTTTTTTTTCCCCTCCGCGTGACTTCCTGCAGGGGAATTTTCCGGAAAATGAACATTGCTTTCGCTCTCCAGAGGGAGCTGCAGCCGTCTGGCTCTTTCCACACCTCCGCATCCCCGGAAACCTCTCCCCCCCCGCCGCATGCCACCCCCGTCTTCTTCCCTTCTCCCGCCTTCCCCTGCCTTGAAAGGTAGGTAGCCAAGCCGCTGTTCGGCTCGTCCGCTTGCCAAGCCAGCCAGCTTGCCCGCCTGCCTGCCCGCCACAGGGATGCAAGTTGCAAAGGAAACAGGGAACCAGGGAAGCGGCTGCCCAGCTCCGGAGGTCCAGACCACCGGCTGGAAAGGAAGGGTGTGTATGTGTTGGTGTGTGTGCGATTTCTTGGCGCATGGCGCGGGGTCTCTTTTGGCCGGCCCCAAAAGAGTGTGCGCGGGGTGGGCGGTGGAGACACGGGAGCGAATGCGGGAAGGAAGCGAACCTCGTTGCAAAGTTTTGCTTCTAAAGTATCCATGGACCGAAAGGTGCCAGGAGGAAGAAAAAACCCGGGAGCTGCTGTGCCTCCTCCAGTGCTGTTGCAAAGCACTGCCGCGGCTCTTCCTTTTTGCCTTTCCCTTCCCAAGGCAACACGGGACTGGAGCTGCGCCGGCGGTAGCAACTCCTGACTCAGGGGCCCTCCGAGGAAAGGGGAAGGAGGAGAAGAAGGGGGGAAAGGGGGGGCGATTCCCAACCGGCAAAGCTGAAAAAATCGGAATTCCGATTTTAGTTGGAAGAATATCATGTATGAAAAAAGAAGAGTACAAATTGCAAGCCTTTGCAGATGACCTGATATTTATATTAGAGGATCCATTGGAGTCAGCACCGAAGCTAATAGAAAAGATAAAAGAGTATGGGAAAGTAACAGGTTTGAAAATAAATAAAGATAAAACAAAGATTTTAACAAAGAACATATTAGCAAGATGAAAGAAAGAATTGGAGGAAGTTTTGAGGATCCAGGTCACAAATAAAGTTAAATATTTAGGGATTCATATTACACCAAGTTGTAGTACCCTGAAGTAAGATAACTATATTAAACTCAAACAGCAGATTGCGACAGACTTGATGAAATGGGGAAAATTGCAACTATCATTGATTGGGAGAATATCTACAATTAAGATGAATATATTGCCAAGAGGTTTTATATTTATTCCAGACAATATCTATTCGATTAGGGAAAGAGTTTTTTGAAGATCTAAATAAAATAGTGCTAAAATACATTTGGCAGGAGAAGAAAGCAAGAATAAAACTCAAACTATTACAAGTTGCAAGAATAAGGGACATTGGTCCTTACCTGACACATCCGTTCTCTTTGGGCTGTGAAGAGCATCCAGTAGTGGGAGGTGCTT
>JAUCBL010000572.1:10000-12500 GCA_033807585.1 Hydrophis major
ATAGATAGATAGATAGATAGATAGATAGATAGATAGATAGATAGATAGATAGATAGATAGATAGATAGATAGATAGGCAGACAGAGAGATGGAATGGATAGATAGATAGATAGATAGATAGATAGATAGATAGATAGATAGATAGATAGATAGATAGATAGATAGATAGATAGGCAGACAGAGAGATGGAATGGATAGATAGATAGATAGATAGATAGATAGATAGATAGATAGATAGATAGATAGATAGATAGATAGATAGATATAAAGATAGATAGATAGATAGATAGATAGATAGATAGATAGATAGATAGATAGATAGATAGATAGATAGATAGACGGATGGATGGAATGGATAGATAGGTAGATAGATAGATAGATAGATAGATAGATAGATAGATAGATAGATAGATAGATAGATAGATAGATAGACAGACAAACAGATAGACAGACAGATGGAATGGATAGATAGATAGAAAGACAGACAGACAGACAGACGGATAGACTGATGGATGGATGGATGGAATGGATAGATAGATAGATAGATAGATAGATAGATAGATAGATAGATAGATAGATAGATAGATAGATAGATAAACAGATAGACAGACAGACAGACAGACTGATGGATGCAATGTATAGACAGATAGATAGATAGATAGATAGATAGATAGATAGATAGATAGATAGATAGATAGATAGATAGATAGATAGATAGATAGATAGATAGGCAGACAGAGAGATGGAATGGATAGATAGATAGATAGATAGATAGATAGATAGATAGATAGACAGACAGACAGACAGACAGACAGACAGACAGACAGACAGATAGATAGATAGATAGATAAACAGAAAGACAGACAGACAGACAGACAGATGGATGGAATGGATAGGTTGGTTGGTAGGTAGGTAGGTAGATGGATGGATAGATAGATAGATAGATAGATAGATAGATAGATAGATAGATAGATAGATAGATAGATAGATAGACAGACAAACAGATAGACAGACAGATGGAATGGATAGACAGATAGAAAGACAGACAGACAGACAGACGGATAGACTGATGGATGGATGGATGGAATGGATAGATAGATAGATAGATAGATAGATAGATAGATAGATAGATAGATAGATAGATAGACAGACAAACAGATAGACAGACAGATGGAATGGATAGATAGATAGAAAGACAGACAGACAGACAGACGGATAGACTGATGGATGGATGGAATGGATAGATAGATAGATAGATAGATAGATAGATAGATAGATAGATAGACAGACAGAGAGATGGAATGGATAGATAGATAGATAGATAGATAGATAGATAGATAGATAGATAGATAGATAGATAGATAGATAGATAGATAGATAGATAGACGGATGGGTGGAATGGATAGATAGATAGATAGATAGATAGATAGATAGATAGATAGACAGACAGACAGACAGACAGACAGACAGACAGACAGACAGACAGACAGACAGATAGATAGATAGATAGATAGATAGATAGATAAACAGAAAGACAGACAGACAGACAGACAGATGGATGGAATGGATAGGTTGGTTGGTAGGAAGGTAGGTAGATGGATGGATAGATAGATAGATAGATAGATAGATAGATAGATAGATAGATAGATAGATAGATAGATAGATAGACAGACAAACAGATAGACAGACAGATGGAATGGATAGATAGATAGAAAGACAGACAGACAGACAGACGGATAGACTGATGGATGGATGGATGGAATGGATAGATAGATAGATAGATAGATAGATAGATAGATAGATAGATAGATAGATAGATAGATAGATAGATAGATAGATAAACAGATAGACAGACAGACAGACAGACTGATGGATGCAATGGATAGACAGATAGATAGATAGATAGATAGATAGATAGATAGATAGATAGATAGATAGATAGATAGATAGATAGGCAGACAGAGAGATGGAATGGATAGATAGATAGATAGATAGATAGATAGATAGATAGATAGATAGATAGATAGATAGATAGATAGATAGATAGATAGATATAAAGATAGATAGATAGATAGATAGATAGATAGATAGATAGATAGATAGATAGATAGATAGATAGATAGATAGACGGATGGATGGAATGGATAGATAGGTAGATAGATAGATAGATAGATAGATAGATAGATAGATAGATAGATAGATAGATAGATAGATAGATAGATAGATAAACAGAAAGACAGACAGACAGACAGATAGACAGATAGACAGATAGACAGATAGACAGATAGATAGATAGATAGATAGATAGATAGATAGATAGATAGATAGATATAGATAGACAGACAGACAGATAGACTGATGGATGGATGGATGGATAGATAGACAGATAGATAAAGAGATAGACAGAGAGATGGATGGAATGGATAGATAGATAGATAGATAGATAGATAGATAGATAGATAGATAGACAGACAGAGAGATGGAATGGATAGATAGATAG
>JAUCBL010000572.1:17500-20000 GCA_033807585.1 Hydrophis major
CAGACAGACAGACGGATAGACTGATGGATGGATGGATGGAATGGATAGATAGATAGATAGATAGATAGATAGATAGATAGATAGATAGATAGATAGATAGATAGATAAACAGATAGACAGACAGACAGACAGACTGATGGATGCAATGTATAGACAGATAGATAGATAGATAGATAGATAGATAGATAGATAGATAGATAGATAGATAGATAGATAGATAGATAGATAGGCAGACAGAGAGATGGAATGGATAGATAGATAGATAGATAGATAGATAGATAGATAGATAGATAGATAGATAGATAGATAGATAGATAGACAGACAGACAGACAGACAGACAGACAGACAGACAGACAGATAGATAGATAGATAGATAAACAGAAAGACAGACAGACAGACAGACAGATGGATGGAATGGATAGGTTGGTTGGTAGGTAGGTAGGTAGATGGATGGATGGATAGATAGATAGATAGATAGATAGATAGATAGATAGATAGATAGATAGATAGATAGATAGACAGACAAACAGATAGACAGACAGATGGAATGGATAGACAGATAGAAAGACAGACAGACAGACAGACGGATAGACTGATGGATGGATGGATGGAATGGATAGATAGATAGATAGATAGATAGATAGATAGATAGATAGATAGATAGATAGACAGACAAACAGATAGACAGACAGATGGAATGGATAGATAGATAGAAAGACAGACAGACAGACAGACGGATAGACTGATGGATGGATGGAATGGATAGATAGATAGATAGATAGATAGATAGATAGATAGATAGATAGATAGATAGACAGACAGAGAGATGGAATGGATAGATAGATAGATAGATAGATAGATAGATAGATAGATAGATAGATAGATAGATAGATAGATAGATAGATAGATAGATAGATAGATAGACGGATGGGTGGAATGGATAGATAGATAGATAGATAGATAGATAGATAGATAGATAGATAGATAGACAGACAGACAGACAGACAGACAGACAGACAGACAGACAGACAGACAGACAGACAGACAGACAGATAGATAGATAGATAGATAGATAGATAGATAGATAGATAGATAGATAAACAGAAAGACAGACAGACAGACAGACAGATGGATGGAATGGATAGGTTGGTTGGTAGGTAGGTAGGTAGATGGATGGATGGATAGATAGATAGATAGATAGATAGATAGATAGATAGATAGATAGATAGACAGACAAACAGATAGACAGACAGATGGAATGGATAGATAGATAGAAAGACAGACAGACAGACAGACGGATAGACTGATGGATGGATGGATGGAATGGATAGATAGATAGATAGATAGATAGATAGATAGATAGATAGATAGATAGATAGATAGATAGATAGATAGATAGATAGATAAACAGATAGACAGACAGACAGACAGACTGATGGATGCAATGGATAGACAGATAGATAGATAGATAGATAGATAGATAGATAGATAGATAGATAGATAGATAGATAGATAGATAGATAGATAGATAGATAGATAGGCAGACAGAGAGATGGAATGGATAGATAGATAGATAGATAGATAGATAGATAGATAGATAGATAGATAGATAGATAGATAGATAGATAGATAGATAGATAGGCAGACAGAGAGATGGAATGGATAGATAGATAGATAGATAGATAGATAGATAGATAGATAGATAGATAGATAGATAGATAGATAGATAGATAGATAGATATAAAGATAGATAGATAGATAGATAGATAGATAGATAGATAGATAGATAGATAGATAGATAGATAGATAGATAGATAGATAGATAGATAGATAGACGGATGGATGGAATGGATAGATAGGTAGATAGATAGATAGATAGATAGATAGATAGATAGATAGATAGATAGATAGATAGATAGATAGATAGATAGATAAACAGAAAGACAGACAGACAGACAGATAGACAGATAGATAGATAGATAGATAGATAGATAGATAGATAGATAGATAGATAGATAGATATAGATAGACAGACAGACAGATAGACTGATGGATGGATGGATGGATAGATAGACAGATAGATAAAGAGATAGACAGAGAGATGGATGGAATGGATAGATAGATAGATAGATAGATAGATAGATAGATAGATAGATAGATAGACAGACAGAGAGATGGAATGGATAGATAGATAGATAGATAGATAGATAGATAGATAGATAGATAGATAGATAGATAGATAGATAGATAGATAGACAGATAGATAGATAGACGGATGGATGGAATGGATAGATAGATAGATAGATAGATAGATAGCTAGATAGATAGATAGACAGATAGATAGATAGATAGATAGATAGATAGATAGATAGATAGATAGATAGATAGATAGATAAACAGAAAGACAGACAGACAGACAGACAGACAGATGGATGGAATGGATAGATAGATAGATAGACAGATAGACAGATAGACAGATAGATAGATAGATAGATAGAT
>JAUCBL010000573.1:0-20000 GCA_033807585.1 Hydrophis major
CAACTTACATATTATGTTGCAGAGTTTAGCCACACTTAAAGAGATCAGAGTCATTTGAATCTGACAGTGAGAGGTTTAAACAGAACAGATCAGTCTCACCAAGATATTCAATTAAGTGTGGAATTAGCAACTCACAGTGAGCATTGGCATCAAATGGACAGCACAATAAGACAAGTGTGATGGTTTGGATGGCTCCTTCACCATATAGGCAGACTCAGGATTCAAATGGAATCCCTTTCCATCCCTGATGGAAGCATGTCAAACTGTGTTAGGCTCATGGCCTGGCTTAGTTTAGGAACAGTGATTTGATTTAAGTATCCAGCAGGATGATAGGAAATGTGAGGGCTACATTGGGGGGGAAGGACATAAGTCTGCTTGATTGCTGGTATCCTTAAGATACTGATGTATGTTTTTGCCCCAGCATGCATACTTGAATTAAGGAAATGCTTTATGCTTCTTATATATCATTGTGGCCCGGGAAGAAACAAATTGGTCAGTGTAATGGAATGCATGGGTGACCTGGGAGAAAAGAAAGAAGGAAAGAGAGAAAGAAAGAAAAAAAGAGAAAGAAAGAGAAAGAAAGAAAGTAGGAAAAAAGAAAGAAAAAGATGGAGGGGAGGAAAGAAAAGAAAGAAAAGAAAAGGAAAGAAAAGAAAGAAGGAAAGGAGGAAAGAAAGAAAAGAAAAGAAAGAAGGAAGGAAAGAAAGAAAGAAAGAAAGAAAGAAAAGAAGGAAAGAAAGAAAGAAAAAAGAAGGAAAATAAGAAAGAAAAGAAAAGATGGAAGGAAGGAAAGAAAAGAAAAGAAAAGAAAAGAAAAGAAAGAAGGAAGGAAGGAAGGAAAGAAAGAAAGAAAGAAAAAGAAAGAAAGAGAAAGAAGGAAGGAAGGAAAGAAAAGAAAGAAAAGAAAAGGAAAGAAAAGAAAGAAGGAAAGGAGGAAAGAAAGAAAAGAAAAGAAAGAAGGAAGAAAGGAAAGAAAAAAAGGAAGGAAAGAAAGAAGGAAAGAAAGAAAGAAAGAAAGAAAGAAAGAAGGAAGGAAGGAAAGAAAGAAAAGAAAAGAAAAGAAAAGAAAAGAAGGAAGGAAAGACAGGAAGAAGGAAAGAAAAAGAAAAAGAAAGAAGGAAAGAAAAAAGAAAAGAAAAGAAAAGAAAAAAGAAGGAAAGAATGAAAGAAGGAAGTAAAGAAGGAAAGAAAGAAAGAAAGAAAGAAAAAGAAAGAAGGAAAGAGAGAAAGAAAGAAAAAAAGAGAAAGAAAGAAAAAGAAAGAAAGTAGGAAAATAAGAAAGAAAAGGAAAGATGGAAGGGAGGAAAGAAAAGAAAGAAAAGAAAAGGAAAGAAAAGAAATAAGGAAAGAAAAGAAAGAAGGAAGGAAGGAGAGAAAGAAAGAAAGAAAGAAAAGAAGGAAAGAAAGAAAGAAAAAAGAAGCAAAATAAGAAAGAAAAGAAAAGAGGGAAGGAAAGAAAGAAACAGAGAAGGAAACAAGGAAGGAAAGAAAGAAGGAAAGAAAGGAAGAAAGGAAGAAAGGAAGCAAAAGAAAGAAAGAGAGAGGGAGAAAAAGAAGGAACGAAAGAAAGAAAGAAAAAGAAAAAGAAAGAGAGTAGGAAAAAAGAAAGAAAAAGAAGGAAGGAAAGAAAGAAAGAAAGAAAGAAAGAAAAGAAGGAAAGAAAGAAGGAAAGAAAGAAAGAAGGAAGGAAAGAAAGAAGGAAAGAAAGAAGAAAGGAAGAAGAAGGAAAGAAAAAGAGAAGGAAAGAGAGAAAGAAAGAAAGAGAAAGAAAAAGAAAGAGAGTAGGAAAAAAGAAAGAAAAAGAAGGAAGGAAGGAAATAAGGAAAGAAAGAAAGAAAGAAAGAAAGAAAGAAAGAAAGAAAGAAAGAAAAAAAGGAAAGAAAGAAGGAAAGAAAGAAGGAAGGAAGGAAAGAACGAAAAAAGAAGGGAAAGAAAAGAAGGAAAAAGGAAAGGAAAGGAAAGAAAGGAAGGAAGGAAGGAAAGAAAGAAGGAAAGAAAGAAAGAAAGAAAGAAAAGAAAAGAAAAGAAAAGAAAAGAAAAGAAAAGAAAAGAAAAGAAAAGAAAAAAGAAGGAAAGAATGAAAGAATGAAAGAAGGAAGTAAAGAAGGAAAGAAAGAAAGAAAGAAAAAGAAAGAAGGAAAGAAAGAAAAGAAAACAAAGAAGGAAGGAAAGAAAGAAAGAAAGAAAGAAAAGAAGGAAAGAAAGAAGGAAAGAAAGAAAGAAAGAAAGAAAGAAGGAAAGAGAGAAAGAAAGAAAAAAAGAGAAAGAAAGAGAAAGAAAGAAAGTAGGAAAAAAGAAAGAAAAAGATGGAAGGGAGGAAAGAAAAGAAAGAAAAGGAAAGGAAAGGAAAGAAAGAAGGAAAGGAGGAAAGAAAGAAAAGAAAAGAAAGAAGAAAGGAAAGAAAGAAAGGAAGGAAAGAAAGAAGGAAAGAAAGAAAGAAAGAAAGAAAGAAAGAGAAAGAAGAAAGGAAGAAAGAAAGAAAGAAAGAAAGAAAAGAAGGAAAGAAAGAAGGAAAGAAAGAAAGAAGGAAGGAAAGAAAGAAGGAAAGAAAGAAGAAAGGAAGAAGAAGGAAAGAAAAAGAGAAGGAAAGAGAGAAAGAAAGAAAGAGAAAGAAAAAGAAAGAGAGTAGGAAAAAAGAAAGAAAAAGAAGGAAGGAAGGAAATAAGGAAAGAAAGAAAGAAAGAAAGAAAGAAAGAAAGAAAGAAAGAAAAAAAGGAAAGAAAGAAGGAAAGAAAGAAGGAAGGAAAGAACGAAAAAAGAAGGGAAAGAAAAGAAGGAAAAAGGAAAGGAAAGGAAAGAAAGGAAGGAAGGAAGGAAAGAAAGAAGGAAAGAAAGAAAGAAAAGAAAAGAAAAGAAAAGAAAAGAAAAGAAAAGAAAAGAAAAGAAAAGAATGAAAGAATGAAAGAAGGAAGTAAAGAAGGAAAGAAAGAAAGAAAGAAAAAGAAAGAAGGAAAGAAAGAAAAGAAAACAAAGAAGGAAGGAAAGAAAGAAAGAAAGAAAGAAAGAAAAGAAGGAAAGAAAGAAGGAAAGAAAGAAAGAAAGAAAGAAGGAAAGAGAGAAAGAAAGAAAAAAAGAGAAAGAAAGAGAAAGAAAGAAAGTAGGAAAAAAGAAAGAAAAAGATGGAAGGGAGGAAAGAAAAGAAAGAAAAGGAAAGGAAAGGAAAGAAAGAAGGAAAGGAGGAAAGAAAGAAAAGAAAAGAAAGAAGAAAGGAAAGAAAGAAAGGAAGGAAAGAAAGAAGGAAAGAAAGAAAGAAAGAAAGAGAAAGAAGAAAGGAAGAAAGAAAGAAAGAAAGAAAGAAAGAAAGCAAAAGAAAGAAAGAGAGAGGGAGAAAGAGAAGGAAGGAAAGAAAGAAAGAAAAAGAAAGAAGGAAAGAAAAAAGAAAAGGAAAGGAAAGAAAAAAGAAGGAAAGAATGAAAGAAGGAAGGAAAGAAGGAAAGAAAGAAAGAAAGAAAAAGAAAGAAGGAAAGAGAGAAAGAAAGAAAAAAAGAGAAAGAAAGAGAAAGAAAGAAAGTAGGAAAAAAGAAAGAAAAAGATGGAAGGGAGGAAAGAAAAGAAAGAAAAGAAAAGGAAAGAAAAGAAATAAGGAAAGAAAAGAAAGAAGGAAGGAAGGAAAAAAAGAAAGAAAGAAAGAAAAAAGAAGGAAAATAAGAAAGAAAGGAAAGAAAAGAAAGAAGGAAGAAAGGAAAGAAAGAAAGGAAGGAAAGAAAGAAAGAAAGAAAGAAAGAGAAAGAAGGAAGGAAGGAAGGGAGGAAAGAAAAGAAAGAAAAGAAAAGGAAAGAAAAGAAAGAAGTAAAGGAGGAAAGAAAGAAAAGAAAAGAAAGAAGGAAGAAAAGAAAGAAAAAAAGGAAGAAAAGAAAGAAAGAAAGAAAGAAAGAAAGAGAAAGAAGGAAGGAAGGAAGGAAGGACAGGAAAGAAAGAAAGAAGGAAAGAAAGAAAGAAAGAAAAGAAAAGAAAAGAAAAGAAGGAAGGAAGGAAGGAAGGAAGGAAGGAAAGAAAGAAAGAAAGAAAGAAAGAAAGAAAGAAAGAAAGAAAGAGGAAGGAAAGAAAGAAAGAAAGAAAGAAAAAGAGAGGGAGAGAGAGAGAAAGAAGAAAGGAAGGAAGGAAGGAAAGAAAGAAGGAAGGAGAAAGAAAGAAAAGAAAAGAAATAAGGAAGGAAGGAAGGAAGGAAAGAAAGAAGGAAAGAAAGAAGAAAGAAAGAAAGAAAGAAAGAAAGAAAGAAAGAAAGAAAGAAAGAAAAAGAGAGGGAGAGAGAGAGAAAGAAGAAAGGAAGGAAGGAATGAAAGAAAGAAGGAAGGAGAAAGAAAGAAAAGAAAAGAAAGAAGAAAGGAAGGAAAGAAAGGAAGGAAGGAAGGAAAGAAAGAAGGAAAGAAAGAAAGAAAGAAAGAAAGAAAGAAAGAAAAGAAAAGAAAAGAAAAGAAAAGAAAAAAGAAGGAAAGAATGAAAGAATGAAAGAAAGAAAGAAAGAAAAAAAGAGAAAGAAAGAGAAAGAAGGAAAGTAGGAAAAAAGAAAGAAAAAGATGGAAGGGAGGAAAGAAAAGAAAGAAAAGAAAAGGAAAGAAAAGAAAGAAGGAAAGGAGGAAAGAAAGAAAAGAAAAGAAAGAAAGAAAGAAAAAGAAAGAAGGAAAAGAGAAGGAAAGAAAGAGAATGAAAGAAAGAAAGAAGGAAGGAAAGAAAGAAAGAAGGAAAGAAAGAAAGAAAAAGAAAGAAGGAAAAGAGAAGGAAAGAAAGAGAAAGAAAGAAAGAAAGAAAGAAGGAAGGAAGGAAAGAAAGAAAGAAGGAAAGCAAAAAAAGAAAGAAGGAAGGAAAGAAAGAATAGAAGGAAAGAAGGAAAGAAAGAAAGAAAAGAAAAGAAGAAAGAAAAGAAGGAAAGAAAGAAAGAAAAGAAAAGAAGAAAGAATAGAAGGAAAGAAAGAAAGAAAAGAATAGAAGAGGAAAGGAAGAAGGAAGGAAGAAAAGAAAGATTGAAGGAAAAAGAAAGAAAGAAGGAAGGAAAGAAAAAGAAAGAAAGAAAGAAAGAAAAAAGAATGAAGGAAAGAAAGAAAGAAAGAAAAGAATAGAAGGAAGGTAGGAAGGAAAGAAAGAAAGAAAAGAAAAGAAAAGAAAGAAGGAAGGAAGGAAGGAAAGAAAGAAAGAAAGAAGGAAAGAAAGAAAAGAAAAGAAAAGAAAAGAAAAGAAAAGAAAAGAAGGAAGGACAGAAAAGAAAGGAAGACGGAAAGAAAGAAAGAAAGAAAGAAAGAAAGAAAGACAGGGAGGGAGGGAGGGATGGGATCTGAGGGGTCATCTAGTCTGACCCCCCCCTTTACACAATCCATAGAAGGACAGGGAGGGAAGAAGGGACCTGGGAGGTCCTCTAGTCCAACCCCGCACACCATCATAGAAAGGACAGGGAGGGAAGGGACCTCAGAGGACATCTAGTCTGACCCCCACCCCACCCCGAGTAGGAGGCACTTACGGAATCACCGAGTGGGGAAGGGACCTCGGAGGGCATCTAGTCTGACCCCACTGCTTAAGGAGGAGACCCCGACCAGGATCAGGGGACAGCAGAGTGGGAAGGGACCTCGGGAAAGCATCTAGTCTGATCCCCCCCACTCAAAGCAAGGGGACTCTGAGAGAATGACAAAATCAGAGTTGGAAGGCACCGTGGGAGGGCATCTAGTCTGACCCCCTGCTCAAAGCAAGAGGACTCCTAGAGAATGACAGAATCACTGAGTTGGAAGGGACCTGGGAGGTCATCTAGTCTGACCCCCCGAGCAGGAAGGGGCTGAACGGAATCCCCGAATGGGAAGGGACCCTCGGAGGGCATCTAGTCCAACCCCACCCCGAGCAGGAAGAGGCTGAACAGAATCCCCGAGTGGGAAGGGACCCTGGGAGGGCATCTAGTCTGACTTCTCCCTGCTCAAAGCAAGCGGACCCCGCCCCATTTCTGACCAGAGGGACAGCCCAGTCTCTTCTGGAAAAGGCTCCTGGGATGGAGCCACCACCCGCCATTTCGGGTGGCAAGGAGTTCCGCCACTTGAAAGAAAGAAAAAAAGAAAGAAAAAGAAAGAAAGAAAGAAAGAGGGAAGGAAAGAAGGAAAGAAAGAAAGAAGAAAGGAAAGAAAGAAAGAAGGAAAGAAAGAAAGAAAGAAAGAAAGAAAGAAGGAAGGAAAGGAAAGAAGGAAAAGGAAAGGAAAGGAAAGAAAGAAGGAAAAAAACAATAAAACAAAGAAAGAAAGAAAGAAGGAAAGAAAGAAGGAAGGAAAGAAAGAAATAAAGGAAGGAAAGAAGGAAAGAAAGAAAGAAAGAAAGAAAAGAAGGAAAGAAAGAAGGAAAAGGAAAGGAAAGGAAAGAAAGAAGGAAAAAAACAATAAAACAAAGAAAGAAGGAAAGAAAGAAGGAAGGAAAGAAAGAAATAAAGCAAGGAAAGAAGGAAAGAAAAGGAAAGAAAAGAAAAGAAAAGAAAGAAGGAAGAAAGGAAAGAAAGAAAGAAAGGAGGAAAGAAAGGAAGGAAGGAAGGAAAGAAAGAAAGAAAGAAAGAAAAAGAGAGGGAGAGAGAGAGAAAGAAGAAAGGAAGGAAGGAAGGAAAGAAAGAAAGAAGGAAGGAGAAAGAAAGAAAAGAAAAGAAAGAAGGAAGGATGGAAGGAAGGAAAGAAAGAAGGAAAGAAAGAAGAAAGAAAGAAAGAAAGAAAGAAAGAAAGAAAGAAAGAAAGAAAGAAAGAAAGAAGGAAAGAAAAAGAAAGAAAGTAGGAAAAAAGAAAGAAAAAGAAGGAAGGAAGGAAGGAAGGAAAGGAAAGAAAGAAAAGAAAAGGAAAGAAAAGAAAGAAGGAAAGAAGGAAAGAAAGAAAAGAAAAGAAAGAAGGAAGGAAGGAAAGAAAGGAAGGAAGGAAGGAAAGAAAGAAAGAAAGAAAGAAAGAGGAAGGAAGGAAGGAAGGAAAGAAAGAAAGAAAGAAAGAAAAAGAGAGGGAGAGAGAGAGAAAGAAGAAAGGAAGGAAGGAAGGAAAGAAAGAAAGAAGGAAGGAGAAAGAAAGAAAAGAAAAGAAAGAAGGAAGGATGGAAGGAAGGAAAGAAAGAAGGAAAGAAAGAAGAAAGAAAGAAAGAAAGAAAGAAAGAAGGAAAGAAAAAGAAAGAAAGGAGGAAAGAAAGAAAGGAAGGAAAGAAAGAAAGAAGGAAAGAAAGAAAGAAAGAAAGAAAGAGAAAGAAGGAAGGAAGGAAGGAAAGAAAGAAAGAAAGAAAGAAAGAAAGAAAGAAAGAAAGAAAGAAAGAAAAGAAGGAAAGAAAGAAGGAAAGAAAGAAAGAAAGAAAGAAAGAAAAAGAAAGAAGGAAAGAGAGAAAGAAAGAAAGTGGGAAAAAAGAAAGAAAAAGATGGAAGGGAGGAAAGAAAAGAAAGAAAAGGAAAGGAAAGAAAAGAAATAAGGAAAGAAAAGAAAGAAGGAAGGAAGGAAAAAAAGAAAGAAAGAAAGAAAAAAGAAGGAAAATAAGAAAGAAAGGAAAGAAAAGAAAGAAGGAAGAATGGAAAGAAAGAAAGGAAGGAAAGAAAGAAGGAAAGAAAGAAAGAAAGAAAGAGAAAGAAGGAAGGAAGGAAGGGAGGAAAGAAAAGAAAGAAAAGAAAAGGAAAGAAAAGAAAGAAGGAAAGGAGGAAAGAAAGAAAAGAAAAGAAAGAAGGAAGAAAGGAAAGAAAAAAAGGAAGGAAGGAAAGAAAGAAAGAAAGAAAGAAAGAAAGAAAGAAAGAAGGAAGGACAGGAAAGAAAGAAAGAAGGAAAGAGAGAAAGAAAGAAAAAAGAGAAAGAAAGAGAAAGAAAGAAAGTAGGAAAAAAGAAAGAAAAAGATGGAAGGGAGGAACGAAAAGAAAGAAAAGAAAGGGAAAGAAAAGAAAGAAGGAAACAAAGAAAAGAAAAGAAAGAAGGAAGAAAGGAAAGAAAGAAAGGAAGGAAGGAAGGAAAGAAAGAAAGAAAGAAAGAAGAAAGGAAGGAAAGAAAGAAAGAAGGAAAGAAAGAAAGAAAAAAGAAAGGAAAGAAAAGAAGGAAAAAGGAAAGGAAAGGAAAGAAAGAAAAGAAAAGAAAAGAAAAGAAAAGAAAAGAAAAGAAAAGAAAAGAAAAGAAAAGAAAAGGAAGGAAAAAAGAAAGAAAGAAAGAAAAAGAAAGAAGGAAAGAGAGAAAGAAAGAAAAAAAGAGAAAGAAAGAGAAAGAAAGAAAATCGGAAAAAAGAAAGAAAAAGATGGAGGGGAGGAAAGAAAAGAAAGAAAAGAAAAGAAAAGAAAGAAGGAAGGAAGGAAAGAAAGAAAAGAAAAGAAAAGAAAAGAAAAGAAAAGAAAAGAAGGAAGGAAGGAAAGGAAGGAAGGAAGGAAGGAAAGAAAGAAAGAAAGAGAAAGAAAGAAAGAAAGAAAGAAAGAAAGAAAGAAAGAAAGAAGGAAAGAGGGAAAGAAAGAAAAAAAGAGAAAGAAAGAGAAAGAAAGAAAGTCGGAAAAAAGAAAGAAAAAGATGGAGGGGAGGAAAGAAAAGAAAGAAAAGAAAAGAAAAGAAAGAAGGAAGGAAGGAAAGAAAGAAAAGAAAAGAAAAGAAAAGAAAAGAAGGAAGGAAGGAAAGAAAGGAAGGAAGGAAGGAAAGAAAGAAGGAAAGAAAGAAAGAAAGAAAGAAGGAAAGAAGAAAGGAAGGAAAGAAAGAAAGAAGGAAAGAAAGAAAGAAAAAAGAAAGGAAAGAAAAGAAGGAAAAAGGAAAGGAAAGGAAAGAAAGAAAAGAAAAGAAAAGAAAAGAAAAGAAAAGAAAAGAAAAGAAAAGAAAGAAAGAAAAAGAAGAAGGAAAGAGAGAAAGAAAGAAAAAAAGAGAAAGAAAGAGAAAGAAAGAAAGTAGGAAAAAGAAAGAAAAAGATGGAAGGGAGGAACGAAAAGAAAGAAAAGAAAGGGAAAGAAAAGAAAGAAGGAAACAAAGAAAAGAAAAGAAAGAAGGAAGAAAGGAAAGAAAGAAAGGAAGGAAGGAAGGAAAGAAAGAAAGAAAGAAAGAAGAAAGGAAGGAAAGAAAGAAAGAAGGAAAGAAAGAAAGAAAAAAGAAAGGAAAGAAAAGAAGGAAAAAGGAAAGGAAAGGAAAGAAAGAAAAGAAAAGAAAAGAAAAGAAAAGAAAAGAAAAGAAAAGAAAAGAAAAGGAAGGAAAAAAGAAAGAAAGAAAGAAAAAGAAAGAAGGAAAGAGAGAAAGAAAGAAAAAAAGAGAAAGAAAGAGAAAGAAAGAAAATCGGAAAAAAGAAAGAAAAAGATGGAGGGGAGGAAAGAAAAGAAAGAAAAGAAAAGAAAAGAAAGAAGGAAGGAAGGAAAGAAAGAAAAGAAAAGAAAAGAAAAGAAAAGAAGGAAGGAAGGAAAGGAAGGAAGGAAGGAAGGAAAGAAAGAAAGAAAGAAAGAAAGAAAGAAAGAAAGAAAGAAAGAAAGAAAGAAGGAAAGAGAGAAAGAAAGAAAAAAAGAGAAAGAAAGAGAAAGAAAGAAAGTCGGAAAAAAGAAAGAAAAAGATGGAGGGGAAAGAAAAGAAAGAAAAGAAAAGAAAAGAAAGAAGGAAGGAAGGAAAGAAAGAAAAGAAAAGAAAAGAAAAGAAAGAAGGAAGGAAGGAAAGAAGGAAGGAAGGAAGGAAAGAAAGAAGGAAAGAAAGAAAGAAAGAAAGAAGGAAAGAAGGAAAGAAAGAAAAGAAAAGAAAGAAGGAAGGAAGGAAGAGAAGAAAGGAAGGAAAGAAAGAAGGAAAGAAATAAACAAAGAAAGAAAGAAGGAAAGAAAGAAAGAGAAAGAAGGAAAGAAAGAGAAAGAAAGAAAGAAAGAAAGAAAAGAAGGAAAGAAAGAAGGAAAGAAAGAAAGAAAGAAAGAAAGAAGGAAAGAGAGAAAGAAGGAAAGAAAGAAAGAAAGAAAAGAAGGAAAGAAGGAAGGAAAGAAAGAAAGAAAGAAGGAAGGAAGGAAGAAAGAAAAAAGAAAGGAAAGAAAAGAAGGAAAAAGGAGAGGAAAGGAAAGAAAGAAGGAAGAAAGAAGGAAAGAAAGAAAGAAGGAAAGAAAGAAAGAAAGAAAAGAAAAAAGAAAGAAAGAAGGAAGGAAGGAAGGAAGAAATAAAGGAAAGAAAAAAGAAAAGAAAAGAAATGAAAAGAAAGAAGGAAAGAACGAAAGAAGGAAGGAAGGAAAGAAAGAAAGAAGGAAAGAAAGAAAAAAGAACAGAAAGAAAAGAAGGAAAAAGGAAAGGAAAGGAAAGAAAGAAAGAAGGAAGGAAGGAACGAAAGAAAGAAGAAAAGAAAGAAAGAAGGAAAGAAAGAAAGAGAAAGAAAAAAAGAAAAAGAAAGAAAGAAAAAGAAAAGAAAGAAGGAAGAAAAGAAAGAAAGAAAAGAAAAGAAGGAAAGAAGGAAGGAAGGAAGCAAGGAACGAAAGAAAGAAAGATAGAAGGAAAGAAAGAAGGAAGGAATGAAAGGAAAAAAAGAAAAGAAAAAGGGAAAGAAAGAAAGAAAAGAAAAGAAACTGAAAGAGAAAAAGAAAGAAAAGGAAAGAAAGAAAGAAAGAAAAGGAAAAAAAGAAAGAAAGAAGGAAGGAAGGAACGAAAGAAAGAAGAAAGAAAGAAGAAAGAAGGAAGGATGGAAAGAAAGAAAGAAGGAAAGAAAGAAGGAAAGAAAGAGAAAGAAAAAGAAAGAAGGAAAAGAGAAGGAAAGAAAGAGAAAGAAAGAAAGAAAGAAGGAAGGAAAGAAAGAAAGAAGGAAAGAAAGAAGGAAAGAAAGAAAGAAAAAGAAAGAAGGAAAAGAGAAGGAAAGAAAGAGAAAGAAAGAAAGAAAGAAGGAAGGAAGGAAAGAAAGAAAGAAGGAAGCAAAAAAAGAAAGAAGGAAGGAAAGAAAGAATAGAAGGAAAGAAGGAAAGAAAGAAAGAAAGAAAAGAAGAAAGAAAAGAAGGAAAGAAAGAAAGAAAAGAATAGAAGAGGAAAGGAAGAAGGAAGGAAGAAAAGAAAGATTGAAGGAAAAAGAAAGAAAGAAGGAAGGAAAGAAAAGAAAGAAAGAAAGAAAGAAAGAAAGAAAGAAAGAAAGAAGAATGAAGGAAAGAAAGAAAGAAAGAAAGAAAAGAATAGAAGGAAGGTAGGAAGGAAAGAAAGAAAGAAAAGAAAAGAAAGAAGGAAGGAAGGAAAGAAAGAAAGAAGGAAAGAAAGAAAAGAAAAGAAAAGAAAAGAAAAGTAAAGAAAAAGAAAGAAGGAAGGACAGAAAAGAAAGGAAGACGGAAAGAAAGAAAGAAAGAAAGAAAGAAAGAAAGAAAGAAAGACAGGGAGGGAGGGAGGGATGGGATCTGAGGGGTCATCTAGTCTGACCCCCCCCCCTTACACAATCCATAGAAGGACAGGGAGGGAAGAAGGGACCTGGGAGGTCCTCTAGTCCAACCCCGCACACCATCATAGAAAGGACAGGGAGGGAAGGGACCTCAGAGGACATCTAGTCTGACCCCCACCCCACCCCGAGTAGGAGGCACTTACGGAATCACCGAGTGGGGAAGGGACCTCGGAGGGCATCTAGTCTGACCCCACTGCTTAAGGAGGAGACCCCGACCAGGATCAGGGGACAGCAGAGTGGGAAGGGACCTCGGGAAAGCATCTAGTCTGATCCCCCCCACTCAAAGCAAGGGGACTCTGAGAGAATGACAGAATCAGAGTTGGAAGGCACCGTGGGAGGGCATCTAGTCTGACCCCCCTGCTCAAAGCAAGAGGACTCCTAGAGAATGACAGAATCACTGAGTTGGAAGGGACCTGGGAGGTCATCTAGTCTGACCCCCCGAGCAGGAAGGGGCTGAACGGAATCCCCGAATGGGAAGGGACCCTCGGAGGGCATCTAGTCCAACCCCACCCCGAGCAGGAAGAGGCTGAACAGAATCCCCGAGTGGGAAGGGACCCTGGGAGGGCATCTAGTCTGACTTCTCCCTGCTCAAAGCAAGCGGACCCCGCCCCATTTCTGACCAGAGGGACAGCCCAGTCTCTTCTGGAAAAGGCTCCTGGGATGGAGCCACCACCCGCCATTTCGGGTGGCAAGGAGTTCCGCCACTTGAAAGAAAGAAAAAAAGAAAGAAAAAGAAAGAAAGAAAGAAAGAGGGAAGGAAAGAAGGAAAGAAAGAAAGAAGAAAGGAAAGAAAGAAAGAAGGAAAGAAAGAAAGAAAGAAAGAAAGAAGGAAGGAAAGGAAAGAAGGAAAAGGAAAGGAAAGGAAAGAAAGAAGGAAAAAAACAATAAAACAAAGAAAGAAAGAAAGAAGGAAAGAAAGAAGGAAGGAAAGAAAGAAATAAAGGAAGGAAAGAAGGAAGAAAGAAAGAAAGAAAGAAAAGAAGGAAAGAAAGAAGGAAAAGGAAAGGAAAGGAAAGAAAGAAGGAAAAAAACAATAAAACAAAGAAAGAAAGAAAGAAAGAAAGAAGGAAAGAAAGAAGGAAGGAAAGAAAGAAATAAAGGAAGGAAAGAAGGAAAGAAAGAAAGAAAGAAAGAAAAGAAGGAAAGAAAGAAAGAAAGAATGAAAGCGAGAAGGAAAGAAAGAAAGAAGGAAAGAAAGAAAGAAAGAAGGAAAGGAAAGAAGGAAAAGGAAAGGAAAGGAAAGGAAAGAAAGAAGGAAGGAAGGAAAGAAGGAAGGAAAGAAAGAAGGAAAAAAACAATAAAACAAAGAAAGAAAGAAAGAAAGAAAAAAGGAAAGAAAGAAGGAAGGAAAGAACTAAAGAAGAAAGAAGGAAAGAAAAAGAGAAGGAAAGAGAGAAAGAAAGAAAGAAAGAGAAAGAAAAAGAAAGTAGGAAAAAAGAAAGAAAAAAGAAGGAAGGAAGGAAAGAAGGAAAGAAGGAAAGAAAGAAAGGAAAGAAAGAAAGAAAGAAAGAAAGAAAGGAAAGAAGGAAGGAAGGAAGGAAGAAAGAAAGGAAAGAGAGAAAGAAGGAAAGAAAGAAAGAAAAGAAAAAAGAAAAGAAAGAAGGAAGGAAGGAAAGAAAGAAGGAAAGAAAGAAGGAAAAAAACAATAAAACAAAGAAAGAAAGAAAGAAGGAAAGAAAGAAATAAAGGAAGGAAAGAAGGAAAGAAAGAAAGAAAGAAAGAAAAGAAGGAAAGAAAGAAGGAAAGAAGAAAGGAAGGAAAGAAAGAAAGAAGGAAAGAAAGAAAAAAGAAAGGAAAGAAAAGAAAAAGAAGGAAAAAGGAAAGGAAAGGAAAGAAAGAAAGAAGGAAAGAAAGGAAGGAAAGAAGGAAAGAAAGAAAAGAAGGAAAGAAGGAAGGAAAGAAAGAAAGAAAGAAAGAAGGAAAGAAAGAAAGAAAGAAGGAAAGCGAGAGAGGAAAGAAATAAAGAAGGAAAGAAAAGAAGGAAAGAAAGAAGGAAAGAAAGAAAGAAAGAAAGAAAGAAAGAAAGAAAGAAAGAAAGAAAAAGAAAGAAGGAAAGAGAGAAAGAAAGAAAAAAAGAGAAAGAAAGAGAAAGAAAGAAAGTAGGAAAAAAGAAAGAAAAAGATGGAAGGGAGGAAAGAAAAGAAAGAAGGAAAGGAGGAAAGAAAGAAAAGAAAGAGAAAGAAAGAAGGAAGAAAGGAAAGAAAGAAAGGAAGGAAAGAAAGAAGGAAGAAAGAAGAAAGAAAGAAGAAAGAAGGAAGGAAGGGAGGAAAGAAAAGAAAGAAAAGAAAAGGAAAGAAAAGAAAGAAGGAAAGGAGGAAAGAAAGAAAAGAAAAGAAAGAAGGAAGAAAGGAAAGAAAAAAAGGAAGGAAGGAAAGAAAGAAGAAAGAAAGAAAGAAGAAAGAAAGAAAGAAAGAAAAAAGAAGAAAGAAAGAAAGAAAGAAAGAGAAAGAAGGAAGGAAGGAAGGACAGGAAAGAAAGAAAGAAGGAAAGAAAGAAAAAAAGAAAGAAAAGAAAAGAAAAGAAAAGAAGGAAGGAAGGAAGGAAGAAAGAAAGTGAGAAAGAAAGAAGAAAGAAAAGAAAAGAAAAAAGAAGGAAAGAATGAAAGAATGAAGAAGGAAGTAAAGAAGGAAAGAAAGAAAGAAAGAAAAAGAAAGAAGGAAAGAGAGAAAGAAAGAAAAAAAGAGAAAGATAGAGAAAGAAAGAAAGTAGGAAAAAAGAAAGAAAAAGATGGAAGGGAGGAACGAAAAGAAAGAAAAGAAAAGGAAAGAAAGGAAAGAAGGAAGAAAGGAAAGAAGGAAAGAAAGAAAGAAAGAAAGAAAGAAAGAAAGAAAGAAAGAGAAAGAAGGAAGGAAGGGAGGGAGGAAAGAAAAGAAAGAAAAAAAAGGAAAGAAAAGAAAGGAAAGAGGAAAGAAAGAAAAGAAAAGAAAGAAGGAAGGAGGGAAAGAAAGGAAGGAAGGAAAGAAAGAAAGAAAGAAAGAAAGAAAGAAGGAAAGAAAGAAAGACAGGAAAGAAAGAAGGAAAGAGGAAGAAAGAAAACAAAAGAAAAGAAAGAAGGAAGGAAAGAAGGAAGGAAGGAAAAAAAGAAGGAAGGAAAGAAGAAAGAAAGAAGAAAGAAGGAAGGAAAGAAAGAAAGAGAAAGAGAAAGAAAGAGAGTAGGAAAAAAGAAAGAAAAAGAAGGAAAGGAAGGAAAGAAGGAAAGAAGGAAAGAAAGAAAGAAAGAAAGAAGAAGAAAGAAAGAAAGAAAGAAAGAAAGAAGGAAAGAAGAAAGAAGGAAGGAAGGAAAGAAAGAAAGAAAGAAAGAAGGAAGGAAAGAATGAAAAAGAAAGGAAAGAAAAGAAGGAAAAAGGAAAGGAAAGGAAAGAAAGAAAGAAGGAAGGAAGGAACGAAAGAAAGAAGAAAAGAAAGAAAGAAGGAAAGAAAGAAAGAAAGGAAAGAAAAAAGAAGGAAAGAAAGAAAAGGGAAGAAAGAAAAGAAAAGAGAAAGGGAAAGAAAGATAGAAAGAAAAGAAAAGAAAAGAAAGAAAGAAAGAAAAGAACAAAGAGAGAGAAGAAGGAAAGAAGAAGAGAAAGAAAAGAAAAGAAAGAAAAGAAAGAAAGAAGAAAGAAAGAAGAAGGAAAGAAAGAAGGAAGGGAAGGAAGCAAGGAACGAAAGAAAGAAAGATAGAAGGAAAGAAAGAAGGAAGGAACGAAAGGAAAAAAAGAAAAGAAAAGAAAAAAGGAAAGAAAGAAAAGAAAAGAAAAGAGAAAGGGAAAGAAAGATAGAAAAGAAAAGAAAAGAAAAGAAAGAAAGAAAAGAAAAGAAGGAAAGAAAGAAGGAAGGAAGCAAGGAACGAAAGAAAGAAAGATAGAAGGAAAGAAAGAAGGAAGGAACGAAAGGAAAAAAAGAAAAGGAAAGAAAAAAGGAAAGAAAGAAAAGAAAAGAAAAGAAAAGAGAAAGGGAAAGAAAGATAGAAAAGAAAAGAAAAGAAAGAAAGAAAGAAAAAAGAACAAAGAGAGAGAAAGAAGGAAAGAAAGAAAGAAAAGAAAAAAGAAAAGAAAGAAGGAAGGAAAGAAAAGAAAGGAAAGAAGAAAGGAAAGAAGTAAAGAAAGAAAGAAAGAAAGGAAGAAAGAGAAAGAAAAAAAGATAAAGAAAGAAAGAAAAAGAAAATAAAGAAGGAAGAAAAGAAAGAAAAGAAAAGAAAAGAAGGAAAGAAAGAAGGAAGGAAGCAAGGAACGAAAGAAAGAAAGATAGAAGGAAAGAAAGAAGGAAGGAACGAAAGGGAAAAAAGAAAAGAAAAGAAAAAAGGAAAGAATGAAAGAAAGATAGAAGGAAAGAAAGAAGGAAGGAAGGAAAGAAAGAAAGAAGGAAAGAACGAAAAAAGAAGGGAAAGAAAAGAAGGAAAAAGGAAAGGAAAGGAAAGAAAGAAAGAAAGAAGGAAAGAAAGAAAGAAACGAAAGAAAAAAGAAGGAAAGAAAGAAAGAAGGAAAGAAAGATAGAAAAGAAAAGAAAGAAAGAAAGAAAAAACAAAGAGAGAAAGAAGGAAAGAAGGAAAGAAAAGAAAAGAAAGGAAAGAAGAAAGGAAAGAAGTAAAGAAAGAAAAGAAAGAAGGAAAGAAGGAAGGAAGGAAGCAAGGAACGAAAGAAAGAAAGATAGAAGGAAAGAAAGAAGGAAGGAATGAAAGGAAAAAAAGAAAAGAAAAGAAAAAGGGAAAGAAAGAAAGAAAAGAAAAGAAACTGAAAGAGAAAAAGAAAGAAAAGGAAAGAAAGAAAGAAAGAAAAGGAAAAAAAGAAAGAAAGAAGGAAGGAAGGAACGAAAGAAAGAAGAAAGAAAGGAAGAAAGAAGGAAGGATGGAAAGAAAGAAAGAAGAAAGAAAGGAAGAAAGAAGGAAAGGAGGAAAGAAAGAAAAGAAAAGGAAGAAGGAAGAAAGGAAAGAAAGAAAGGAAGGAAAGAAAGAAGGAAAGAAAGAAAGAAAGAAAGAAAGAGAAAGAAGGAAGGAAGGAAGGGAGGAAAGAAAAGAAAGAAAAGAAAAGGAAAAAAAGAAAGGAAAGAAGGAAAGAAAGAAAAGAAAAGAAAGAAGGAAGGAAGGAAGGAAAGAAAGAAAGGAAGGAAAGAAAAAAGAAAGAAAGAAAGAAAGAGAAAGAAGGAAGGAAGGAAGGAAGGACAGGAAAGAAAGAAGGAAAGAGAAAGAAAGAAAACAAAAGAAAAGAAAGAAGGAAGGAAGGAAGGAAGGAATGAAGGAAGGAAGGAAAGAAAGAAGGAAGAAAGAAGGAAAGAAAGAAGAAAGAAGAAGAAAGAAGGAAAGAAAAAGAGAAGGAAAGAGAGAAAGAAAAAAGAAAGAAAGAAAGAAAGAGAAAGAAAAAGAAAGAGAGTAGGAAAAAAGAAAGAAAAGAAGGAAGGAAGGAAAAAAGGAAAGAAAGAAGAAGGAAAAAAAAAAAGAAAGGAAGAAGGAAAGAAAGAACGAAGGAAGGAAAGAAAGAAAGAAGGAAAGAACGAAAAAAGAAGGAAAGAAAAGAAGGAAAAAGAAAGGAAAGGAAAGAAAGAAAGAAAGAAGGAAAGAAAGAAACGAAAGAAAAAGAAGGAAAGAAAGAAAGAAGGAAAGAAGATAGAAAAGAAAAGAAAGAAAGAAAGAAAAAACAAAGAGAGAGAAAGAAGGAAAGAAGGAAAGAAAAGAAAAGAAAGGAAAGAAGAAAGGAAAGAAGTAAAGAAAGAAAAGAAAAGAAAGGAAAGAAGGAAGGAAGGAAGCAAGGAACGAAAGAAAGAAAGATAGAAGGAAAGAAAGAAGGGAGGAACGAAAGGAAGAAAAGAATAGAAAAGAAAAAAGGAAAGAAAGAAAGAAAGAAAAGAAACTGTCACTCTGTAAGAGTCTCCTATAAGAACAGGGGGTTCGACTAGATGACCTCCAAATGTCCCTTTAAACCCTGTCACTCTGGAAGAGTCTCCTATAAGAGCAGAGGGGTTGGACTAGATGACCTCCAAAAGTCCCTTTCAACTCTGTCACTCAGGAAGAGTTTCTTATACGAGTAGGGGGTTGGTCTAGATGACCTCCAATGTCCCTTTAAACTCTGTCACTCTGGAAGAGTCTCCTATAAGAGCAGGGGAGTTGGACTAGATGACCTCCTAAAGAAAAGAAAAGAAAAGAAAAGAAAAAGAAGGAAAGAAAAAAGAAGGAAAGAATGAAAGAAGGAAGGAAAGAAGGAAAGAAAAAAAGAAAGAAAAAGAAAGAAGGAAAGAGAGAAAGAAAGAAAAAAGAGAAAGAAAGAGAAAGAAAGAAAGTAGGAAAAAAGAAAGAAAAAGATGGAGGGGAGGAAAGAAAAGAAAGAAAAGAAAAGGAAAGAAAAGAAAGAAAGAAAGAAGGAAAGAAAGAAAGAAAGAAAGAAAAGGAAAGAAGGAAAGAGAGAAAGAAAGAAAAAAAGAGAAAGAAAGAGAAAGAAAGAAAGTAGGAAAAAAGAAAGAAAAAGATGGAGGGGAGGAAAGAAAAGAAAGAAAAGAAAAGAAAAGAAAAGAAAAGAAAGAAGGAAGGAAGGAAAGAAAGAAAGAAGGAAAAGAAGGAAAATAAGAAAGAAAAGAAAAGAGGGAAGGAAAGAAAGAAACAGAGAAGGAAACAAGGAAGGAAAGATAGAAGGAAAGAAAGAAGAAAGAAAGAAAGAAAGAAAGAAAGCAAAAGAAAGAAAGAGAGAGGGAGAAAAAGAAGGAAGGAAAGAAAGAAAGAAAAAAGAAAGAAGGAAAGGAAAAAGAAAAGGAAAGGAAAGAAAAAAGGAAAGAATGAAAGAAGGAAGTAAAGAAGGAAAGAAAGAAAGAAAGAAAAAGAAAGAAGGAAAGAGAGAAAGAAAGAAAAAAAGAGAAAGAAAGAGAAAGAAAGAAAGTAAAAAAAAGAAAGAAAAAGATGGAAGGGAGGAAAGAAAAGAAAGAAAAGAAAAGAAAAGAAAGAAGGAAGGAAGGAAAGAAAGAAAGAAAGAAAGAAAGAAAAGAAGAAAAAAAGAAAGAAAAAAGAAGGAAAATAAGAAAGAAAGGAAAAGATGGAAGGAAGGAAAGAAAAGAAAAGAAAAGAAAAGAAAAGAAAGAAGGAAGGAAGGAAGGAAAGAAAGAAAGAAAGAAAAAGAAAGAAGGAAAGAGAGAAAGAAAGAAAAAAGAGAAAGAAAGAGAAAGAAAGAAAGTAGGAAAAAAGAAAGAAAAAGATGGAAGGGAGGAAAGAAAAGAAAGAAAAGAAAAGAAAGAAGGAAGGAAGGAAAGAAAGAAAGAAAGAAAAGAAGGAAAGAAAGAAAGAAAAAAGAAGGAAAATAAGAAAGAAAAGAAAAGAGGGAAGGAAAGGAAGAAACAGAGAAGGAAACAAGGGAGGAAAGAAAGAAGGAAAGAAAGGAAGAAAGGAAGAAAGAAAGAAAGAAAGGAAGGAAGGAAGGAAGAAAGAAAGAAAGAAAGAAAGAAAGAAAGAAAGCAAAAGAAAGAAAGAGAGAGGGAGAAAAAGAAGGAAGGAAAGAAAGAAAGAAAAAGAAAGAAGGAAAGAAAAAAGAAAAGAAAAGAAAAGAAATGAAAAGAAAGAAGGAAGGAAGGAAAGAAAGAAAGAAAGAAAGAAAGAGGAAGGAAGGAAGGAAGGAAGGAAAGAAAGAAAGAAAGAAAGAAAGAAAGAAAGAAAGAAAGAAAGAAGGAAGGAAGGAAGGAAAAAAAGAAAGAAGGAAAGAGAAAGAAAGAAAAGAAAAGAAAGAAGGAAGGAAGGAAGGAAGGAAGGAAAGAAGGAAAGAAAGAAGAAAGAAAGAAAGAAAGAAAGAAGGAAAGAAAAAGAAAGAAAGTAGGAAAAAAGAAAGAAAAAGAAGGAAGGAAGGAAGGAAGGGAAGGAAAGGAAAGGAAAGAAAGAAAGAAAAGAAAAGAAAAGAAAGAAGGAAGAAAGGAAAGAAAGAAAGAAAGAAAAGAAGGAAAGAAAGAAAGAAAAAAGAAGGAAAATAAGAAACAAAAGAAAAGAGGGAAGGAAAGAAAGAAACAGAGAAGGAAAGAGAGAAAGAAAGAAAAAAGAGAAAGAAAGAGAAAGAAAGAAAGTAGGAAAAAAGAAAGAAAAAGATGGAAGGGAGGAAAGAAAAGAAAGAAAAGAAAAGGAAAGAAAAGAAAGAAGGAAAGGAGGAAAGAAAGAAAAGAAAAGAAAAAAGGAAGGAAGGAAAGAAAGAAAGAAAGAAAGAAAGAAAGAAAGAAGGAAGGAAGGAAGGAAGGGAGGAAAGAAAAGAAAGAAAAGAAAAGGAAAGAAAGAAAGGAAAGAAGGAAAGAAAGAAAAGAAAAGAAAGAAGGAAGGAAGGAAAGAAAGAAAGGAAGGAAAGAAAAAAGAAAGAAAGAAAGAAAGAGAAAGAAGGAAGGAAGGAAGGACAGGAAAGAAAGAAGGAAAGAGAAAAAAAGAAAACAAAAGAAAAGAAAGAAGGAAGGAAGGAAGGAAGGAATGAAGGAAGGAAGGAAAGAAAGAAGGAAAGAAAGAAGAAAGAAAGAAGAAAGAAGGAAAGAAAAAGAGAAGGAAAGAGAGAAAGAAAAAAGAAAGAAAGAAAGAAAGAAAGAGAAAGAAAAAGAAAGAGAGTAGGAAAAAAGAAAGAAAAAGAAGGAAGGAAAAAAGGAAAGAAAGAAAGAAAGAAAGAAAAAAAGAAAGAAAGAAGGAAAGAAAGAAGGAAGGAAGGAAAGAAAGAAAGAAGGAAAGAACGAAAAAAGAAGGGAAAGAAAAGAAGGAAAAAGGAAAGGAAAGGAAAGAAAGAAAGAAA
>JAUCBL010000573.1:22500-42500 GCA_033807585.1 Hydrophis major
GACAGAATCACTGAGTTGGAAGGGACCTGGGAGGTCATCTAGTCTGACCCCCCCCCGAGCAGGAAGGGGCTGAACGGAATCGCCGAATGGGAAGGGACCCTCGGAGGGCATCTAGTCCAACCCCACCCCGAGCAGGAAGAGGCTGAACAGAATCCCCGAGTGGGAAGGGACCTTGGGAGGGCATCTAGTCTGACCCCCCGAGCAGGAAGGGGCTGAACAGAATCCCCGAGTTGGAAGGGACCCTGGGAGGCCATCTAGTCTGACTTCTCCCTGCTCAAAGCAAGCGGACCCCACCCCATTTCTGACCAGAGGAACAGCCCAGTCTCTGAAAGAAAGAAAGAAAGAAGGAATGAAGGAAAGAAAGAAAGAAGGAAAGAACGAAAAAAGAAAGGAAAGGAAAGAAGGAAAAAGGAAAGGAAAGGAAAGAAAAGAAAGAAGGAAGGAAGGAAAGAAAGAAAGAAAGAAAGAAAGAAAGAAAGAAAAGAAGGAAAGAAAGAAAGAAAAAAGAAGGAAAATAAGAAAGAAAAGAAAAGATGGAAGGAAGGAAAGAAAAGAAAAGAAAAGAAAGAAGGAAGGAAGGAAAGAAGGAAAAAGAAGGAAAGAAAGAAAAAGAAAGAAGGAAAGAGAGAAAGAAAGAAAAAAAGAGAAAGAAAGAAAGTAGGAAAAAAGAAAGAAAAAGATGGAAGGGAGGAAAGAAAAGAAAGAAAAGGAAAGGAAAGAAAAGAAAGAAGGAAGGAAGGAAAGAAAGAAAGAAAGAAAGAAAAGAAGGAAAGAAAGAAAGAAAAAAGAAGGAAAATAAGAAAGAAAGAAAAAAGAAGGAAAATAAGAAAGAAAAGAAAAGATGGAAGGAAGGAAAGAAAAGAAAAGAAAAGAAAAGAAAGAAGGAAGGAAGGAAAGAAAGGAAGGAAGGAAAGAAAGAAGGAAAGAAAGAAAGAAAGAAAGAAAGAAAGAAAGAAAGAAAGAGAAAGAAAGAAAGTAGGAAAAAAGAAAGAAAAAGATGGAACGGAGGAAAGAAAAGAAAGAAAAGGAAAGGAAAGAAAAGAAAGAAGGAAGGAAGGAAAGAAAGAAAGAAAGAAAGAAAAGAAGGAAAGAAAGAAAGAAAAAAGAAGGAAAATAAGAAAGAAAAGAAAAGATGGAAGGAAGGAAAGAAAAGAAAAGAAAAGAAAGAAGGAAGGAAGGAAAGAAAGAAGGAAAGAAAGAAAGAAAGAAAGAAGGAAAGAAAGAGAAAGAAGGAAGGAAGGAAGGACAGGAAAGAAAGAAAGAAGGAAAGAAACAAAGAAAAGAAAAGAAAAGAAAAGAAAGAAGGAAGGAAGGAAAGAAAGAAGGAAAGAAAGAAAGAAAGAAAGAAAGAAAGAAAGGAAAGAAGGAAAGAAGGAAGGAAAGAAAGAAAGAGGGAAAGAAAGAAAGAAAGAAAGAAAGAAAGAAAGAGAAAGAAGGAAGGAAGGAAGGAAGGAAGGAAGGAAAGAAAGAAAGAAAGAAAGAAAGAAAGAAAGACAGGGAGGGAGGGAGGGAGGGATGGGATCTGAGGGGTCATCTAGTCCGACCCCCTCCTTACACCATCATAGAAGGACAGGGAGGGAAGAAGGGACCTGGGAGGTCCTCTAGTCCAACCCCCCCCCCACCATCATAGAAAGGACAGGGAGGGAAGGGACCTCAGAGGACATCTAGTCTGACCCCCCCCCCAGTAGGAGGCACTTACGGAATCACCGAGTGGGGAAGGGACCTCGGAGGGCATCTAGTCTGGCACACCCACCCCAGTCGAGAAGGAGATCCTTAGAGAATCACAGGACAAGAGTGGGGAAGGGACCTCGGAGGTCATCTAGTCTGACCCCGCTGCTTAAGGAGGAGACCCCGACCAGGATCAGGGGACAGCAGCGTGGGAAGGGACCTCGGGAAAGCATCTAGTCTGATCCCCCCCACTCAAAGCAAGGGGACTCTTAGAGAATGACAGAATCAGAGTTGTAAGGCACCGTGGGAGGGCATCTAGTCTGACCCCCTGCTCAAAGCAAGAGGACTCCTAGAGAATGACAGAATCACTGAGTTGGAAGGGACCTGGGAGGTCATCTAGTCTGACCCCCCCCCCGAGCAGGAAGGGGCTGAACGGAATCCCCTATGGGAAGGGACCCTGGGAGGGCATCTAGTCTGACTTCTCCCTGCTCAAAGCAAGCGGACCCCGCCCTATTTCTGACCAGAGGAACAGCCCAGTCTCTTCTGGAAAAGGCTCCTGGGATGGAGCCACCACCCGCCGTTTCAGGTGGCAAGGAGTTTCGCCACTTGAAAGAAAGAAAAAAAGAAAGAAAAAAAGAAAGAAAGAAGGAAGGAAGGAAAGAAGGAAAGAAAGAAAGGAAAGAAGGAAAGAAAGAAAAGAAGGAAAGAAAGAAAGAAGGAAGGAAAGAAAGAAGGAAAGAAAGAAAGAAAGAAAGAATGAAAGTGAGAAGGAAAGAAAGAAAGAAGGAAAGGAAAGAAGGAAAAGGAAAGAAAAGGAAAGGAAAGAAAGAAGGAAGGAAAAAAAGAAAGAAGGAAGGAAAGAAGGAAAAAACAATAAAACAAAGAAAGAAAGAAAGAAAAAAGGAAGGAAAGAAGGAAAGAAAGAAAGAAAGAAAGAAAGAAAGAAAGAAAGAAAGAAAGAAAGAAAGAAAGAAGGAAAGAAAGAAAGAAGGAAAGAAAGAAAAAAGAAAGGAAAGAAAAGAAGGAAAAAGAAAAGGAAAGGAAAGAAAGAAAGAAGGAAGGAACGAAGTAACGAAAGAAAGAAGAAAAGAAAGAAAGAAGGAAAGAAAGAAAGGAAAGAAAAAAGAAGTAAAGAAAGAATGAAAGAAAGAAAAGAAAAGAAAAGAAAAGAGAAAGAGAAAGAAAGAAAGAAAGAAAGAAAGAAAAGAAAAGAAAGGAAAAAGGGAGGAAAGAAGTAAAGAAAAGAAAGAAAGAGAAAGAAAAAAGATAAAGAAAGAAAGAAAAAGAAAATAAAGAAGGAAGAAAAGAAAGAAAGGAAAGAAAAGAAGGAAAGAAAGAAGGAAGGAAGGAAGCAAGAAACGAAAGAAATAAAGATAGAAGGAAATAAAGAAGGAAGGAACGAAAGGAAAAAAAGAAAAGAAAAGAAAAAAGGAAAGAAAGAAAGAAAAGAAAAGAAACTGTAACTCTGTAAGAGTCTCCTATAAGAACAGGGGGTTCGACTAGATGACCTCCAAATGTCCCTTTAAACCCTGTCACTCTGGAAGAGTCTCCTATAAGAGCAGAGGGGTTGGACCAGATGATCTCCAAAAGTCCCTTTCAACTCTGTCACTCTGGAAGAGTTTCTTATAAGAGTAGGGGGGTTGGTCTAGATGACCTCCAAATGTCCCTTTAAACTCTGTCACTCTGGAAGAGTTTCTTATAAGAGTAGGGGGGTTGGTCTAGATGACCTCCAAATGTCCCTTTAAACTCTGTCACTCTGTAAGAGTCTCCTATAAGAGCAGGGGAGTTGGACTAGATGACCTCCTAAAGAAAAGAAAAGAAAAGAAAAGAAAAGAAGGAAAGAAGGTAAGAAGGAAGTAAAGAAGGAAAGAAAAAAAAAGAAAGAAGGAAAGAGAGAAAGAAAGAAAAAAAGAGAAAGAAAGAAAGTAGGAAAAAAGAAAGAAAAAGATGGAAGGGAGGAAAGAAAGAAAGAAAGAAAGAAAGAAAGAAAGAAAGAAAGAAAGAAAGAAAAGAAGGAAAGAAAGAAAGAAAAAAGAAGGAAAATAAGAAAGAAAAGAAAAGATGGAAGGAAGGAAAGAAAAGAAAAGAAAAGAAAGAAGGGAGGAAAGAAAGAAAGAAAGAAAGAAAGAAAGAAAGAAAGAAAGAAAGAAAAGAAGGAAAGAAAGAAAGAAAAAAGAAGGAAAATAAGAAAGAAAAGAAAAGATGGAAGGAAGGAAAGAAAAGGAAAGAAAAGAAAGAAGGAAGGAAAGAAAGAAAGAAAGAAAGAAAGAAAGAAAGAAAAGAAGGAAAGAAAGAAAGAAAAAAGAAGGAAAATAAGAAAGAAAAGAAAAGATGGAAGGAAGGAAAGAAAAGAAAAGAAAAGAAAGAAGGAAGGAAGGAAAGAAAGGAAGGAAGGAAAGAAAGAAAGAAAGAAAGAAAGAAAGAAAGAAAGAGAAAGAAGGAAGGAGAGAAAGAAAGAAAAAAGAGAAAGAAAGAGAAAGAAAGAAAGTAGGAAAAAGAAAGAAAAAGATGGAAGGGAGGAAAGAAAAGAAAGAAAAGGAAAGGAAAGAAAAAAGAAGGAAAGAATGAAAGAAGGAAGGAAAGAAGGAAAGAAAGAAAGAAAGAAAGAAAAAGAAAGAAGGAAAGAGAGAAAGAAAGAAAAAAAGAGAAAGAAAGAGAAAGAAAGAAAGTAGGAAAAAAGAAAGAAAAAGATGGAAGGGAGGAAAGAAAAGAAAGAAAAGAAAAGGAAAGAAAAGAAAGGAAAAGAAAGAAGGAAAGGAGGAAAGAAAGAAAAGAAAAGAAAGAAGGAAGGAAGGAAAGAAAGAAAGAAAGGAAAGAAAGAAAGAAGGAAAGAAAGAAAGAAAGAAAGAAAGAAAGAGAAAGAAGGAAGGAAGGGAGGGAGGAAAGAAAAGAAAGAAAAGAAAAGGAAAGAAAAGAAAGGAAAGAAGGAAAGAAAGAAAAGAAAAGAAAGAAGGAAGGAAGGAAAGAAAGGAAGGAAGGAAAGAAAAAAGAAAAAAAGAAAGAAAGAGAAAGAAGGAAGGAAGGAAGGACAGGAAAGAAAGAAGGAAAGAGAAAGAAAGAAAACAAAAGAAAAGAAGGAAGGAAGGAAGGAAGGAAGGAAGGAAAGAAAGAAGGAAAGAAAGAAGAAAGAAAGTAGAAAGAAGGAAAGGAAAAGAGAAGGAAAGAGAGAAAGAAAAAAGAAAGAAAGAAAGAGAAAGAAAAAGAAAGAGAGTAGGAAAAAAGAAAGAAAAAGAAGGAAGGAAGGAAAAAAGGAAAGAAAGAAAGAAAGAAAGAAAGAAAGAAAAAAAGGAAAGAAAGAAGGAAAGAAAGAAGGAAGGAAGGAAAGAAAGAAGGAAAGAAAGAAGGAAGGAAGGAAAGAAAGAAAGAAGGAAAGAACGAAAAAAGAAGGGAAAGAAAAGAAGGAAAAAGGAAAGAAAAGGAAAGAAAGAAAGAAGGAAGGAAAGAAAGAAACGAAAGAAAAAAGAAGGAAAGAAAGAAAGAAGGAAAGAAAGTTAGAAAAGAAACGAAAGAAAGAAAGAAAAAACAAAGAGAGAGAAAGAAGGAAAGAAAGAAAGAAAAGAAAAGAAAGGAAAGAAGGAAGGAAAGAAGTAAAGAAAGAAAAGAAAAGAAGGAAAGAAAGAAGGAAGGAAGCAGGGAACAAAAGAAAGAAAGATAGAAGGAAAGAAAGAAGGAAGGAACGAAAGGAAAAAAAGAATAGAAAAGAAAAAAGGAAAGAAAGAAAAGAAAAGAAAAAAAAAGAGAAAGGGAAAGAAAGATAGAAAAGAAAAGAAAAGAAAGAAAGAAAGAAAAAAGAACAAAGAGAGAGAAAGAAGGAAAGAAGGAAAGAAAAGAAAAGAAAGGAAAGAAGAAAGGAAAGAAGTAAAGAAAAAAGAAAGAATGGAAGAAAGAGAAAGAAAAAAAGATAAAGAAAGAAAGAAAAAGAAAATAAAGAAGGAAGAAAAGAAAGAAAAGAAAAGAAAAGAAGAAAAGAAAGAAGGAAGGAAGCAAGGAACGAAAGAAAGAAAGATAGAAGGAAAGAAAGAAGGAAGGAACGAAAGGAAAAAAAGAATAGAAAAGAAAAAAGGAAAGAAAGAAAAGAAAAGAAAAGAAAAGAGAAAGGGAAAGAAAGATAGAAAAGAAAAGAAAAGAAAGAAAGAAAGAAAGAAAAAAGAACAAAGAGAGAGAAAGAAGGAAAGAAGGAAAGAAAAGAAAAGAAAGGAAAGAAGAAAGGAAAGAAGTAAAGAAAAAAGAAAGAAAGGAAGAAAGAGAAAGAAAAAAAGATAAAGAAAGAAAGAAAAAGAAAATAAAGAAGGAAGAAAAGAAAGAAAAGAAAAGAAAAGAAGGAAAGAAGGAAGGAAGGAAGCAAAGAACGAAAGAAAGAAAGATAGAAGGAAAGAAAGAAGGAAGGAACGAAAGGAAAAAAAGAAAAGAAAAGAAAAAAGGAAAGAAAGAAAGAAAAGAAAAGAAACTGTAACTCTGTAAGAGTCTCCTATAAGAACAGGGGGTTCGACTAGATGACCTCCAAATGTCCCTTTAAACCCTGTCACTCTGGAAGAGTCTCCTATAAGAGCAGAGGGGTTGGACCAGATGATCTCCAAAAGTCCCTTTCAACTCTGTCACTCTGGAAGAGTTTCTTATAAGAGTAGGGGGGTTGGTCTAGATGACCTCCAAATGTCCCTTTAAACTCTGTCACTCTGGAAGAGTCTCCTATAAGAGCAGAGGGGTTGGACCAGATGACCTCCAAAAGTCCCTTTCAACTCTGTCACTCTGGAAGAGTTTCTTATAAGAGTAGGGGGGTTGGTCTAGATGACCTCCAAATGTCCCTTTAAACCCTGTCACTCTGGAAGAGTTTCTTATAAGAGCAGAGGGGTTGGACCAGATGACCTCCAAAAGTCCCTTTCAACTCTGTCACTCTGGAAGAGTTTCTTATAAGAGTAGGGGGGTTGGTCTAGATGACCTCCAAATGTCCCTTTAAACTCTGTCACTCTGGAAGAGTCTCCTATAAGAGCAGAGGGGTTGGACTAGATGACCTCCAAAAGTCCCTTTCAACTCTGTCACTCTGGAAGAGTTTCTTATAAGAGTAGGGGGGTTGGTCTAGATGACCTCCAAAAGTCCCTTTAAACTCTGTCACTCTGGAAGAGTCTCCTATAAGAGCAGAGGGGTTGGACTAGATGACCTCCAAAAGTCCCTTTCAACTCTGTCACTCGAAGAGTTTCTTATAAGAGTAGGGGGGTTGGTCTAGATGACCTCCAAATGTCCCTTTAAACCCTGTCACTCTGGAAGAGTTTCTTATAAGAGCAGAGGGGTTGGACCAGATGACCTCCAAAAGTCCCTTTCAACTCTGTCACTCTGGAAGAGTTTCTTATAAGAGCAGAGGGGTTGGACCAGATGATCTCCAAAAGTCCCTTTCAACTCTGTCACTCTGGAAGAGTTTCTTATAAGAGTAGGGGGGTTGGTGTAGATGACCTCCAAATGTCCCTTTAAACCCTGTCACTCTGGAAGAGTTTCTTATAAGAGCAGAGGGGTTGGACCAGATGACCTCCAAAAGTCCCTTTCAACTCTGTCACTCTGGAAGAGTTTCTTATAAGAGTAGGGGGGTTGGTCTAGATGACCTCCAAATGTCCTTTTAAACCCTGTCACTCTGGAAGAGTTTCTTATAAGAGCAGAGGGGTTGGACCAGATGACCTCCAAAAGTCCCTTTCAACTCTGTCACTCTGGAAGAGTTTCTTATAAGAGTAGGGGGGTTGGTCTAGATGACCTCCAAATGTCCCTTTAAACTCTGTCACTCTGGAAGAGTCTCCTATAAGAGCAGAGGGGTTGGACTAGATGACCTCCAAAAGTCCCTTTCAACTCTGTCACTCTGGAAGAGTCTCCTATAAGAGCAGAGGGGTTGGTCTAGATGACCTCCAAAAGTCCCTTTCAACTCTGTCACTCTGGAAGAGTTTCTTATAAGAGCAGAGGGGTTGGACCAGATGACCTCCAAAAGTCCCTTTCAACTCTGTCACTCTGGAAGAGTTTCTTATAAGAGTAGGGGGGTTGGTCTAGATGACCTCCAAAAGTCCCTTTAAACTCTGTCACTCTGGAAGAGTCTCCTATAAGAGCAGAGGGGTTGGACCAGATGATCTCCAAAAGTCCCTTTCAACTCTGTCACTCTGGAAGAGTTTCTTATAAGAGTAGGGGGGTTGGTGTAGATGACCTCCAAATGTCCCTTTAAACCCTGTCACTCTGGAAGAGTTTCTTATAAGAGCAGAGGGGTTGGACCAGATGACCTCCAAAAGTCCCTTTCAACTCTGTCACTCTGGAAGAGTTTCTTATAAGAGTAGGGGGGTTGGTCTAGATGACCTCCAAATGTCCCTTTAAACCCTGTCACTCTGGAAGAGTTTCTTATAAGAGCAGAGGGGTTGGACCAGATGACCTCCAAAAGTCCCTTTCAACTCTGTCACTCTGGAAGAGTTTCTTATAAGAGTAGGGGGGTTGGTCTAGATGACCTCCAAATGTCCCTTTAAACTCTGTCACTCTGGAAGAGTCTCCTATAAGAGCAGAGGGGTTGGACTAGATGACCTCCAAAAGTCCCTTTCAACTCTGTCACTCTGGAAGAGTCTCCTATAAGAGCAGAGGGGTTGGTCTAGATGACCTCCAAAAGTCCCTTTCAACTCTGTCACTCTGGAAGAGTTTCTTATAAGAGCAGGGGGGTTGGTCTAGATGACCTCCAAATGTCCCTTTAAACTCTGTCACTCTGGAAGAGTCTCCTATAAGAGCAGAGGGGTTGGACTAGATGACCTCCAAAAGTCCCTTTCAACTCTGTCACTCTGGAAGAGTCTCCTATAAGAGCAGAGGGGTTGGTCTAGATGACCTCCAAAAGTCCCTTTCAACTCTGTCACTCTGGAAGAGTTTCTTATAAGAGCAGGGGGGTTGGACCTGGGAGGTCCTCTAGTCCAACCCCCCCACACCATCATAGAAAGGACAGGGAGGGAAGGGACCTCAGAGGACATCTAGTCCCCCCCCCCGAGTAGGAGGCACTTACGGAATCACCGAGTGGGGAAGGGACCTCGGAGGGCATCTAGTCTGGCACACCCACCCCAGTCGAGAAGGAGATCCTTAGAGAATCATAGGACAAGAGTGGGGAAGGGACCTCGGAGGTCATCTAGTCTGACCCCGCTGCTTAAGGAGGAGACCCCGACCAGGATCAGGGGACAGCAGCGTGGGAAGGGACCTCGGGAAAGCATCTAGTCTGATCCCCCCCACTCAAAGCAAGGGGACTCTTAGAGAATGACAGACTCAGAGTTGGAAGGCACCATGGGAGGGCATCTAGTCTGACCCCCTGCTCAAAGCAAGAGGACTCCTAGAGAATGACAGAATCACTGAGTTGGAAGGGACCTGGGAGGTCATCTAGTCTGACCCCCCGAGCAGGAAGGGGCTGAACGGAATCCCCCAATGGGAAGGGACCCTCGGAGGGCATCTAGTCCAACCCCACCCCGAGCAGGAAGGGGCTGAACGGAATCCCTGAGTGGGAAGGGACCTGGGAGGTCCCCTAGTCCGACCCCCTCCTTACACCATCATAGAAGGACAGGGAGGGAAGAAGGGACCTGGGAGGTCCTCTAGTCCAACCCCCCCACACCATCATAGAAAGGACAGGGAGGGAAGGGACCTCAGAGGACATCTAGTCTGACCCCCCCCCCGAGTAGGAGGCACTTACGGAATCACCGAGTGGGGAAGGGACCTCGGAGGGCATCTAGTCTGGCACACCCACCCCAGTCGAGAAGGAGATCCTTAGAGAATCATAGGACAAGAGTGGGGAAGGGACCTCGGAGGTCATCTAGTCTGACCCCGCTGCTTAAGGAGGAGACCCCGACCAGGATCAGGGGACAGCAGCGTGGGAAGGGACCTCGGGAAAGCATCTAGTCTGATCCCCCCCACTCAAAGCAAGGGGACTCTTAGAGAGTGACAGAATCAGAGTTGGAAGGCACCGTGGGAGGGCATCTAGTCTGACCCCCTGCTCAAAGCAAGAGGACTCCTAGAGAATGACAGAATCACTGAGTTGGAAGGGACCTGGGAGGTCATCTAGTCTGACCCCCCCCCGAGCAGGAAGGGGCTGAACGGAATCCCCGAATGGGAAGGGACCCTCGGAGGGCATCTAGTCCAACCCCACCCGAGCAGGAAGAGGCTGAACAGAATCCCCGAGTGGGAAGGGACCCTGGGAGGGCATCTAGTCTGACTTCTCCCTGCTCAAAGCAAGCGGACCCCGCCCCATTTCTGACCAGAGGGACAGCCCAGTCTCTTCTGCAAAAGGCTCCTGGGATGGAGCCACCACCCGCCGTTTCAGGTGGCAAGGAGTTCCGCCACTTGAAAGAAAGAAAAAAAGAAAGAAAAAGAAAGAAAGAAAGAGGGAAGGAAAGAAGGAAAGAAAGAAAGAAAGAAAGAAAGAAAGAAAGAAAGAAAGAAAGAAGGAAAAGGAAAGGAAAGGAAAGGAAAGGAAAGGAAAGGAAAGGAAAGGAAAGAAAGAAGGAAGGAAGGAAAGAAAGAAAGAAGGAAAGAAAGAAGGAAAAAAACAATAAAACAAAGAAAGAAAGAAAGAAAGAAGGAAAGAAAGAAGGAAGGAAAGAAAGAAATAAAGGAAGGAAAGAAGGAAAGAAAGAAAGAAAGAAAGAAAGAAAGAAAGAAAGAAAGAAGAAAGAAAGAAAGAAAGAAAAGAAGGAAAGAAAGAAAGAAAGAACAGAAAAGAAAAGAAAAGAAAAAAGAAGGAAAGAAAAAAGAAGGAAAGAATGAAAGAAGGAAGGAAAGAAGGAAAGAAAAAAAGAAAGAAAAAGAAAGAAGGAAAGAGAGAAAGAAAGAAAAAAGAGAAAGAAAGAGAAAGAAAGAAAGTAGGAAAAAAGAAAGAAAAAGAAGGAAGGAAGGAAGGAAAGGAAAGAAAGAAAAGAAAAGGAAAGAAAAGAAAGAAGGAAAGAAGGAAAGAAAGAAAAGAAAAGAAAGAAGGAAGGAAAGAAAGGAAGGAAGGAAGGAAAGAAAGAAGGAAAGAAAGAAAAGAAAAGAAAAGAAAAGAAAAGAAAAGAAAAGAAAAAAGAAGGAAAGAAGGAAAGAAAGAAAGAAAGAAAAAGAAAGAAGGAAAGAGAGAAAGAAAGAAAAGAAAAGAAAGAAGGAAGAAAGGAAAGAAAGAAAGGAAGGAAAGAAAGAAAGAAAGAAAGAAAGAAAGAAAGAAAGAAAGAAAGAAAGAAAGAAAGAAAGAAAGAGAAAGAAGGAAGGAAGGGAGGGAGGAAAGAAAAGAAAGAAAAGAAAAGGAAAGAAAAGAAAGGAAAGAGGAAAGAAAGAAAAGAAAAGAAAGAAGGAAGGAGGGAAAGAAAGAAAGGAAGGAAAGAAAGAAAGAAAGAAATAAAGAAAGAAAGAAGGAAGGAAGGAAGGAAGGACAGGAAAGAAAGAAGGAAAGAGAAAGAAAGAAAACGAAAGAAAAGAAAGAAGGAAGGAAGGAAGAAAGAAGGAAAGAAAGAAAGAAAGAGAAAGAAAAAGAGAGTAGGAAAAAAGAAAGAAAAAGAAGGAAAGAAAGACGGAAAGAACGAAAAAAGAAAGGAAAGGAAAGAAGGAAAAAGGAAGGGAAAGGAAAGAAAGAAAGAAGGAAGGAAGGAACAAAAGAAAGAAGAAAAGAAAGAAAGAAGGAAAGAAAGAAAGAAAGAAAGGAAAGAAGAAAGAAGGAAAGAAAGAAAAGGAAAGAAAGAAAAGAAAAGAAAAGAGAAAGGGAAAGAAAGATAGAAAAGAAAAGAAAAGAAAGAAAGAAAGAAAAAAGAAGAAAGAGAAAGAAGGAAGGAAAGAAAGAAAAGAAAAAAGAAAAGAAAAGAAAGAAGGAAGGAAGGAAGGAAGGAAGAAAGAAAGGAAAGAGAGAAAGAAGGAAAGAAAGAAAAGAAAAGAAAAGAAAAGAGAAATGGAAAGAAAGATAGAAAAGAAAAGAAAGGAAAGAAAGAAAGAAAAAAGAACAAAGAGAGAGAAAGAAGGAAAGAAAGAAAGAAAAGAAAAGAAAGGAAAGAAGGAAGGAAAGAAGTAAAGAAAGAAAAGAAAAGAAGGAAAGAAAGAAGGAAGCAAGGAACGAAAGAAAGAAAGATAGAAGGAAAGAAAGAAGGAAGGAAGGAAAGGAAAAAAAGAAAAGGAAAGAAAAAAGGAAAGAAAGAAAGAAAAGAAAAGAAACTGTCACTCTGTAAGAGTCTCCTATAAGAACAGGTTCGACTAGATGACCTCCAAATGTCCCTTTAAACCCTGTCACTCTGGAAGAGTCTCCTATAAGAGCAGAGGGGTTGGACCAGATGACCTCCAAAAGTCCCTTTCAACTCTGTCACTCTGGAAGAGTTTCTTATAAGAGTAGGGGGGTTGGTCTAGATGACCTCCAAATGTCCCTTTAAACTCTGTCACTCTGGAAGAGTCTCCTATAAGAGCAGGGGAGTTGGACTAGATGACCTCCTAAAGAAAAGAAAAGAAAAGAAAAGAAAAGAAAAGAAAAAAGAAGGAAAGAAAAAAGAAGGAAAGAATGAAAGAAAGAAAGAAAAAGAAAGAAGAAAAGAGAGAAAGAAAAAAAAAGAGAAAAAAAGAGAAAGAAAGAAAGTAGGAAAAAAGAAAGAAAAAGATGGAAGGGAGGAAAGAAAAGAAAGAAGGAAAGGAGGAAAGAAAGAAAAGAAAAGAAAGAAGGAAGAAAGGAAAGAAAGAAAGGAAGGAAAGAAAGAAAGAAAGAAAGAAAGAAAGAAAGAAGGAAGGAAGGAAGGAAGGAAGGAAGGAAGGAAGGAAGGAAGGAAAGAAAGAAAGAAAGAAAGAAAGAAAGAAAGAAAGAAAGAAAAGAAGGAAAGAAAGAAGGAAAGAAAGAAAGAAAGAAAGAAAGAAAAAGAAAGAAGGAAAGAGAGAAAGAAAGAAAAAAGAGAAAGAAAGAGAAAGAAAGAAAGTAGGAAAAAAGAAAGAAAAAGATGGAAGGGAGGAAAGAAAAGAAAGAAAAGAAAAGGAAAGAAAAGAAAGAAGGAAAGGAGGAAAGAAAGAAAAGAAAAGAAAGAAGGAAGAAAGGAAAGAAAAAAAGGAAGGAAAGAAAGAAGGAAAGAAAGAAAGAAAGAAAGAAAGAAAGAAAGAAAGAGGAAGGAAGGAAAGAAAGAAAGAAAGAAAGAAAGAAAGAAAGAAAAAGAGAGGGAGAGAGTGAGAAAGAAGAAAGGAAGGAAGGAAGGAAAGAAAGAAGGAAGGAGAAAGAAAGAAAAGAAAAGAAAGAAGGAAGGAAGGAAGGAAGGAAGGAAAGAAAGAAGGAAAGAAAGAAAGAAAGAAAGAAAGACGAAGGAAGGAAGGAAAGAAAGAAAGAAAGAAAGAAAAAGAGAGGGAGAGAGAGAGAAAGAAGAAAGGAAGGAAGGAAGGAAAGAAAGAAGGAAGGAGAAAGAAAGAAAAGAAAACAAAGAAGGAAGGAAAGAAAAGAAGGAAGGAAGGAAAGAAAGAAGGAAAGAAAGAAAGAAAGAAAGAAAGAAAAGAAAAGAAAAGAAAAGAAAAGAAAAGAAAAGAAAAGAAAAAAGAAGGAAAGAATGAAAGAATGAAAGAATGAAAGAAGGAAGTAAAGAAGGAAAGAAAGAAAGAAAAAGAAAGAAGGAAAGAGAGAAAGAAAGAAAAAAAGAGAAAGAAAGAGAAAGAAAGAAAGTAGGAAAAAAGAAAGAAAAAGATGGAAGGGAGGAAAGAAAAGAAAGAAAAGAAAAAGAAAGAAAAGAAAGAAGGAAAGGAGGAAAGAAAGAAAAGAAAAGAAAGAAGGAAGAAAGAAAAGAAAGAAAGGAAAGAAAGAAACAAACAAAGAAAGAAAGAAAGAAAGAGAAAGAAGGAAGGAAGGGAGGAAAGAAAAGAAAGAAAAGAAAAGGAAAGAAAAGAAAGAAGGAAAGGAGGAAAGAAAGAAAAGAAAAGAAAGAAGGAAGAAAGGAAAGAAAAAAAGAAAGGAAAGAAAGAAAGAGGGAAAGAAAGAAAGAAAGAAAGAAAGAGAAAGAAGGAAGGAAGGAAGGAAGGACAGGAAAGAAAGAAAGAAAGAAAAGAAAAGAAAAGAAAAGAAGGAAGGAAGGAAGGAAGGAAGGAAAGAAAGAAAGAAAGAAAGAGGAAGGAAGGAAGGAAGGAAAGAAAGAAAGAAAGAAAGAAAGAAAAAGAGAGGGAGAGAGAGAGAAAGAAGAAAGGAAGGAAGGAAGGAAAGAAAGAAAGAAGGAAGGAGAAAGAGAAAAGAAAGAAAGAAGGAAGGAAGGAAGGAAAGAAAGAAGGAAAGAAAGAAGAAGGAAAGAAAGAAAGAAAGAAGGAAAGAAAAAGAAAGAAAGTAGGAAAAAAGAAAGAAAAAGAAGGAAGGAAGGAAGGAAGGAAAGGAAAGAAAGAAAAGAAAAGGAAAGAAAAGAAAGAAGGAAAGAAGGAAAGAAAGAAAAGAAAAGAAAGAAGGAAGGAAGGAAAGAAAGGAAGGAAGGAAGGAAGGAAAGAAAGATGGAAAGAAAGAAAGAAAGAAAGAAAGAAAAGAAAAAAGAAAAGAAAAAAGAAGGAAAGAATGAAAGAATGAAAGAAGGAAGTAAAGAAGGAAAGAAAGAAAGAAAGAAAGAAAAAGAAAGAAAGAAAGAGAGAAAGAAAGAAAAAAAGAGAAAGAAAGAAAGAAAGTAGGAAAAAAGAAAGAAAAAGATGGAAGGGAGGAAAGAAAAGAAAGAAAAGAAAAGGAAAGAAAAGAAAGAAGGAAAGGAGGAAAGAAAGAAAAGAAAAGAAAGAAGGAAGAAAGAAAAGAAAGAAAGGAAAGAAAGAAACAAAGAAAGAAAGAAAGAAAGAAAGAGAAAGAAGGAAGAAAGAAAGATAGAAAGAAAGAAAGAAAAGAAGAAAAGAAAGAAAGAAAGAAAGAAAGAAAGAAAGAAGGAAAGAAAGAAGGAAAGAAAGAAAGAAAGAAAGAAAGAAGGAAAGAGAGAAAGAAAGAAAAAAAGAAAAGAAGGAAAGAAAGAAAGTAGGAAAAAAGAAAGAAAAAGATGGAAGGGAGGAAAGAAAAGAAAGAAAAGGAAAGGAAAGAAAAGAAAGAAGGAAAGGAGGAAAGAAAGAAAAGAAAAGAAAGAAGGAAGAAAGGAAAGAAAAAAGAAAAGGAAAGGAAAGAAAAAAGAAGGAAAGAATGAAAGAAGGAAGGAAAGAAGGAAAGAAAGAAAGAAAGAAAGAAAAAGAAAGAAGGAAAGAGAGAAAGAAAGAAAAAAGAGAAAGAAAGAGAAAGAAAGAAAGTAGGAAAAAAGAAAGAAAAAGATGGAAGGGAGGAAAGAAAAGAAAGAAAAGAAAAGGAAAGAAAAGAAAGAAAGAAAGGAGGAAAGAAAGAAAGGAAGGAAAGAAAGAAAGAAGGAAAGAAAGAAAGAAAGAAAGAAAGAGAAAGAAGGAAGGAAGGAAAGAAAGAAAGAAAGAAAGAAAAGAAGGAAAGAAAGAAGGAAAGAAGGAAAGAAAGAAAGAAAGAAAAAGAAAGAAGGAAAGAGAGAAAGAAAGAAAAAAAGAGAAAGAAAGAGAAAGAAAGAAAGTAGGAAAAAAGAAAGAAAAAGATGGAAGGGAGGAAAGAAAAGAAAGAAAAGAAAAGGAAAGAAAAGAAATAAGGAAAGAAAAGAAAGAAGGAAGGAAAGAAAAAAAGAAAGAAAGAAAGAAAAAAGAAGGAAAATAAGAAAGAAAGGAAAGAAAAGAAAGAAGGAAGAATGGAAAGAAAGAAAGGAAGGAAAGAAAGAAAGAAAGAAAGAAAGAAAGAAAGAAGGAAGGAAGGAAGGGAGGAAAGAAAAGAAAGAAAAGAAAAGGAAAGAAAAGAAAGAAGGAAAGGAGGAAAGAAAGAAAAGAAAAGAAAGAAGGAAGAAAGGAAAGAAAAAAAGGAAGGAAGGAAAGAAAGAAAGAAAGAAAGAAAGAAAGAAAGAAAGAAGGAAGGACAGGAAAGAAAGAAAGAAGGAAAGAAAGAAGGAAAAAAACAATAAAACAAAGAAAGAAAGAAAGAAAGAAAAAAGGAAAGAAAGAAGGAAGGAAAGAACTAAAGAAGAAAGAAGGAAAGAAAAAGAGAAGGAAAGAGAGAAAGAAAGAAAGAAAGAGAAAGAAAAAGAAAGTAGGAAAAAAGAAAGAAAAAGAAGGAAGGAAGGAAAGAAGGAAGGAAGGAAAGAAGGAAAGAAGGAAAGAAAGAAAGAAAGAAAGGAAAGAAAGAAAGAAAGAAAGAAAGAAAGAAAGAAGAAAGGAAGGAAGGAAGGAAGGAAGGAAGAAAGAAAGGAAAGAGAGAAAGAAGGAAAGAAAGAAAGAAAAGAAAAAAGAAAAGAAAGAAGGAAGGAAGGAAAGAAAGAAGGAAAGAAAGAAGGAAAAAAACAATAAAACAAAGAAAGAAAGAAAGAAAGAAAGAAAGAAGGAAAGAAAGAAATAAAGGAAGGAAAGAAGGAAAGAAAGAAAGAAAGAAAGAAAAGAAGGAAAGAAAGAAGGAAAGAAAGGAAGGAAAGAAGGAAAGAAAGAAAAGAAGGAAAGAAGGAAGGAAAGAAAGAAAGAAAGAAAGAAGGAAAGAAAGAAAGAAAGAATGAAAGCGAGAAGGAAAGAAATAAAGAAGGAAAGAAAAGAAGGAAAGAAAGAAGGAAAGAAAGAAAGAAAGAAAGAAAGAAAGAAAGAAAGAAAAAGAAAGAAGGAAAGAGAGAAAGAAAGAAAAAAGAGAAAGAAAGAGAAAGAAAGAAAGTAGGAAAAAAGAAAGAAAAAGATGGAAGGGAGGAAAGAAAAGAAAGAAGGAAAGGAGGAAAGAAAGAAAAGAAAAGAAAGAAGGAAGAAAGGAAAGAAAGAAAGGAAGGAAAGAAAGAAGGAAAGAAAGAAAGAAAGAAAGAAAGAAGGAAGGAAGGGAGGAAAGAAAAGAAAGAAAAGAAAAGGAAAGAAAAGAAAGAAGGAAAGGAGGAAAGAAAGAAAAGAAAAGAAAGAAGGAAGAAAGGAAAGAAAAAAAGGAAGGAAGGAAAGAAAGAAAGAAAGAAAGAAAGAAAGAAAAAAGAAAGAAAGAAAGAAAGAAAGAGAAAGAAGGAAGGAAGGAAGGACAGGAAAGAAAGAAAGAAGGAAAGAAAGAAAAAAAGAAAAGAAAAGAAAAGAAAAGAAAAGAAAAGAAGGAAGGAAGGAAGGAAGAAAGAAAGTGAGAAAGAAAGAAAGAAAGAAAAGAAAAGAAAAAAGAAGGAAAGAATGAAAGAATGAAAGAAGGAAGTAAAGAAGGAAAGAAAGAAAGAAAGAAAAAGAAAGAAGGAAAGAGAGAAAGAAAGAAAAAAAGAGAAAGATAGAGAAAGAAAGAAAGTAGGAAAAAAGAAAGAAAAAGATGGAAGGGAGGAACGAAAAGAAAGAAGAGAAAAGGAAAGAAAGGAAAGAAGGAAGAAAGGAAAGAAGGAAAGAAAGAAAGAAAGAAAGAAAGAAAGAAAGAAAGAAAGAAAGAAAGAGAAAGAAGGAAGGAAGGGAGGGAGGAAAGAAAAGAAAGAAAAAAAAGGAAAGAAAAGAAAGGAAAGAGGAAAGAAAGAAAAGAAAAGAAAGAAGGAAGGAGGGAAAGAAAGGAAGGAAGGAAAGAAAGAAAGAAAGAAAGAAAGAAAGAAAGAAAGAAAGAAAGAAAGAAGGAAAGAAAGTTAGAAAAGAAAAGAAAGAAAGAAAGAAAAAACAAAGAGAGAGAAAGAAGGAAAGAAAGAAAGAAAAGAAAAGAAAGGAAAGAAGGAAGGAAAGAAGTAAAGAAAGAAAAGAAAAGAAGGAAAGAAAGAAGGAAGGAAGCAAGGAACGAAAGAAAGAAAGATAGAAGGAAAGAAAGAAGGAAGGAACGAAAGGAAAAAAAGAATAGAAAAGAAAAAAGGAAAGAAAGAAAAGAAAAGAAAAAAAAAGAGAAAGGGAAAGAAAGATAGAAAAGAAAGAAAGAAAGAAAAAAGAACAAAGAGAGAGAAAGAAGGAAAGAAGGAAAGAAAAGAAAAGAAAGGAAAGAAGAAAGGAAAGAAGGAAGGAAGCAAGGAATGAAAGAAAGAAAGATAGAAGGAAAGAAAGAAGGAAGGAATGAAAGGAAAAAAAGAATAGAAAAGAAAAAAGGAAAGAAAGAAAAGAAAAGAAAAGAAAAGAGAAAGGGAAAGAAAGATAGAAAAGAAAAGAAAAGAAAGAAAGAAAGAAAGAAAAAAGAACAAAGAGAGAGAAAGAAGGAAAGAAGGAAAGAAAAGAAAAGAAAGGAAAGAAGAAAGGAGAGAAGTAAAGAAAAAAGAAAGAAAGGAAGAAAGAAAGAGAAAGAAAAAAATATAAAGAAAGAAAGAAAAAGAAAATAAAGAAGGAAGAAAAGAAAGAAAAGAAAAGAAAAGAAGGAAAGAAGGAAGGAAGGAAGCAAGGAACGAAAGAAAGAAAGATAGAAGGAAAGAAAGAAGGAAGGAACGAAAGGAAAAAAAGAAAAGGAAAGAAAAAAGGAAAGAAAGAAAGAAAAGAAAAGAAACTGTCACTCTGTAAGAGTCTCCTATAAGAACAGGGGGTTCGACTAGATGACCTCCAAATGTCCCTTTAAATCCTGTCACTCTGGAAGAGTCTCCTATAAGAGCAGAGGGGTTGGACTAGATGACCTCCAAAAGTCCCTTTCAACTCTGTCACTCTGGAAGAGTTTCTTATAAGAGTAGGGGGTTGGTCTAGATGACCTCCAAATGTCCCTTTAAACTCTGTCACTCTGGAAGAGTCTCCTATAAGAGCAGAGGGGTTGGACTAGATGACCTCCAAAAGTCCCTTTCAACTCTGTCACTCTGGAAGAGTTTCTTATAAGAGTAGGGGGTTGGTCTAGATGACCTCCAAATGTCCCTCTAAACTCTGTCACTCTGGAAGAGTCTCCTATAAGAGCAGAGGGGTTGGACTAGATGACCTCCAAAAGTCCCTTTCAACTCTGTCACTCTGGAAGAGTTTCTTATAAGAGTAGGGGGGTTGGTCTAGATGACCTCCAAATGTCCCTTTAAACTCTGTCACTCTGGAAGAGTCTCCTATAAGAGCAGAGGGGTTGGACTAGATGACCTCCAAAAGTCCCTTTCAACTCTGTCACTCTGGAAGAGTTTCTTATAAGAGTAGGGGGGTTGGTCTAGATGACCTCCAAATGTCCCTTTAAACTCTGTCACTCTGGAAGAGTCTCCTATAAGAGCAGAGGGGTTGGACTAGATGACCTCCAAAAGTCCCTTTCAACTCTGTCACTCTGAAAGAGTTTCTTATAAGAGTAGGGGGTTGGTCTAGATGACCTCCAAATGTGCCTTTAAACTCTGTCACTCTGGAAGAGTCTCCTATAAGAGCAGAGGGGTTGGACTAGATGACCTCCAAAAGTCCCTTTCAACTCTGTCACTCTGGAAGAGTTTCTTATAAGAGTAGGGGGGTTGGTCTAGATGACCTCCAAATGTCCCTTTAAACCCTGTCACTCTGGAAGAGTCTCCTATAAGAGCAGAGGGGTTGGACCAGATGATCTCCAAAAGTCCCTTTCAACTCTGTCACTCTGGAAGAGTTTCTTATAAGAGTAGGGGGTTGGTCTAGATGACCTCCAAATGTCCCTTTAAACTCTGTCACTCTGGAAGAGTCTCCTATAAGAGCAGAGGGGTTGGACCAGATGACCTCCAAAAGTCCCTTTCAACTCTGTCACTCTGGAAGAGTTTCTTATAAGAGTAGGGGGGTTGGTCTAGATGACCTCCAAATGTCCCTTTAAACCCTGTCACTCTGGAAGAGTTTCTTATAAGAGCAGAGGGGTTGGACCAGATGACCTCCAAAAGTCCCTTTCAACTCTGTCACTCTGGAAGAGTTTCTTATAAGAGTAGGGGGGTTGGTCTAGATGACCTCCAAATGTCCCTTTAAACCCTGTCACTCTGGAAGAGTTTCTTATAAGAGCAGAGGGGTTGGACCAGATGACCTCCAAAAGTCCCTTTCAACTCTGTCACTCTGGAAGAGTTTCTTATAAGAGTAGGGGGGTTGGTCTAGATGACCTCCAAATGTCCCTTTAAACTCTGTCACTCTGGAAGAGTCTCCTATAAGAGCAGAGGGGTTGGACTAGATGACCTCCAAAAGTCCCTTTCAACTCTGTCACTCTGGAAGAGTTTCTTATAAGAGTAGGGGGGTTGGTCTAGATGACCTCCAAATGTCCTTTAAACTCTGTCACTCTGGAAGAGTCTCCTATAAGAGCAGAGGGGTTGGACCAGATGACCTCCAAAAGTCCCTTTCAACTGTCACTCTGGAAGAGTTTCTTATAAGAGTAGGGGGGTTGGTCTAGATGACCTCCAAAAGTCCCTTTAAACTCTGTCACTCTGGAAGAGTCCCCTATAAGAGCAGAGGGGTTGGACTAGATGACCTCCAAAAGTCCCTTTCAACTCTGTCACTCGAAGAGTTTCTTATAAGAGTAGGGGGGTTGGTCTAGATGACCTCCAAAAGTCCCT
>JAUCBL010000575.1:0-48919 GCA_033807585.1 Hydrophis major
CAAAAACGGATGCCAGGACGAAATGCAGGGTCGAATTCCAAACTTAAAAATGGTATTGCTTGCTGTTTTTAAAAATCAAGCTTTTTGGTGCCTGAAGAAGAAAACGCGTGATGCCGGGGTCAGAAAAACTGATGCCTGGGGAGGCAAATTTTTTTTGATCCCAAATGCAAAAACGGATGCCAGGACGAAATGCAGGGTCGATTTCCAAACTTAAAAATGGTATTGCTTTCTGTTTTTAAAAATCAAGCGTTTTGGTGCCTGAAGAAGAAAACGCGTGATGCCGGGGTCAGAAAAACTGGTTCCTGGGGAGGCAAATTTTTTTTGATCCCAAATGCAAAAACGGATGCCAGGACGAAATTCCGGGTCGAATTCCAAACTTAAAAATGGTATTGCTTGCTGTTTTTAAAAATCAAGCTTTTTGGTGCCTGAAGAAGAAACGCGTGATGCCGGGGTCAGAAAAACTGGTGCCTGGGGAGGCAAATTTTTTTTGATCCCAAAGGCAAAAACGGATGCCAGGACGAAATTCCGGGTCGAATTCCAAACTTAAAAATGGTATTGCTTGCTGTTTTTAAAAATCAAGCATTTTGGTGCCTGAAGAAGAAAACGCGTGATGCCGGGGTCAGAAAAATTGGTGCCTGGGGAGGCAAATTTTTTTTGATCCCAAATGCAAAAACGGATGGCAGGACGAAATTCGGGGTCGAATTCCAATCTTAAAAATGGTATTGCTTGCTGTTTTTAAAAATCAAGCTTTTTGGTGCCTGAAGAAGAAAACACGTGATGCCGGGGTCAGAAAAAATGATGCCTGGGTAGGCAAAATTTTTTTATCCCAAAGGCAAAAACGGATGCCAGGATGAGATTCAGGGTCGAATTCCAAACTTAAAAATGGTATTGCTTGCTGTTTTTAAAAATCAAGCTTTTTGGTGCCTGAAGAAGAAAACGCGTGATGCCGGGGTCAGAAAAACTGGTGCCTGGGGAGGCAAATTTTTTTTGATCCCAAATGCAAAAACGGATGCCAGGACGAAATGCAGGGTCGATTTCCAAACTTAAAAATGGTATTGCTTGCTGTTTTTAAAAATCAAGCATTTTGGTGCCTGAAGAAGAAAACGCGTGATGCCGGGGTCAGAAAAACTGGTGCCTGGGGAGGCAAAATTTTTTTGATCCAAAATGCAAAAACGGATGCCAGGACGAAATGCAGGGTCGATTTCCAAACTTAAAAATGGTATTGCTTGCTGTTTTTAAAAATCAAGCATTTTTGTGCCTGAAGAAGAAAACGCGTGATGCCGGGGTCAGAAAAACTGGTGCCTGGGTAGGCAAAATTTTTTTGATCCCAAATGCAAAAACGGATGCCAGGACGAAATGCAGAGTCGAATTCCAAACTTAAAAATGGTATTGCTTGCTGTTTTTAAAAACCAAGCTTTTTGGTGCCTAAAGAAGAAAACGCATGATGCCGGGGTCAGAAAAAATGATGCCTGGGTAGGCAAAATTTTTTTGATCCCAAATGCAAAAACGGATGCCAGGACGAAATGCAGGGTCGATTTCCAAACTTAAAAATGGTATTGCTTGCTGTTTTTAAAAATCAAGCGTTTTGGTTCCTGAAGAAGAAAACGCGTGATGCCGGGGTCAGAAAAATTGGTGCCTGGGGAGGCAAATTTTTTTTGATCCCAAATGCAAAAACGGATGGCAGGACGAAATTCGGGGTCGAATTCCAATCTTAAAAATGGTATTGCTTGCTGTTTTTAAAAATCAAGCTTTTTGGTGCCTGAAGAAGAAAACACGTGATGCCGGGGTCAGAAAAAATGATGCCTGGGTAGGCAAAATTTTTTTATCCCAAAGGCAAAAACGGATGCCAGGATGAGATTCAGGGTAGAATTCCAAACTTAAAAATGGTATTGCTTGCTGTTTTTAAAAATCAAGCGTTTTGGTGCCTGAAGAAGAAAACGCGTGATGCTGGGGTCAGAAAAACTGATGCCTGGGGAGGTAAAATTTTTTTGATCCCAAATGCAAAAACGGATGCCAGGACGAAATTCCGGGTCGAATTCCAAACTTAAAAATGGTATTGCTTGCTGTTTTTAAAAATCAAGCTTTTTGGTGCCTGAAGAAGAAAACGCGTGATGCCGGGGTCAGAAAAACTGGTGCCTGGGGAGGCAAAATTTTTTTGATCCAAAATGCAAAAACGGATGCCAGGACGAAATGCAGGGTCGATTTCCAAACTTAAAAATGGTATTGCTTGCTGTTTTTAAAAATCAAGCATTTTTGTGCCTGAAGAAGAAAACGCGTGATGCCGGGGTCAGAAAAACTGGTGCCTGGGTAGGCAAAATTTTTTTGATCCCAAATGCAAAAACGGATGCCAGGACGAAATGCAGGGTCGAATTCCAAACTTAAAAATGGTATTGCTTGCTGTTTTTAAAAACCAAGCTTTTTGGTGCCTAAAGAAGAAAACGCATGATGCCGGGGTCAGAAAAAATGATGCCTGGGTAGGCAAAATTTTTTTGATCCCAAATGCAAAAACGGATGCCAGGACGAAATGCAGGGTCGATTTCCAAACTTAAAAATGGTATTGCTTGCTGTTTTTAAAAATCAAGCGTTTTGGTTCCTGAAGAAGAAAACGCGTGATGCCGGGGTCAGAAAAACTGGTGTCTGGGGAGGCAAATTTTTTTTGATCCCAAATGCAAAAACGGATGCCAGGACGAAATGCAGGGTTGATTTCCAAACTTAAAAATGGTATTGCTTGCTGTTTTTAAAAATCAAGCATTTTGGTGCCTGAAGAAGAAAACGCGTGATGCCGGGGTCAGAAAAAACTGGTGCCTGGGTAGGCAAAATTTTTTTGATCCCAAATGCAAAAACGGATGCCAGGACGAAATGCAGGGTCGAATTCCAAACTTAAAAATGGTATTGCTTGCTGTTTTTAAAAACCAAGCTTTTTGGTGCCTAAAGAAGAAAACGCATGATGCCGGGGTCAGAAAAAATGATGCCTGGGTAGGCAAAATTTTTTTTGATCCCAAATGCAAAAACGGATGCCAGGACGAAATTCCGGGTTGAATTCCAAACTTAAAAATGGTATTGCTTGCTGTTTTTAAAAATCAAGCTTTTTGGTGCCTAAAGAAGAAAACGCGTGATGCCGGGGTCAGAAAAAATGATGCCTGGGTAGGCAAAATTTTTTTGATCCCAAATGCAAAAACGGATGCCAGGACGAAATGCAGGGTCGATTTCCAAACTTAAAAATGGTATTGCTTGCTGTTTTTAAAAATCAAGCATTTTGGTGCTAGAAGAAGAAAACGCGTGATGCCGGAGTCAGAAAAACTGGTGCCTGGGGAGGCAAATTTTTTTTGATCCCAAATGCAAAAACGGATGCCAGGACGAAATTCCGGGTCGAATTCCAAACTTAAAAATGGTATTGCTTGCTGTTTTTAAAAATCAAGCTTTTTGGTGCCTGAAGAAGAAAACGCGTGATGCCGGGGTCAGAAAAACTGGTGCCTGGGGAGGCAAATTTTTTTTGATCCCAAATGCAAAAATCCATGCCAGGATGAGTTTCGGGGTAGAATTCCATACTTAAAAATGGTATTGCTTGCTGTTTTTAAAAATCAAGCTTTTTGGTGCCTGAAGAAGAAAACGCGTGATGCCCGGGTCAGAAAAACTGGTGCCTGGGGAGGCAAATTTTTTTTGATCCCAAATGCAAAAACGGATGCCAGGACGAAATTCCGGGTCGAATTCCAAACTTAAAAATGGTATTGCTTGCTGTTTTTAAAAATCAGTCTTTTTGTGCCTGAAGAAGAAAACGCGTGATGCCGGGGTCAGAAAAAATGATGCCTGGGTAGGCAAAATTTTTTTGATCCCAAAGGCAAAAACGGATGCCAGGATGAGATTCAGGGTAGAATTCCAAACTTAAAAATTGTATTGCTTGCTGTTTTTAAAAATCAAGCGTTTTGGTGCCTGAAGAAGAAAACGCGTGATGCCGGGGTCAGAAAAACTGGTGCCTGGGGAGGTAAAATTTTTTTGATCCCAAATGCAAAAACGGATGCCAGGACGAAATTCCGGGTCGAATTCCAAACTTAAAAATGGTATTGCTTGCTGTTTTTAAAAATCAAGCTTTTTGGTGCCTGAAGAAGAAAACGCGTGATGCCGGGGTCAGAAAAACTGGTGCCTGGGGAGGCAAATTTTTTTTGATCCCAAATGCAAAAACGGATGCCAGGACGAAATTCAGGGTCGAATTCCAATCTTAAAAATGGTATTGCTTGCTGTTTTTAAAAATCAAGCTTTTTGGTGCCTAAAGAAGAAAACGCGTATTGCCGGGGTCAGAAAAAATGATGCCTGGGTAGGCAAAATTTTTTTGATCCCAAATGCAAAAACGGATGCCAGGACGAAATGCAGGGTCGAATTCCAAACTTAAAAATGGTATTGCTTGCTGTTTTTAAAAATCAAGCATTTTGGTGCCTGAAGAAGAAATCGCGTGATGCCGGTGTCAGAAAAACTGGTGCCTGGGGAGGCAAATTTTTTTTGATCCCAAATGCAAAAACGGATGCCAGGACGAAATGCAGGGTCGAATTCCAAACTTAAAAATGGTATTGCTTGCTGTTTTTAAAAATCAAGCTTTTTGGTGCCTGAAGAAGAAAACGCGTGATGCCGGGGTCAGAAAAACTGGTGCCTGGGGAGGCAAATTTTTTTTGATCCCAAATGCAAAAACGGATGCCAGGATGAAATTCCGGGTCGAATTCCAAACTTAAAAATGGTATTGCTTGCTGTTTTTAAAAATCAAGCTTTTTGGTGCCTGAAGAAGAAAACGCGTGATGCCGGGGTCAGAAAAACTGGTGCCTGGGGAGGCAAATTTTTTTTGATCCCAAATGCAAAAACGGATGCCAGGACGAAATTCCGGGTCGAATTCCAAACTTTAAAATGGTATTGCTTGCTGTTTTTAAAAATCAGTCTTTTTGTGCCTGAAGAAGAAAACGCGTGATGCCGGGGTCAGAAAAAATGATGCCTGGGTAGGCAAAATTTTTTTGATCCCAAAGGCAAAAACGGATGCCAGGATGAGATTCAGGGTAGAATTCCAAACTTAAAAATTGTATTGCTTGCTGTTTTTAAAAATCAAGCGTTTTGGTGCCTGAAGAAGAAAACGCGTGATGCCGGGGTCAGAAAAACTGGTGCCTGGGGAGGTAAAATTTTTTTGATCCCAAATGCAAAAACGGATGCCAGGACGAAATTCCGGGTCAAATTCCAAACTTAAAAATGGTATTGCTTGCTGTTTTTAAAAATCAAGCTTTTTGGTGCCTGAAGAATAAAACGCGTGATGCCGGGGTCAGAAAAACTGGTGCCTGGGGAGGCAAATTTTTTTTGATCCCAAATGCAAAAACGGATGCCAGGACGAAATTCCCGGTCGAATTCCAAACTTAAAAATGGTATTGCTTGCTGTTTTTAAAAATCAAGCATTTTGGTGCCTGAAGAAGAAAACGCGTGATGCCGGGGTCAGAAAAACTGGTGCCTGGGGAGGCAAATTTTTTTTGATCCCAAATGCAAAAATCCATGCCAGGATGAGTTTCGGGGTAGAATCAATACTTAAAAATGGTATTGCTTGCTGTTGTTAAAAATCAGTCTTTTTGTGCCTGAAGAAGAAAACGCGTGATGCCGGGGTCAGAAAAAATGATGCCTGGGTAGGCAAAATTTTTTTGATCCCAAAGGCAAAAACGGATGCCAGGATGAGATTCAGGGTAGAATTCCAAACTTAAAAATGGTATTGCTTGCTGTTTTTAAAAATCAAGCTTTTTGGTGCCTGAAGAAGAAAACGCGTGATGTCAGAAAAACTGGTGCCTGGGGAGGCAAATTTTTTTTGATCCCAAATGCAAAAACGGATGCCAGGACGAAATGCAGGGTCGATTTCCAAACTTAAAAATGGTATTGCTTGCTGTTTTTAAAAATCAAGCATTTTGGTGCCTGAAGAAGAAAACGCGTGATGCCGGGGTCAGAAAAACTGGTGCCTGGGGAGGCAAATTTTTTTTTATCCCAAATGCAAAAACGGATGCCAGGACGAAATGCAGGGTCTTATTCGAAACTTAAAAATAGTATTGCTTGCTGTTTTTAAAAATCAAGCATTTTGGTGCCTGAAGAAGAAATCGCGTGATGCCGGGGTCAGAAAAACTGGTGCCTGGGGAGGCAAATTTTTTTTTATCCCAAATGCAAAAACGGATGCCAGGACGAAATGCAGGGTCGATTTCCAAACTTAAAAATGGTATTGCTTGCTGTTTTTAAAAATCAAGCATTTTGGTGCCTGAAGAAGAAAACGCGTGATGCCGGGGTCAGAAAAACGTGCCTGGGTAGGCAAAAAATTTTTGATCCCAAATGCAAAAACGGATGCCAGGACGAAATGCAGGGTCGAATTCCAAACTTAAAAATGGTATTGCTTGCTGTTTTTAAAAATCAAGCATTTTGGTGCCTGAAGAAGAAATCGAGTGATGCCGGGGTCAGAAAAACTGGTGCCTGGGGAGGCAAATTTTTTTTGTTCCCAAATGCAAAAACGGATGCCAGGATGAAATTCGGGGTCGAATTCCAAACTTAAAAATGGTATTGCTTGCTGTTTTTAAAAATCAAGCTTTTTGGTGCCTGAAGAAGAAAACGCGTGATGCCGGGGTCAGAAAAACTGGTTCCTGGGGAGGCAAAATTTTTTTGATCCCAAATGCAAAAATGGATGCCAGGATGAAATTCCCGGTCGAATTCCAAACTTAAAAATGGTATTGCTTGCTGTTTTTAAAAATCAAGCGTTTTGGTGCCTGAAGAAGAAAACGCGTGATGCCGGGGTCAGAAAAACTGGTGCCTGGGGAGGCAAATTTTTTTTTATCCCAAATGCAAAAACGGATGCCAGGACGAAATGCAGGGTCTTATTCCAAACTTAAAAATGGTATTGCTTGCTGTTTTTAAAAATCAAGCATTTTGGTGCCTGAAGAAGAAATCGCGTGATGCCGGGGTCAGAAAAACTGGTGCCTGGGGAGGCAAATTTTTTTTTATCCCAAATGCAAAAACGGATGCCAGGACGAAATGCAGGGTCGAATTCCAAACTTAAAAATGGTATTGCTTGCTGTTTTTAAAAATCAAGCTTTTTGGTGCCTGAAGAAGAAAACGCGTGATGCCGGGGTCAGAAAAACTGATGCCTGGGGAGGCAAATTTTTTTTGATCCCAAATGCAAAAACGGATGCCAGGACGAAATGCAGGGTCGATTTCCAAACTTAAAAATGGTATTGCTTTCTGTTTTTAAAAATCAAGCGTTTTGGTGCCTGAAGAAGAAAACGCGTGATGCCGGGGTCAGAAAAACTGGTTCCTGGGGAGGCAAATTTTTTTTGATCCCAAATGCAAAAACGGATGCCAGGACGAAATTCCGGGTCGAATTCCAAACTTAAAAATGGTATTGCTTGCTGTTTTTAAAAATCAAGCTTTTTGGTGCCTGAAGAAGAAACGCGTGATGCCGGGGTCAGAAAAACTGGTGCCTGGGGAGGCAAATTTTTTTTGATCCCAAAGGCAAAAACGGATGCCAGGACGAAATTCCGGGTCGAATTCCAAACTTAAAAATGGTATTGCTTGCTGTTTTTAAAAATCAAGCATTTTGGTGCCTGAAGAAGAAAACGCGTGATGCCGGGGTCAGAAAAATTGGTGCCTGGGGAGGCAAATTTTTTTTGATCCCAAATGCAAAAACGGATGGCAGGACGAAATTCGGGGTCGAATTCCAATCTTAAAAATGGTATTGCTTGCTGTTTTTAAAAATCAAGCTTTTTGGTGCCTGAAGAAGAAAACACGTGATGCCGGGGTCAGAAAAAATGATGCCTGGGTAGGCAAAATTTTTTTATCCCAAAGGCAAAAACGGATGCCAGGATGAGATTCAGGGTCGAATTCCAAACTTAAAAATGGTATTGCTTGCTGTTTTTAAAAATCAAGCTTTTTGGTGCCTGAAGAAGAAAACGCGTGATGCCGGGGTCAGAAAAACTGGTGCCTGGGGAGGCAAATTTTTTTTGATCCCAAATGCAAAAACGGATGCCAGGACGAAATGCAGGGTCGATTTCCAAACTTAAAAATGGTATTGCTTGCTGTTTTTAAAAATCAAGCATTTTGGTGCCTGAAGAAGAAAACGCGTGATGCCGGGGTCAGAAAAACTGGTGCCTGGGGAGGCAAAATTTTTTTGATCCAAAATGCAAAAACGGATGCCAGGACGAAATGCAGGGTCGATTTCCAAACTTAAAAATGGTATTGCTTGCTGTTTTTAAAAATCAAGCATTTTTGTGCCTGAAGAAGAAAACGCGTGATGCCGGGGTCAGAAAAACTGGTGCCTGGGTAGGCAAAATTTTTTTGATCCCAAATGCAAAAACGGATGCCAGGACGAAATGCAGAGTCGAATTCCAAACTTAAAAATGGTATTGCTTGCTGTTTTTAAAAACCAAGCTTTTTGGTGCCTAAAGAAGAAAACGCATGATGCCGGGGTCAGAAAAAATGATGCCTGGGTAGGCAAAATTTTTTTGATCCCAAATGCAAAAACGGATGCCAGGACGAAATGCAGGGTCGATTTCCAAACTTAAAAATGGTATTGCTTGCTGTTTTTAAAAATCAAGCGTTTTGGTTCCTGAAGAAGAAAACGCGTGATGCCGGGGTCAGAAAAATTGGTGCCTGGGGAGGCAAATTTTTTTTGATCCCAAATGCAAAAACGGATGGCAGGACGAAATTCGGGGTCGAATTCCAATCTTAAAAATGGTATTGCTTGCTGTTTTTAAAAATCAAGCTTTTTGGTGCCTGAAGAAGAAAACACGTGATGCCGGGGTCAGAAAAAATGATGCCTGGGTAGGCAAAATTTTTTTATCCCAAAGGCAAAAACGGATGCCAGGATGAGATTCAGGGTAGAATTCCAAACTTAAAAATGGTATTGCTTGCTGTTTTTAAAAATCAAGCGTTTTGGTGCCTGAAGAAGAAAACGCGTGATGCCGGGGTCAGAAAAACTGATGCCTGGGGAGGTAAAATTTTTTTGATCCCAAATGCAAAAACGGATGCCAGGACGAAATTCCGGGTCGAATTCCAAACTTAAAAATGGTATTGCTTGCTGTTTTTAAAAATCAAGCTTTTTGGTGCCTGAAGAAGAAAACGCGTGATGCCGGGGTCAGAAAAACTGGTGCCTGGGGAGGCAAAATTTTTTTGATCCAAAATGCAAAAACGGATGCCAGGACGAAATGCAGGGTCGATTTCCAAACTTAAAAATGGTATTGCTTGCTGTTTTTAAAAATCAAGCATTTTTGTGCCTGAAGAAGAAAACGCGTGATGCCGGGGTCAGAAAAACTGGTGCCTGGGTAGGCAAAATTTTTTTGATCCCAAATGCAAAAACGGATGCCAGGACGAAATGCAGGGTCGAATTCCAAACTTAAAAATGGTATTGCTTGCTGTTTTTAAAAACCAAGCTTTTTGGTGCCTAAAGAAGAAAACGCATGATGCCGGGGTCAGAAAAAATGATGCCTGGGTAGGCAAAATTTTTTTGATCCCAAATGCAAAAACGGATGCCAGGACGAAATGCAGGGTCGATTTCCAAACTTAAAAATGGTATTGCTTGCTGTTTTTAAAAATCAAGCGTTTTGGTTCCTGAAGAAGAAAACGCGTGATGCCGGGGTCAGAAAAACTGGTGTCTGGGGAGGCAAATTTTTTTTGATCCCAAATGCAAAAACGGATGCCAGGACGAAATGCAGGGTTGATTTCCAAACTTAAAAATGGTATTGCTTGCTGTTTTTAAAAATCAAGCATTTTGGTGCCTGAAGAAGAAAACGCGTGATGCCGGGGTCAGAAAAACTGGTGCCTGGGTAGGCAAAATTTTTTTGATCCCAAATGCAAAAACGGATGCCAGGACGAAATGCAGGGTCGAATTCCAAACTTAAAAATGGTATTGCTTGCTGTTTTTAAAAACCAAGCTTTTTGGTGCCTAAAGAAGAAAACGCATGATGCCGGGGTCAGAAAAAATGATGCCTGGGTAGGCAAAATTTTTTTGATCCCAAATGCAAAAACGGATGCCAGGACGAAATGCAGGGTCGATTTCCAAACTTAAAAATGGTATTGCTTGCTGTTTTTAAAAATCAAGCGTTTTGGTTCCTGAAGAAGAAAACGCGTGATGCCGGGGTCAGAAAAACTGGTGCCTGGGGAGGCAAATTTTTTTTGATCCCAAATGCAAAAACGGATGCCAGGACGAAATGCAGGGTCGATTTCCAAACTTAAAAATGGTATTGCTTGCTGTTTTTAAAAATCAAGCTTTTTGGTGCCTGAAGAAGAAAACGCGTGATGCCGGGGTCAGAAAAACTGGTGCTTGGGGAGGTAAAATTTTTTTGATCCCAAATGCAAAAACGGATGCCAGGACGAAATTCCGGGTCGAATTCCAAACTTAAAAATGGTATTGCTTGCTGTTTTTAAAAATCAAGCTTTTTGGTGCCTGAAGAAGAAACGCGTGATGCCGGGGTCAGAAAAACTGGTGCCTGGGGAGGCAAATTTTTTTTGATCCCAAATGCAAAAACGGATGCCAGGACGAAATTCAGGGTCGAATTCCAATCTTAAAAATGGTATTGCTTGCTGTTTTTAAAAATCAAGCTTTTTGGTGCCTAAAGAAGAAAACGCGTATTGCCGGGGTCAGAAAAAATGATGCCTGGGTAGGCAAAATTTTTTTGATCCCAAATGCAAAAACGGATGCCAGGACGAAATGCAGGGTCGAATTCCAAACTTAAAAATGGTATTGCTTGCTGTTTTTAAAAATCAAGCATTTTGGTGCCTGAAGAAGAAATCGCGTGATGCCGGTGTCAGAAAAACTGGTGCCTGGGGAGGCAAATTTTTTTTGATCCCAAATGCAAAAACGGATGCCAGGACGAAATGCAGGGTCGAATTCCAAACTTAAAAATGGTATTGCTTGCTGTTTTTAAAAATCAAGCTTTTTGGTGCCTGAAGAAGAAAACGCGTGATGCCGGGGTCAGAAAAACTGGTGCCTGGGTAGGCAAAATTTTTTTGATCCCAAATGCAAAAACGGATGCCAGGACGAAATGCAGGGTCGAATTCCAAACTTAAAAATGGTATTGCTTGCTGTTTTTAAAAACCAAGCTTTTTGGTGCCTAAAGAAGAAAACGCATGATGCCGGGGTCAGAAAAAATGATGCCTGGGTAGGCAAAATTTTTTTGATCCCAAATGCAAAAACGGATGCCAGGACGAAATGCAGGGTCGATTTCCAAACTTAAAAATGGTATTGCTTGCTGTTTTTAAAAATCAAGCGTTTTGGTTCCTGAAGAAGAAAACGCGTGATGCCGGGGTCAGAAAAATTGGTGCCTGGGGAGGCAAATTTTTTTTGATCCCAAATGCAAAAACGGATGGCAGGACGAAATTCGGGGTCGAATTCCAATCTTAAAAATGGTATTGCTTGCTGTTTTTAAAAATCAAGCTTTTTGGTGCCTGAAGAAGAAAACACGTGATGCCGGGGTCAGAAAAAATGATGCCTGGGTAGGCAAAATTTTTTTATCCCAAAGGCAAAAACGGATGCCAGGATGAGATTCAGGGTAGAATTCCAAACTTAAAAATGGTATTGCTTGCTGTTTTTAAAAATCAAGCGTTTTGGTGCCTGAAGAAGAAAACGCGTGATGCCGGGGTCAGAAAAACTGATGCCTGGGGAGGTAAAATTTTTTTGATCCCAAATGCAAAAACGGATGCCAGGACGAAATTCCGGGTCGAATTCCAAACTTAAAAATGGTATTGCTTGCTGTTTTTAAAAATCAAGCTTTTTGGTGCCTGAAGAAGAAAACGCGTGATGCCGGGGTCAGAAAAACTGGTGCCTGGGGAGGCAAATTTTTTTTGATCCCAAATGCAAAAACGGATGCCAGGACGAAATGCAGGGTCGATTTCCAAACTTAAAAATGGTATTGCTTGCTGTTTTTAAAAATCAAGCATTTTGGTGCCTGAAGAAGAAAACGCGTGATGCCGGGGTCAGAAAAACTGGTGCCTGGGGAGGCAAAATTTTTTTGATCCAAAATGCAAAAACGGATGCCAGGACGAAATGCAGGGTCGATTTCCAAACTTAAAAATGGTATTGCTTGCTGTTTTTAAAAATCAAGCATTTTTGTGCCTGAAGAAGAAAACGCGTGATGCCGGGGTCAGAAAAACTGGTGCCTGGGTAGGCAAAATTTTTTTGATCCCAAATGCAAAAACGGATGCCAGGACGAAATGCAGGGTCGAATTCCAAACTTAAAAATGGTATTGCTTGCTGTTTTTAAAAACCAAGCTTTTTGGTGCCTAAAGAAGAAAACGCATGATGCCGGGGTCAGAAAAACTGGTGCCTGGGTAGGCAAAATTTTTTTGATCCCAAATGCAAAAACGGATGCCAGGACGAAATGCAGGGTCGAATTCCAAACTTAAAAATGGTATTGCTTGCTGTTTTTAAAAACCAAGCTTTTTGGTGCCTAAAGAAGAAAACGCATGATGCCGGGGTCAGAAAAAATGATGCCTGGGTAGGCAAAATTTTTTTGATCCCAAATGCAAAAACGGATGCCAGGACGAAATGCAGGGTCGAATTCCAAACTTAAAAATGGTATTGCTTGCTGTTTTTAAAAATCAAGCATTTTGGTGCCTGAAGAAGAAATCGCGTGATGCCGGTGTCAGAAAAACTGGTGCCTGGGGAGGCAAATTTTTTTTGATCCCAAATGCAAAAACGGATGCCAGGACGAAATGCAGGGTCGAATTCCAAACTTAAAAATGGTATTGCTTGCTGTTTTTAAAAATCAAGCTTTTTGGTGCCTGAAGAAGAAAACGCGTGATGCCGGGGTCAGAAAAACTGGTGCCTGGGTAGGCAAAATTTTTTTGATCCCAAATGCAAAAACGGATGCCAGGACGAAATGCAGGGTCGAATTCCAAACTTAAAAATGGTATTGCTTGCTGTTTTTAAAAACCAAGCTTTTTGGTGCCTAAAGAAGAAAACGCATGATGCCGGGGTCAGAAAAAATGATGCCTGGGTAGGCAAAATTTTTTTGATCCCAAATGCAAAAACGGATGCCAGGACGAAATGCAGGGTCGATTTCCAAACTTAAAAATGGTATTGCTTGCTGTTTTTAAAAATCAAGCGTTTTGGTTCCTGAAGAAGAAAACGCGTGATGCCGGGGTCAGAAAAATTGGTGCCTGGGGAGGCAAATTTTTTTTGATCCCAAATGCAAAAACGGATGGCAGGACGAAATTCGGGGTCGAATTCCAATCTTAAAAATGGTATTGCTTGCTGTTTTTAAAAATCAAGCTTTTTGGTGCCTGAAGAAGAAAACACGTGATGCCGGGGTCAGAAAAAATGATGCCTGGGTAGGCAAAATTTTTTTATCCCAAAGGCAAAAACGGATGCCAGGATGAGATTCAGGGTAGAATTCCAAACTTAAAAATGGTATTGCTTGCTGTTTTTAAAAATCAAGCGTTTTGGTGCCTGAAGAAGAAAACGCGTGATGCCGGGGTCAGAAAAACTGATGCCTGGGGAGGTAAAATTTTTTTGATCCCAAATGCAAAAACGGATGCCAGGACGAAATTCCGGGTCGAATTCCAAACTTAAAAATGGTATTGCTTGCTGTTTTTAAAAATCAAGCTTTTTGGTGCCTGAAGAAGAAAACGCGTGATGCCGGGGTCAGAAAAACTGGTGCCTGGGGAGGCAAATTTTTTTTGATTCCAAATGCAAAAACGGATGCCAGGACGAAATGCAGGGTCGATTTCCAAACTTAAAAATGGTATTGCTTGCTGTTTTTAAAAATCAAGCATTTTGGTGCCTGAAGAAGAAAACGCGTGATGCCGGGGTCAGAAAAACTGGTGCCTGGGGAGGCAAAATTTTTTTGATCCAAAATGCAAAAACGGATGCCAGGACGAAATGCAGGGTCGATTTCCAAACTTAAAAATGGTATTGCTTGCTGTTTTTAAAAATCAAGCATTTTTGTGCCTGAAGAAGAAAACGCGTGATGCCGGGGTCAGAAAAACTGGTGCCTGGGTAGGCAAAATTTTTTTGATCCCAAATGCAAAAACGGATGCCAGGACGAAATGCAGGGTCGAATTCCAAACTTAAAAATGGTATTGCTTGCTGTTTTTAAAAACCAAGCTTTTTGGTGCCTAAAGAAGAAAACGCATGATGCCGGGGTCAGAAAAAATGATGCCTGGGTAGGCAAAATTTTTTTGATCCCAAATGCAAAAACGGATGCCAGGACGAAATGCAGGGTCGATTTCCAAACTTAAAAATGGTATTGCTTGCTGTTTTTAAAAATCAAGCGTTTTGGTTCCTGAAGAAGAAAACGCGTGATGCCGGGGTCAGAAAAACTGGTGTCTGGGGAGGCAAATTTTTTTTGATCCCAAATGCAAAAACGGATGCCAGGACGAAATGCAGGGTTGATTTCCAAACTTAAAAATGGTATTGCTTGCTGTTTTTAAAAATCAAGCATTTTGGTGCCTGAAGAAGAAAACGCGTGATGCCGGGGTCAGAAAAACTGGTGCCTGGGTAGGCAAAATTTTTTTGATCCCAAATGCAAAAACGGATGCCAGGACGAAATGCAGGGTCGAATTCCAAACTTAAAAATGGTATTGCTTGCTGTTTTTAAAAACCAAGCTTTTTGGTGCCTAAAGAAGAAAACGCATGATGCCGGGGTCAGAAAAAATGATGCCTGGGTAGGCAAAATTTTTTTGATCCCAAATGCAAAAACGGATGCCAGGACGAAATGCAGGGTCGATTTCCAAACTTAAAAATGGTATTGCTTGCTGTTTTTAAAAATCAAGCGTTTTGGTTCCTGAACAAGAAAACGCGTGATGCCGGGGTCAGAAAAACTGGTGCCTGGGGAGGCAAATTTTTTTTGATCCCAAATGCAAAAACGGATGCCAGGACGAAATGCAGGGTCGATTTCCAAACTTAAAAATGGTATTGCTTGCTGTTTTTAAAAATCAAGCTTTTTGGTGCCTGAAGAAGAAAACGCGTGATGCCGGGGTCAGAAAAACTGGTGCCTGGGTAGGCAAAATTTTTTTGATCCCAAATGCAAAAACGGATGCCAGGACGAAATGCAGAGTCGAATTCCAAACTTAAAAATGGTATTGCTTGCTGTTTTTAAAAACCAAGCTTTTTGGTGCCTAAAGAAGAAAACGCATGATGCCGGGGTCAGAAAAAATGATGCCTGGGTAGGCAAAATTTTTTTGATCCCAAATGCAAAAACGGATGCCCGGACGAAATGCAGGGTCGATTTCCAAACTTAAAAATGGTATTGCTTGCTGTTTTTAAAAATCAAGCGTTTTGGTTCCTGAAGAAGAAAACGCGTGATGCCGGGGTCAGAAAAATTGGTGCCTGGGGAGGCAAATTTTTTTTGATCCCAAATGCAAAAACGGATGGCAGGACGAAATTCGGGGTCGAATTCCAATCTTAAAAATGGTATTGCTTGCTGTTTTTAAAAATCAAGCTTTTTGGTGCCTGAAGAAGAAAACACGTGATGCCGGGGTCAGAAAAAATGATGCCTGGGTAGGCAAAATTTTTTTATCCCAAAGGCAAAAACGGATGCCAGGATGAGATTCAGGGTAGAATTCCAAACTTAAAAATGGTATTGCTTGCTGTTTTTAAAAATCAAGCGTTTTGGTGCCTGAAGAAGAAAACGCGTGATGCCGGGGTCAGAAAAACTGATGCCTGGGGAGGTAAAATTTTTTTGATCCCAAATGCAAAAACGGATGCCAGGACGAAATTCCGGGTCGAATTCCAAACTTAAAAATGGTATTGCTTGCTGTTTTTAAAAATCAAGCTTTTTGGTGCCTGAAGAAGAAAACGCGTGATGCCGGGGTCAGAAAAACTGGTGCCTGGGGAGGCAAAATTTTTTTGATCCAAAATGCAAAAACGGATGCCAGGACGAAATGCAGGGTCGATTTCCAAACTTAAAAATGGTATTGCTTGCTGTTTTTAAAAATCAAGCATTTTTGTGCCTGAAGAAGAAAACGCGTGATGCCGGGGTCAGAAAAACTGGTGCCTGGGTAGGCAAAATTTTTTTGATCCCAAATGCAAAAACGGATGCCAGGACGAAATGCAGGGTCGAATTCCAAACTTAAAAATGGTATTGCTTGCTGTTTTTAAAAACCAAGCTTTTTGGTGCCTAAAGAAGAAAACGCATGATGCCGGGGTCAGAAAAAATGATGCCTGGGTAGGCAAAATTTTTTTGATCCCAAATGCAAAAACGGATGCCAGGACGAAATGCAGGGTCGATTTCCAAACTTAAAAATGGTATTGCTTGCTGTTTTTAAAAATCAAGCATTTTGGTTCCTGAAGAAGAAAACGCGTGATGCCGGGGTCAGAAAAACTGGTGTTTGGGTAGGCAAATTTTTTTTGATCCCAAATGCAAAAACGGATGCCAGGACGAAATGCAGGGTCGATTTCCAAACTTAAAAATGGTATTGCTTGCTGTTTTTAAAAATCAAGCTTTTTGGTGCCTGAAGAAGAAAACGCGTGATGCCGGGGTCAGAAAAACTGGTGCTTGGGGAGGTAAAATTTTTTTGATCCCAAATGCAAAAACGGATGCCAGGACGAAATTCCGGGTCGAATTCCAAACTTAAAAATGGTATTGCTTGCTGTTTTTAAAAATCAAGCTTTTTGGTGCCTGAAGAAGAAACGCGTGATGCCGGGGTCAGAAAAACTGGTGCCTGGGGAGGCAAATTTTTTTTGATCCCAAATGCAAAAACGGATGCCAGGACGAAATTCAGGGTCGAATTCCAATCTTAAAAATGGTATTGCTTGCTGTTTTTAAAAATCAAGCTTTTTGGTGCCTAAAGAAGAAAACGCGTATTGCCGGGGTCAGAAAAAATGATGCCTGGGTAGGCAAAATTTTTTTGATCCCAAATGCAAAAACGGATGCCAGGACGAAATGCAGGGTCGAATTCCAAACTTAAAAATGGTATTGCTTGCTGTTTTTAAAAATCAAGCATTTTGGTGCCTGAAGAAGAAATCGCGTGATGCCGGTGTCAGAAAAACTGGTGCCTGGGGAGGCAAATTTTTTTTGATCCCAAATGCAAAAACGGATGCCAGGACGAAATGCAGGGTCGAATTCCAAACTTAAAAATGGTATTGCTTGCTGTTTTTAAAAATCAAGCTTTTTGGTGCCTGAAGAAGAAAACGCGTGATGCCGGGGTCAGAAAAACTGGTGCCTGGGTAGGCAAAATTTTTTTGATCCCAAATGCAAAAACGGATGCCAGGACGAAATGCAGGGTCGAATTCCAAACTTAAAAATGGTATTGCTTGCTGTTTTTAAAAACCAAGCTTTTTGGTGCCTAAAGAAGAAAACGCATGATGCCGGGGTCAGAAAAAATGATGCCTGGGTAGGCAAAATTTTTTTGATCCCAAATGCAAAAACGGATGCCAGGACGAAATGCAGGGTCGATTTCCAAACTTAAAAATGGTATTGCTTGCTGTTTTTAAAAATCAAGCGTTTTGGTTCCTGAAGAAGAAAACGCGTGATGCCGGGGTCAGAAAAATTGGTGCCTGGGGAGGCAAATTTTTTTTGATCCCAAATGCAAAAACGGATGGCAGGACGAAATTCGGGGTCGAATTCCAATCTTAAAAATGGTATTGCTTGCTGTTTTTAAAAATCAAGCTTTTTGGTGCCTGAAGAAGAAAACACGTGATGCCGGGGTCAGAAAAAATGATGCCTGGGTAGGCAAAATTTTTTTATCCCAAAGGCAAAAACGGATGCCAGGATGAGATTCAGGGTAGAATTCCAAACTTAAAAATGGTATTGCTTGCTGTTTTTAAAAATCAAGCGTTTTGGTGCCTGAAGAAGAAAACGCGTGATGCCGGGGTCAGAAAAACTGATGCCTGGGGAGGTAAAATTTTTTTGATCCCAAATGCAAAAACGGATGCCAGGACGAAATTCCGGGTCGAATTCCAAACTTAAAAATGGTATTGCTTGCTGTTTTTAAAAATCAAGCTTTTTGGTGCCTGAAGAAGAAAACGCGTGATGCCGGGGTCAGAAAAACTGGTGCCTGGGGAGGCAAATTTTTTTTGATCCCAAATGCAAAAACGGATGCCAGGACGAAATGCAGGGTCGATTTCCAAACTTAAAAATGGTATTGCTTGCTGTTTTTAAAAATCAAGCATTTTGGTGCCTGAAGAAGAAAACGCGTGATGCCGGGGTCAGAAAAACTGGTGCCTGGGGAGGCAAAATTTTTTTGATCCAAAATGCAAAAACGGATGCCAGGACGAAATGCAGGGTCGATTTCCAAACTTAAAAATGGTATTGCTTGCTGTTTTTAAAAACCAAGCTTTTTGGTGCCTAAAGAAGAAAACGCATGATGCCGGGGTCAGAAAAAATGATGCCTGGGTAGGCAAAATTTTTTGATCCAAAATGCAAAAACGGATGCCAGGACGAAATGCAGGGTCGAATTCCAAACTTAAAAATGGTATTGCTTGCTGTTTTTAAAAACCAAGCTTTTTGGTGCCTAAAGAAGAAAACGCATGATGCCGGGGTCAGAAAAAATGATGCCTGGGTAGGCAAAATTTTTTTGATCCCAAATGCAAAAACGGATGCCAGGACGAAATGCAGGGTCGATTTCCAAACTTAAAAATGGTATTGCTTGCTGTTTTTAAAAATCAAGCGTTTTGGTTCCTGAAGAAGAAAACGCGTGATGCCGGGGTCAGAAAAACTGGTGTCTGGGGAGGCAAATTTTTTTTGATCCCAAATGCAAAAACGGATGCCAGGACGAAATGCAGGGTTGATTTCCAAACTTAAAAATGGTATTGCTTGCTGTTTTTAAAAATCAAGCATTTTGGTGCCTGAAGAAGAAAACGCGTGATGCCGGGGTCAGAAAAACTGGTGCCTGGGTAGGCAAAATTTTTTTGATCCCAAATGCAAAAACGGATGCCAGGACGAAATGCAGGGTCGAATTCCAAACTTAAAAATGGTATTGCTTGCTGTTTTTAAAAACCAAGCTTTTTGGTGCCTAAAGAAGAAAACGCATGATGCCGGGGTCAGAAAAAATGATGCCTGGGTAGGCAAAATTTTTTTGATCCCAAATGCAAAAACGGATGCCAGGACGAAATGCAGGGTCGATTTCCAAACTTAAAAATGGTATTGCTTGCTGTTTTTAAAAATCAAGCTTTTTGGTGCCTGAAGAAGAAAACGCGTGATGCCGGGGTCAGAAAAACTGGTGCTTGGGGAGGTAAAATTTTTTTGATCCCAAATGCAAAAACGGATGCCAGGACGAAATTCCGGGTCGAATTCCAAACTTAAAAATGGTATTGCTTGCTGTTTTTAAAAATCAAGCTTTTTGGTGCCTGAAGAAGAAACGCGTGATGCCGGGGTCAGAAAAACTGGTGCCTGGGGAGGCAAATTTTTTTTGATCCCAAATGGAAAAACGGATGCCAGGACGAAATTCAGGGTCGAATTCCAATCTTAAAAATGGTATTGCTTGCTGTTTTTAAAAATCAAGCTTTTTGGTGCCTAAAGAAGAAAACGCGTATTGCCGGGGTCAGAAAAAATGATGCCTGGGTAGGCAAAATTTTTTTGATACCAAATGCAAAAACGGATGCCAGGACGAAATGCAGGGTCGAATTCCAAACTTAAAAATGGTATTGCTTGCTGTTTTTAAAAATCAAGCATTTTGGTGCCTGAAGAAGAAATCGCGTGATGCCGGTGTCAGAAAAACTGGTGCCTGGGTAGGCAAAATTTTTTTGATCCCAAATGCAAAAACGGATGCCAGGACGAAATGCAGGGTCGAATTCCAAACTTAAAAATGGTATTGCTTGCTGTTTTTAAAAACCAAGCTTTTTGGTGCCTAAAGAAGAAAACGCATGATGCCGGGGTCAGAAAAAATGATGCCTGGGTAGGCAAAATTTTTTTGATCCCAAATGCAAAAACGGATGCCAGGACGAAATGCAGGGTCGATTTCCAAACTTAAAAATGGTATTGCTTGCTGTTTTTAAAAATCAAGCGTTTTGGTTCCTGAAGAAGAAAACGCGTGATGCCGGGGTCAGAAAAATTGGTGCCTGGGGAGGCAAATTTTTTTTGATCCCAAATGCAAAAACGGATGGCAGGACGAAATTCGGGGTCGAATTCCAATCTTAAAAATGGTATTGCTTGCTGTTTTTAAAAATCAAGCTTTTTGGTGCCTGAAGAAGAAAACACGTGATGCCGGGGTCAGAAAAAATGATGCCTGGGTAGGCAAAATTTTTTTATCCCAAAGGCAAAAACGGATGCCAGGATGAGATTCAGGGTAGAATTCCAAACTTAAAAATGGTATTGCTTGCTGTTTTTAAAAATCAAGCGTTTTGGTGCCTGAAGAAGAAAACGCGTGATGCCGGGGTCAGAAAAACTGATGCCTGGGGAGGTAAAATTTTTTTGATCCCAAATGCAAAAACGGATGCCAGGACGAAATTCCGGGTCGAATTCCAAACTTAAAAATGGTATTGCTTGCTGTTTTTAAAAATCAAGCTTTTTGGTGCCTGAAGAAGAAAACGCGTGATGCCGGGGTCAGAAAAACTGGTGCCTGGGGAGGCAAATTTTTTTTGATCCCAAATGCAAAAACGGATGCCAGGACGAAATGCAGGGTCGATTTCCAAACTTAAAAATGGTATTGCTTGCTGTTTTTAAAAATCAAGCATTTTGGTGCCTGAAGAAGAAAACGCGTGATGCCGGGGTCAGAAAAACTGGTGCCTGGGGAGGCAAAATTTTTTTGATCCAAAATGCAAAAACGGATGCCAGGACGAAATGCAGGGTCGATTTCCAAACTTAAAAATGGTATTGCTTGCTGTTTTTAAAAATCAAGCATTTTTGTGCCTGAAGAAGAAAACGCGTGATGCCGGGGTCAGAAAAACTGGTGCCTGGGTAGGCAAAAATTTTTTGATCCCAAATGCAAAAACGGATGCCAGGACGAAATGCAGGGTCGAATTCCAAACTTAAAAATGGTATTGCTTGCTGTTTTTAAAAACCAAGCTTTTTGGTGCCTAAAGAAGAAAACGCATGATGCCGGGGTCAGAAAAAATGATGCCTGGGTAGGCAAAATTTTTTTGATCCCAAATGCAAAAACGGATGCCAGGACGAAATGCAGGGTCGATTTCCAAACTTAAAAATGGTATTGCTTGCTGTTTTTAAAAATCAAGCGTTTTGGTTCCTGAAGAAGAAAACGCGTGATGCCGGGGTCAGAAAAACTGGTGTCTGGGGAGGCAAATTTTTTTTGATCCCAAATGCAAAAACGGATGCCAGGACGAAATGCAGGGTTGATTTCCAAACTTAAAAATGGTATTGCTTGCTGTTTTTAAAAATCAAGCATTTTGGTGCCTGAAGAAGAAAACGCGTGATGCCGGGGTCAGAAAAACTGGTGCCTGGGTAGGCAAAATTTTTTTGATCCCAAATGCAAAAACGGATGCCAGGACGAAATGCAGGGTCGAATTCCAAACTTAAAAATGGTATTGCTTGCTGTTTTTAAAAACCAAGCTTTTTGGTGCCTAAAGAAGAAAACGCATGATGCCGGGGTCAGAAAAAATGATGCCTGGGTAGGCAAAATTTTTTTGATCCCAAATGCAAAAACGGATGCCAGGACGAAATGCAGGGTCGATTTCCAAACTTAAAAATGGTATTGCTTGCTGTTTTTAAAAATCAAGCGTTTTGGTTCCTGAACAAGAAAACGCGTGATGCCGGGGTCAGAAAAACTGGTGCCTGGGGAGGCAAATTTTTTTTGATCCCAAATGCAAAAACGGATGCCAGGACGAAATGCAGGGTCGATTTCCAAACTTAAAAATGGTATTGCTTGCTGTTTTTAAAAATCAAGCTTTTTGGTGCCTGAAGAAGAAAACGCGTGATGCCGGGGTCAGAAAAACTGGTGCTTGGGGAGGTAAAATTTTTTTGATCCCAAATGCAAAAACGGATGCCAGGACGAAATTCCGGGTCGAATTCCAAACTTAAAAATGGTATTGCTTGCTGTTTTTAAAAATCAAGCTTTTTGGTGCCTGAAGAAGAAACGCGTGATGCCGGGGTCAGAAAAACTGGTGCCTGGGGAGGCAAATTTTTTTTGATCCCAAATGCAAAAACGGATGCCAGGACGAAATTCAGGGTCGAATTCCAATCTTAAAAATGGTATTGCTTGCTGTTTTTAAAAATCAAGCTTTTTGGTGCCTAAAGAAGAAAACGCGTATTGCCGGGGTCAGAAAAAATGATGCCTGGGTAGGCAAAATTTTTTTGATCCCAAATGCAAAAACGGATGCCAGGACGAAATGCAGGGTCGAATTCCAAACTTAAAAATGGTATTGCTTGCTGTTTTTAAAAATCAAGCATTTTGGTGCCTGAAGAAGAAATCGCGTGATGCCGGTGTCAGAAAAACTGGTGCCTGGGGAGGCAAATTTTTTTTGATCCCAAATGCAAAAACGGATGCCAGGACGAAATGCAGGGTCGAATTCCAAACTTAAAAATGGTATTGCTTGCTGTTTTTAAAAATCAAGCTTTTTGGTGCCTGAAGAAGAAAACGCGTGATGCCGGGGTCAGAAAAACTGGTGCCTGGGGAGGCAAATTTTTTTTGATCCCAAATGCAAAAACGGATGCCAGGACGAAATTCCGGGTCGAATTCCAAACTTAAAAATGGTATTGCTTGCTGTTTTTAAAAATCAAGCTTTTTGGTGCCTAAAGAAGAAAACGCGTGATGCCGGGGTCAGAAAAAATGATGCCTGGGTAGGCAAAATTTTTTTGATCCCAAATGCAAAAACGGATGCCAGGACGAAATGCAGGGTCGATTTCCAAACTTAAAAATGGTATTGCTTGCTGTTTTTAAAAATCAAGCGTTTTGGTTCCTGAAGAAGAAAACGCGTGATGCCGGGGTCAGAAAAACTGGTGCCTGGGGAGGCAAATTTTTTTTGATCCCAAATGCAAAAACGGATGCCAGGACGAAATGCAGGGTCGATTTCCAAACTTAAAAATGGTATTGCTTGCTGTTTTTAAAAATCAAGCTTTTTGGTGCCTGAAGAAGAAAACGCGTGATGCCGGGGTCAGAAAAACTGGTGCTTGGGGAGGTAAAATTTTTTTGATCCCAAATGCAAAAACGGATGCCAGGACGAAATTCCGGGTCGAATTCCAAACTTAAAAATGGTATTGCTTGCTGTTTTTAAAAATCAAGCTTTTTGGTGCCTGAAGAAGAAAACGCGTGATGCCGGGGTCAGAAAAACTGGTGCCTGGGGAGGCAAATTTTTTTTGATCCCAAATGCAAAAACGGATGCCAGGACGAAATTCTGGGTCGAATTCCAATCTTAAAAATGGTATTGCTTGCTGTTTTTAAAAATCAAGCTTTTTGGTGCCTAAAGAAGAAAACGCGTATTGCCGGGGTCAGAAAAAATGATGCCTGGGTAGGCAAAATTTTTTTGATCCCAAATGCAAAAACGGATGCCAGGACGAAATGCAGGGTCGAATTCCAAACTAAAAAATGGTATTGCTTGCTGTTTTTAAAAATCAAGCATTTTGGTGCCTGAAGAAGAAATCGCGTGATGCCGGTGTCAGAAAAACTGGTGCCTGGGGAGGCAAATTTTTTTTGATCCCAAATGCAAAAACGGATGCCAGGACGAAATGCAGGGTCGAATTCCAAACTTAAAAATGGTATTGCTTGCTGTTTTTAAAAATCAAGCTTTTTGGTGCCTGAAGAAGAAAACGCGTGATGCCGGGGTCAGAAAAACTGGTGCCTGGGGAGGCAAATTTTTTTTGATCCCAAATGCAAAAACGGATGCCAGGACGAAATTCCGGGTTGAATTCCAAACTTAAAAATGGTATTGCTTGCTGTTTTTAAAAATCAAGCTTTTTGGTGCCTAAAGAAGAAAACGCGTGATGCCGGGGTCAGAAAAAATGATGCCTGGGTAGGCAAAAATTTTTTGATCCCAAATGCAAAAACGGATGCCAGGACGAAATGCAGGGTCGATTTCCAAACTTAAAAATGGTATTGCTTGCTGTTTTTAAAAATCAAGCATTTTGGTGCTAGAAGAAGAAAACGCGTGATGCCGGAGTCAGAAAAACTGGTGCCTGGGGAGGCAAATTTTTTTTGATCCCAAATGCAAAAACGGATGCCAGGACGAAATTCCGGGTCGAATTCCAAACTTAAAAATGGTATTGCTTGCTGTTTTTAAAAATCAAGCTTTTTGGTGCCTGAAGAAGAAAACGCGTGATGCCGGGGTCAGAAAAACTGGTGCCTGGGGAGGCAAATTTTTTTTGATCCCAAATGCAAAAATCCATGCCAGGATGAGTTTCGGGGTAGAATTCCATACTTAAAAATGGTATTGCTTGCTGTTTTTAAAAATCAAGCTTTTTGGTGCCTGAAGAAGAAAACGCGTGATGCCGGGGTCAGAAAAACTGGTGCCTGGGGAGGCAAATTTTTTTTGATCCCAAATGCAAAAACGGATGCCAGGACGAAATGCAGGGTCGAATTCCAAACTTAAAAATGGTATTGCTTGCTGTTTTTAAAAATCAAGCTTTTTGGTGCCTGAAGAAGAAAACGCGTGATGCCGGGGTCAGAAAAACTGATGCCTGGGGAGGCAAATTTTTTTTGATCCCAAATGCAAAAACGGATGCCAGGACGAAATGCAGGGTCGATTTCCAAACTTAAAAATGGTATTGCTTTCTGTTTTTAAAAATCAAGCGTTTTGGTGCCTGAAGAAGAAAACGCGTGATGCCGGGGTCAGAAAAACTGGTTCCTGGGGAGGCAAATTTTTTTTGATCCCAAATGCAAAAACGGATGCCAGGACGAAATTCCGGGTCGAATTCCAAACTTAAAAATGGTATTGCTTGCTGTTTTTAAAAATCAAGCTTTTTGGTGCCTGAAGAAGAAACGCGTGATGCCGGGGTCAGAAAAACTGGTGCCTGGGGAGGCAAATTTTTTTTGATCCCAAATGCAAAAACGGATGCCAGGACGAAATTCCGGGTCGAATTCCAAACTTAAAAATGGTATTGCTTGCTGTTTTTAAAAATCAAGCATTTTGGTGCCTGAAGAAGAAAACGCGTGATGCCGGGGTCAGAAAAATTGGTGCCTGGGGAGGCAAATTTTTTTTGATCCCAAATGCAAAAACGGATGGCAGGACGAAATTCGGGGTCGAATTCCAATCTTAAAAATGGTATTGCTTGCTGTTTTTAAAAATCAAGCTTTTTGGTGCCTGAAGAAGAAAACACGTGATGCCGGGGTCAGAAAAAATGATGCCTGGGTAGGCAAAAATTTTTTATCCCAAAGGCAAAAACGGATGCCAGGATGAGATTCAGGGTAGAATTCCAAACTTAAAAATGGTGTTGCTTGCTGTTTTTAAAAATCAAGCTTTTTGGTGCCTGAAGAAGAAAACGCGTGATGCCGGGGTCAGAAAAAATGATGCCTGGGTAGGCAAAAATTTTTTGATCCCAAAGGCAAAAACGGATGCCAGGACGAAATGCAGGGTCGATTTCCAAACTTAAAAATGGTATTGCTTGCTGTTTTTAAAAATCAAGCGTTTTGGTGCCTGAAGAAGAAAACGCGTGATGCCGGGGTCAGAAAAACTGGTGCCTGGGGAGGCAAATTTTTTTTGATCCCAAATGCAAAAACGGATGCCAGGACGAAATGCAGGGTCGATTTCCAAACTTAAAAATGGTATTGCTTGCTGTTTTTAAAAATCAAGCTTTTTGGTGCCTGAAGAAGAAAACGCGTGATGCCGGGGTCAGAAAAACTGGTGCCTGGGGAGGTAAAATTTTTTTGATCCCAAATGCAAAAACGGATGCCAGGACGAAATTCCGGGTCGAATTCCAAACTTAAAAATGGTATTGCTTGCTGTTTTTAAAAATCAAGCTTTTTGGTGCCTGAAGAAGAAAACGCGTGATGCCGGGGTCAGAAAAACTGGTTCCTGGGGAGGCAAATTTTTTTTGATCCCAAATGCAAAAACGGATGCCAGGACGAAATTCCGGGTCGAATTCCAAACTTAAAAATGGTATTGCTTGCTGTTTTTAAAAATCAAGCTTTTTGGTGCCTGAAGAAGAAACGTGTGATGCCGGGGTCAGAAAAACTGGTGCCTGGGGAGGCAAATTTTTTTTGATCCCAAAGGCAAAAACGGATGCCAGGACGAAATTCCGGGTCGAATTCCAAACTTAAAAATGGTATTGCTTGCTGTTTTTAAAAATCAAGCATTTTGGTGCCTGAAGAAGAAAACGCGTGATGCCGGGGTCAGAAAAATTGGTGCCTGGGGAGGCAAATTTTTTTTGATCCCAAATGCAAAAACAGATGGCAGGACGAAATTCGGGGTCGAATTCCAATCTTAAAAATGGTATTGCTTGCTGTTTTTAAAAATCAGAATCAGAATCAGAATCAGAATACCTTTATTGTCACTATCCACGTGTACAATTTGCATCATACGCATACACAGTGAAATTAAGCGACTCGTCCTTCAGTGCAACATACACACCAGAAATATACATAAAATCTCTAAAAAAATTATGATAAAAGAATAAAAAGAATAAAAGAATAAAAGAATAAAAATACCCTACTGTGCCTGTCCCAGTAGGAATTATTGCACATGCCCGCCAACACAACAACAATAGTGATCATATTGCACAAAATTTGTTCACAATTATTTACAGTGTATCTGGCAGTATTTAAAATCAGTGCATGTGCAAATTCAAGGTAGTTATGGCTTTCGGGAAAAAACTGTTTTTAAGGCGGTTTGTCCTTGACCAGATGCTCCTGTAACGCCTCCCTGAGGGCAACAGGTCAAACAGTCCATAACCAGGATGAGAGCTGTCTTTTATGATGTTCACAGCTCTACTAAGACAGCGGGAGGAATAAATGTCCGACAGGGAGGGAAGAGGGCAGCCGATGATCTTCTGAGCTACTTTGACTACCCTCTGTAATCTCTTCCTGTCTGCCATGGTACAGTTGCCATACCACACTGTGATGCAGTATGTCAACAGACTTTCAATGGACGCACGGTAGAAGGTAATCAGCAGGTTAGAGTCCAGATTGTGCTTCCTGAGCACCCGCAGGAAATGGAGTCTCTGCTGGGCCTTCTTAATGACCGCCGTGGTATTTTCCGTCCAAGAGATTTTATCAGCAATGATGACACCCAGAAACCGGAAGGTGTGGATCCTCTCCACCTGCTCTCCATCGATGTAAAGGGGAGCCAAATCGGTGTTATGCCTCCTAAAATCCACAATGAGTTCCTTAGTTTTCTTGGTGTTCAGAACTAAGTTGTTATCCGAACACCAAGCTGTTAACATCAGGACCTCCTTCCTGTAAGCTGCCTTGTCTCCCTTCGAAATGAGTCCAACCACTGTGGTGTCATCAGCAAACTTCACAATGAGGTTGCTGTCGTGCCGTGGACTACAGTCGTGGGTGTAGAGGCAGTACAGGAGTGGGCTCAGCACGCAGCCCTGTGGGGAGCCAGTGCTGAGTGTACAAGTGGAAGAGAGGTGGGGGCCAAGCCTCACAGTCTGGGGCCGATCGCTTAGGAAGTCTTTTATCCAGGCACATGTAAGGGAAGGCAAACCTAATATGTCCAGTTTTTTAACCAGTATTCCTGGGATAATTGTGTTAAAGGCAGAGCTGTAGTCCACAAAGAGCATCCGGACATAGCTCTGCTGCTGCTCCAGGTGGCTCAGCGCAGCGTGCAGAGCTATGGCTATAGCGTCCTCTGTAGACCGGTTTGTACGGTAGGCAAACTGATGAGGGTCGAAATCCAGGGGGAGATGATTAATGATGTGCCGGAGCACCAGCCTCTCAAAGCACTTCATAACTACAGGAGTAAGCGCCACTGGACGATAGTCATTGAGGCTGGAGATGGGGGATTTCTTCGGCACAGGGATAATTATAGCAGATTTCAGACAAGATGGTATAACTGCCTGGGCCAAGGAGAGGTTAAAGATGTCTTTGAAGATGGAAGCGAGCTGGGGAGCACATGCCTTGAGCACCTTGCCAGGAACTCCATCTGGACCGGCTGCCTTCCTGGGATTCACCGCACAGAACACCCGTCTGACGTCATCCTCCGTCACAGAATATGTACTGGGTGGAATAGTGGAGCTGGGTATAGTTGAAGGTGGGAATAGGGCTGGTACAGCTCTATGATGTTGAGGGACTTCAAAACGAGCAAAGAAGTTATTCAGCTCCTCTGCTAACGCTGCACTCAGATGTTCTGTTGTCGCATGACAGCCCCTGTAATTAGTAATGTCATGTATGCCCTTCCACACCTCCCGTGTGTTATGGCTGGACAGATGGAGCTCTATGCTCCTCCTGTGGTCTATCTTGGCTTTTATGATCCCCTTCCTCAAGTCGGCTCGAGCGGCTGTATACAGGACTCTGTCACCTGACTTGAAGGCTACATCTCGGGCTTTGAGGAGTCTGCGGACTTGAGTAGTCATCCAGGGTTTCTGGTTTGGGAAAACCCGGATGTTTTTATCTACAGTCACATTTCCGATACAGAACTTGATATAGTCCAGCACCGTACTCGTATACATTTCCAGCTCCTGATGTTGAAACGTATTCCAATCTGTCTGCTCAAAGCAGTCTTGTAGTCTGCTGAGTGCATCCTCCGGCCAGGTCGTAATAGTCTTTATAATAGGCCTGCCCCTACATCTGAGGGGGGTATAGGCTGGGGGTAACAAGAGGGAGAGATGATCTGAAAGCCCAAGATGGGGGAGGGGTATGGCTCTGTATGCATGTTTGATGTTGGTATAAACGTGATCCAGAGTATTTCCTCCCCTCGTAGCACACTTAACATGCTGGTAGAATTTCGGGAGTACAGTTTTCAGATTGGCCTGATTAAAATCTCCTGCAATGACGTGAACACCATCGGGATGAACCCGTTGCTGTTCATTTATGGTGTTCAGCAGGAGAGAGAGTGCCTTATCCGTGTTTGCACCGGGTGGAATATACACCGCCGTGACAATCACGACAGTTAGCTCTCTCGGTAGAAAAAAAGGCCGACATCTTACAGACATATACTCAAGATCAGGGGAACAGTGATTATCTATAATTGTCCCGTTATTACACCAATTCTCATGTACATACATACAGAGCCCCCCCCCTCTACTCTTACCAGAGTCCCTCGTTCTATCCCAGCGTAAAAAAGTACGACCTGCAAGCTGCATGCTAGCGTCAGGAATCCCGGGATGTAACCAAGTTTCGGTAATTACCATAACGCAGCAGTCTCGAACGTAGTGATTACCAGCGAGTTGTAAGTTCAGATAGTCCGTTTTATGCACCAGGGATCTGGCGTTGGCAAGATACAGACTCGGGAGAGGTGGCTTGTATGGATGTTTCCTCAGCCTTAGCATAACACCAGACCTACAGCCTCGCCTCTGCTTCCTCTCCCTCCTCCGTCTGCGCCGCCTCCTAGTCCCGACAACAATCCACGGAGAGCCCGCTGGTCTCGCTATCTCGTCAGGGATGTTATGTAAACGATGAAAAGCACTCGAAACAGACGTCTGGTGTCTGTTGCCTATGCCTATGATGTCCATGCCTATGATGTCCAGTCGTGAGTATAATTGGATCGTAGAGCCAAAAGTCCACAGATAAACAGAAAAAACGTATACAAACAACAAAAAAGAGCACCGAACAGGAGAGCCATAAGCCGCTGCGTCTGTGCGCGCCGCCATTGCCGCCAAGATCAAGGTTTTTGGTGCCTGAAGAAGAAAACGCGTGATGCCGGGGTCAGAAATACTGGTGCCTGGGGAGGCAAATTTTTTTTGATCCCAAATGCAAAAACGGATGCCAGGACGAAATTCGGGGTCGAATTCCAAACTTAAAAATGGTATTGCTTGCTGTTTTTAAAAATCAAGCTTTTTGGTGCCTGAAGAAGAAAACGCGTGATGCCGGGGTCAGAAAAACTGGTGCCTGGGGAGATAAAATTTTTTTGATCCCAAATGCAAAAACGGATGTCAGGATGAAATGCAGGGTCGAATTCCAAACTTAAAAATGGTATTGCTTGCTGTTTTTAAAAACCAAGCTTTTTGGTGCCTAAAGAAGAAAACGCGTGATGCCGGGGTCAGAAAAAATGATGCCTGGGTAGGCAAAAATTTTTTGATCCCAAATGCAAAAACGGATGCCAGGACGAAATGCAGGGTCGATTTCCAAACTTAAAAATGGTATTGCTTGCTGTTTTTAAAAATCAAGCTTTTTGGTGCCTGAAGAAGAAAACGCGTGATGCCGGGGTCAGAAAAACTGGTGCCTGGGGAGGCAAATTTTTTTTGATCCCAAATGCAAAAACGGATGCCAGGACGAAATTCAGGGTCGAATTCCAATCTTAAAAATGGTATTGCTTGCTGTTTTTAAAAATCAAGCTTTTTGGTGCCTAAAGAAGAAAACACGTGATGCCGGGGTCAGAAAAAATGATGCCTGGGTAGGCAAATTTTTTTTTATCCCAAATGCAAAAACGGATGCCAGGACGAAATGCAGGGTCGAATTCCAAACTTAAAAATGGTATTGCTTGCTGTTTTTAAAAATCAAGCATTTTGGTGCCTGAAGAAGAAAACGCGTGATGCCGGGGTCAGAAAAACTGGTGCATGGGAAGGCAAATTTTTTTTGATCCCAAATGCAAAAACAGATGCCAGTAGGAGATTTGGGGTACAATTCCATACTTAAAAATGGTAATGCTTGCTGTTTTCAAAAATCAAGCTTTTTGGTGCCTGAAGAAGAAAACGCGTGATGCCGGGGTCAGAAAAACTGGTGCCTGGGAGGCAAAAAATTTTTGATCCCAAATGCAAAAACGGATGCCAGGACGAAATTCGGGGTCGAATTCCAAACTTAAAAATGGTATTGCTTGCTGTTTTTAAAAATCAAGCTTTTTGGTGCCTGAAGAAGAAAACGCGTGATGCCGGGGTCAGAAAAACTGGTGCCTGGGGAGATAAAATTTTTTTGATCCCAAATGCAAAAACGGATGCCAGGACGAAATGCAGGGTCGAATTCCAAACTTAAAAATGGTATTGCTTGCTGTTTTTAAAAACCAAGCTTTTTGGTGCCTAAAGAAGAAAACGCGTGATGCCGGGGTCAGAAAAAATGATGCCTGGGTAGGCAAAAATTTTTTGATCCCAAATGCAAAAACGGATGCCAGGACGAAATGCAGGGTCGATTTCCAAACTTAAAAATGGTATTGCTTGCTGTTTTTAAAAATCAAGCGTTTTGGTGCCTGAAGAAGAAAACGCGTGATGCCGGGGTCAGAAAAACTGGTGCCTGGGGAGGCAAATTTTTTTTGATCCCAAATGCAAAAACGGATGCCAGGACGAAATGCAGGGTCGATTTCCAAACTTAAAAATGGTATTGCTTGCTGTTTTTAAAAATCAAGCTTTTTGGTGCCTGAAGAAGAAAACGCGTGATGCCGGGGTCAGAAAAACTGGTGCCTGGGGAGGCAAATTTTTTTTGATCCCAAATGCAAAAACGGATGCCAGGACGAAATTCAGGGTCGAATTCCAATCTTAAAAATGGTATTGCTTGCTGTTTTTAAAAATCAAGCTTTTTGGTGCCTAAAGAAGAAAACGCGTGATGCCGGGGTCAGAAAAAATGATGCCTGGGTAGGCAAATTTTTTTTGATCCCAAATGCAAAAACGGATGCCAGGACGAAATGCAGGGTCGAATTCCAAACTTAAAAATGGTATTGCTTGCTGTTTTTAAAAATCAAGCATTTTGGTGCCTGAAGAAGAAAACGCGTGATGCCGGGGTCAGAAAAACTGGTGCATGGGAAGGCAAATTTTTTTTGATCCCAAATGCAAAAACAGATGCCAGTAGGAGATTTGGGGTACAATTCCATACTTAAAAATGGTAATGCTTGCTGTTTTCAAAAATCAAGCTTTTTGGTGCCTGAAGAAGAAAACGCGTGATGCCGGGGTCAGAAAAACTGGTGCCTGGGGAGGTAAAAATTTTTTGATCCCAAATGCAAAAACGGATGCCAGGACGAAATTCCGGGTCGAATTCCAAACTTAAAAATGGTATTGCTTGCTGTTTTTAAAAATCAAGCTTTTTGGTGCCTGAAGAAGAAAACGCGTGATGCCGGGGTCAGAAAAACTGGTGCCTGGGGAGGCAAATTTTTTTTGATCCCAAATGCAAAAACGGATGCCAGGACGAAATTCAGGGTCGAATTCCAATCTTAAAAATGGTATTGCTTGCTGTTTTTAAAAATCAAGCTTTTTGGTGCCTGAAGAAGAAAACGCGTGATGCCGGGGTCAGAAAAACTGGTGCCTGGGGAGATAAAATTTTTTTGATCCCAAATGCAAAAACGGATGCCAGGACGAAATGCAGGGTCGAATTCCAAACTTAAAAATGGTATTGCTTGCTGTTTTTAAAAACCAAGCTTTTTGGTGCCTAAAGAAGAAAACGCGTGATGCCGGGGTCAGAAAAAATGATGCCTGGGTAGGCAAAAATTTTTTGATCCCAAATGCAAAAACGGATGCCAGGACGAAATGCAGGGTCGATTTCCAAACTTAAAAATGGTATTGCTTGCTGTTTTTAAAAATCAAGCGTTTTGGTGCCTGAAGAAGAAAACGCGTGATGCCGGGGTCAGAAAAACTGGTGCCTGGGGAGGCAAATTTTTTTTGATCCCAAATGCAAAAACGGATGCCAGGACGAAATGCAGGGTCGATTTCCAAACTTAAAAATGGTATTGCTTGCTGTTTTTAAAAATCAAGCATTTTGGTGCCTGAAGAAGAAAACGCGTGATGCCGGGGTCAGAAAAACTGGTGCATGGGAAGGCAAATTTTTTTTGATCCCAAATGCAAAAACAGATGCCAGTAGGAGATTTGGGGTACAATTCCATACTTAAAAATGGTAATGCTTGCTGTTTTCAAAAATCAAGCTTTTTGGTGCCTGAAGAAGAAAACGCGTGATGCCGGGGTCAGAAAAACTGGTGCCTGGGAGGCAAAAAATTTTTGATCCCAAATGCAAAAACGGATGCCAGGACGAAATTCGGGGTCGAATTCCAAACTTAAAAATGGTATTGCTTGCTGTTTTTAAAAATCAAGCTTTTTGGTGCCTGAAGAAGAAAACGCGTGATGCCGGGGTCAGAAAAACTGGTGCCTGGGGAGATAAAATTTTTTTGATCCCAAATGCAAAAACGGATGTCAGGATGAAATTCCGGGTCGAATTCCAAACTTAAAAATGGTATTGCTTGCTGTTTTTAAAAATCAAGCTTTTTGGTGCCTGAAGAAGAAAACACGTGATGCCGGGGTCAGAAAAACTGGTGCCTGGGGAGGTAAAATTTTTTTGATCCCAAATGCAAAAACGGATGCCAGGACGAAATTCGGGGTCGAATTCCAATCTTAAAAATGGTATTGCTTGCTGTTTTTAAAAATCAAGCTTTTTCGTGCCTGAAGAAGAAAACGCGTGATTCCGGGGTCAGAAAAAATGAGGCCTGGGTAGGCAAAAATTTTTTGATCCCAAAGGCAAAAACGGATGCCAGGATGAGATTCAGGGTAGAATTCCATACTTAAAAATGGTATTGCTTGCTGTTTTTAAAAATCAAGCTTTTTGGTGCCTGAAGAAGAAAACGCGTGATGTCGGGGTCAGAAAAACTGGTGCCTGGGGAGGCAAATTTTTTTTGATCCCAAATGCAAAAACGGATGCCAGGACGAAATTCCGGGTCGAATTCCAAACTTAAAAATGGTATTACTTGCTGTTTTTAAAAATCAAGCTTTTTGGTGCCTGAAGAAGAAAACGCGTGATGCCGGGGTCAGAAAAACTGGTGCCTCGGGAGGCAAAATTTTTTTGATCCCAAATGCAAAAACGGATGCCAGGACGAAATTCGGTGTTGAATTCCAAACTTAAAAATGATATTGCTTGCTTTTTTAAAAAATCAAGATTTTTTGTGCCTGAAGAAGAAAATGCGTGATGCCGGGGTCAGAAAAACTGGTGCCTGGGGAGGCAAATTTTTTTTATTCCCAAATGCAAAAACGGATGCCAGGACGAAATGCAGAGTCGAATTCCAAACTTAAAAATGGTATTGCTTGCTGTTTTTAGAAATCAAGCTTTTTGGTGCCTGAAGAAGAAAACGCGTGATGCCGGGGTCAGAAAAACTGGTGCCTGGGAGGCAAAATTTTTTTGATCCCAAATGCAAAAACGGATGCCAGGACGAAATTCGGGGTCGAATTCCAAACTTAAAAATGGTATTGCTTGGTGTTTTTAAAAATCAAGCTTTTTGGTGCCTAAAGAAGAAAACGCATGATGCCGGGGTCAGAAAAAATGATGCCTGGGTAGGCAAAAATTTTTTTGATCCCAAATGCAAAAACGGATGCCAGGACGAAATGCAGGGTCGAATTCCAAACTTAAAAATGGTATTGCTTGCTGTTTTTAAAAATCAAGCATTTTGGTGCCTGAAGAAGAAAACGCGTGATGCCGGGGTCAGAAAAACTGGTGCCTGGGGAGGCAAATTTTTTTTGATCCCAAATGCAAAAACAGATGCCAGTAGGAGATTTGGGGTACAATTCCATACTTAAAAATGGTATTGCTTGCTGTTTTCAAAAATCAAGCTTTTTGCTGCCTGAAGAAGAAAACGCATGATGCCGGGGTCAGAAAAACTGGTGCCTGGGAGGCAAATTTTTTTTGATCCCAAATGCAAAAAGGGATGCCAGGACGAAATGCGGGGTCGAATTCCAATCTTAAAAATGGTATTGCTTGCTGTTTTTAAAAATCAAGCTTTTTCGTGCCTGAAGAAGAAAACGCGTGATTCCGGGGTCAGAAAAAATGATGCCTGGGTAGGCAAAAATTTTTTGATCCCAAAGGCAAAAACGGATGCCAGGATGAGATTCAAGGTAGAATTCCATACTTAAAAATGGTATTGCTTGCTGTTTTTAAAAATCAAGCTTTTTGGTGCCTGAAGAAGAAAACGCGTGATGCCGGGGTCAGAAAAACTGGTGCCTGGGGAGGCAAATTTTTTTTGATCCCAAATGCAAAAACGGATGCCAGGACGAAATTCCGGGTCGAATTCCAAACTTAAAAATGGTATTACTTGCTGTTTTTAAAAATCAAGCTTTTTGGTGCCTGAAGAAGAAAACGCGTGATGCCGGGGTCAGAAAAACTGGTGCCTCGGGAGGCAAAATTTTTTTGATCCCAAATGCAAAAACGGATGCCAGGACGAAATTCGGTGTTGAATTCCAAACTTAAAAATGATATTGCTTGCTTTTTTAAAAAATCAAGATTTTTTCTGCCTGAAGAAGAAAACGCGTGATGCCGGGGTCAGAAAAACTGGTGCCTGGGAGGCAAATTTTTTTTGATCCCAAATGCAAAAAGGGATGCCAGGATGAAATTCGGGGTCGAATTCCAATCTTAAAAATGGTATTGCTTGCTGTTTTTAAAAATCAAGCTTTTTGGTGCCTAAAGAAGAAAACGCATGATGCCGGGGTCAGAAAAACTGGTGCCTGGGTAGGCAAAATTTTTTTGATCCCAAATGCAAAAACGGATGCCAGGACGAAATGCAGGGTCGAATTCCAAACTTAAAAATGGTATTGCTTGCTGTTTTTAAAAATCAAGCTTTTTGGTGCCTAAAGAAGAAAACGCGTGATGCCGGGGTCAGAAAAACTGGTGCCTGAGGAGATAAAATTTTTTTGATCCCAAATACAAAAACGGATGCCAGGACGAAATGCAGGGTCGAATTCCAATCTTAAAAATGGTATTGCTTGCTGTTTTTAAAAATCAAGCTTTTTGGTGCCTAAAGAAGAAAACGCATGATGCCGGGGTCAGAAAAAATGATGCCTGGGTAGGCAAAAATTTTTTGATCCCAAATGCAAAAACGGATGCCAGGACAAAATTCCGGGTCGAATTCCAAACTTAAGAATGGTATTGCTTGCTGTTTTTAAAAATCAAGCTTTTTGGTGCCTGAAGAAGAAAACGCGTGATGCCGGGGTCAGAAAAACTGGTGCCTGGGGAGGCAAATTTTTTTTGATCCCAAATGCAAAAACGGATGCCAGGACGAAATTCCGGGTCGAATTCCAAACTTAAAAATGGTATTACTTGCTGTTTTTAAAAATCAAGCTTTTTGGTGCCTGAAGAAGAAAACGCGTGATGCCGGGGTCAGAAAAACTGGTGCCTCGGGAGGCAAAATTTTTTTGATCCCAAATGCAAAAACGGATGCCAGGACGAAATTCGGTGTTGAATTCCAAACTTAAAAATGATATTGCTTGCTTTTTTAAAAAATCAAGATTTTTTGTGCCTGAAGAAGAAAATGCGTGATGCCGGGGTCAGAAAAACTGGTGCCTGGGGAGGCAAATTTTTTTTATTCCCAAATGCAAAAACGGATGCCAGGACGAAATGCAGAGTCGAATTCCAAACTTAAAAATGGTATTGCTTGCTGTTTTTAAAAATCAAGCTTTTTGGTGCCTGAAGAAGAAAACGCGTGATGCCGGGGTCAGAAAAACTGGTGCCTGGGAGGCAAAAATTTTTTGATCCCAAATGCAAAAACGGATGCCAGGACGAAATTCGGGGTCGAATTCCAAACTTAAAAATGGTATTGCTTGGTGTTTTTAAAAATCAAGCTTTTTGGTGCCTAAAGAAGAAAACGCATGATGCCGGGGTCAGAAAAAATGATGCCTGGGTAGGCAAAAAATTTTTTGATCCCAAATGCAAAAACGGATGCCAGGACGAAATGCAGGGTCGAATTCCAAACTTAAAAATGGTATTGCTTGCTGTTTTTAAAAATCAAGCATTTTGGTGCCTGAAGAAGAAAACGCGTGATGCCGGGGTCAGAAAAACTGGTGCCTGGGGAGGCAAATTTTTTTTGATCCCAAATGCAAAAACAGATGCCAGTAGGAGATTTGGGGTACAATTCCATACTTAAAAATGGTATTGCTTGCTGTTTTCAAAAATCAAGCTTTTTGCTGCCTGAAGAAGAAAACGCATGATGCCGGGGTCAGAAAAACTGGTGCCTGGGAGGCAAATTTTTTTTGATCCCAAATGCAAAAAGGGATGCCAGGACGAAATTCGGGGTCGAATTCCAATCTTAAAAATGGTATTGCTTGCTGTTTTTAAAAATCAAGCTTTTTCGTGCCTGAAGAAGAAAACGCGTGATTCCGGGGTCAGAAAAAATGATGCCTGGGTAGGCAAAAATTTTTTGATCCCAAAGGCAAAAACGGATGCCAGGATGAGATTCAAGGTAGAATTCCATACTTAAAAATGGTATTGCTTGCTGTTTTTAAAAATCAAGCTTTTTGGTGCCTGAAGAAGAAAACGCGTGATGCCGGGGTCAGAAAAACTGGTGCCTGGGGAGGCAAATTTTTTTTGATCCCAAATGCAAAAACGGATGCCAGGACGAAATTCCGGGTCGAATTCCAAACTTAAAAATGGTATTACTTGCTGTTTTTAAAAATCAAGCTTTTTGGTGCCTGAAGAAGAAAACGCGTGATGCCGGGGTCAGAAAAACTGGTGCCTCGGGAGGCAAAATTTTTTTGATCCCAAATGCAAAAACGGATGCCAGGACGAAATTCGGTGTTGAATTCCAAACTTAAAAATGATATTGCTTGCTTTTTTAAAAAATCAAGATTTTTTCTGCCTGAAGAAGAAAATGCGTGATGCCGGGGTCAGAAAAACTGGTGCCTGGGGAGGCAAATTTTTTTTATTCCCAAATGCAAAAACGGATGCCAGGACGAAATGCAGAGTCGAATTCCAAACTTAAAAATGGTATTGCTTGCTGTTTTTAAAAATCAAGCTTTTTGGTGCCTGAAGAAGAAAACGCGTGATGCCGGGGTCAGAAAAACTGGTGCCTCGGGAGATAAAATGTTTTTGATCCCAAATGCAAAAACGGATGCCAGGACGAAATGCAGGGTCGAATTCCAATCTTAAAAATGGTATTGCTTGCTGTTTTTAAAAATCAAGCTTTTTGGTGCCTAAAGAAGAAAACGCATGATGCCGGGGTCAGAAAAACGTGCCTGGGGAGGCAAATTTTTTTTGATCCCAAATGCAAAAACGGATGCCAGGACGAAATTCGGGGTTGAATTCCAAACTTAAAAATGGTATTGCTTGCTGTTTTTAAAAATCAAGCTTTTTGGTGCCTGAAGAAGAAAACGCGTGATGCCGGGGTCAGAAAAAATGATGCCTGGGTAGGCAAAAATTTTTTGATCCCAAATGCAAAAACGGATGCCAGGACGAAATGCAGGGTCGAATTCCAAACTTAAAAATGGTATTGCTTGCTGTTTTTAAAAATCAGTCTTTTTGTGCCTGAAGAAGAAAACGCGTGATGCCGGGGTCAGAAAAACTGGTGCATGGGAAGGTAAAATTTTTTTGATCCCAAATGCAAAAATAGATGCCAGTAGGAGATTTGGGGTACAATTCCATACTTAAAAATTGTATTGCTTGCTGTTTTCAAAAATCAAGCTTTTTGGTGCCTGAAGAAGAAAATGCGTGATGCCGGGGTCAGAAAAACTGGTGCCTGGGAGGCAAATTTTTTTTATTCCCAAATGCAAAAACGGATGCCAGGACGAAATGCAGAGTCGAATTCCAAACTTAAAAATGGTATTGCTTGCTGTTTTTAAAAATCAAGCTTTTTGGTGCCTGAAGAAGAAAACGCGTGATGCCGGGGTCAGAAAAACTGGTGCCTGGGAGGCAAAAATTTTTTGATCCCAAATGCAAAAACGGATGCCAGGACGAAATTCGGGGTCGAATTCCAAACTTAAAAATGGTATTGCTTGCTGTTTTTAAAAATCAAGCTTTTTGGTGCCTGAAGAAGAAAACGCGTGATGCCGGGGTCAGAAAAACTGGTGCCTGGGGAGGTAAAATTTTTTTGATCCCAAATGCAAAAACGGATGCCAGGAAGAAATGCACGGTCGAATTCCAAACTTAAAAATGGTATTGCTTGCTGTTTTTAAAAATCAAGCATTTTGGTGCCTGAAGAAGAAAACGCGTGATGCCGGGGTCAGAAAAACTGGTGCCTGGGGAGGCAAATTTTTTTTGATCCCAAATGCAAAAACAGATGCCAGTAGGAGATTTGGGGTACAATTCCATACTTAAAAATGGTATTGCTTGCTGTTTTCAAAAATCAAGCTTTTTGCTGCCTGAAGAAGAAAACGCGTGATGCCGGGGTCAGAAAAACTGGTGCCTGGGTAGGCAAAATTTTTTTGATCCCAAATGCAAAAACGGATGCCAGGACGAAATGCAGGGTCGAATTCCAAACTTAAAAATGGTATTCCTTGCTGTTTTTAAAAATCAAGCTTTTTGGTGCCTAAAGAAGAAAACGCGTGATGCCGGGGTCAGAAAAACTGGTGCCTGAGGAGATAAAATTTTTTTGATCCCAAATACAAAAACGGATGCCAGGACGAAATGCAGGGTCGAATTCCAATCTTAAAAATGGTATTGCTTGCTGTTTTTAAAAATCAAGCTTTTTGGTGCCTGAAGAAGAAAACGCGTGATGCCGGGGTCAGAAAAAATGATGCCTGGGTAGGCAAAAATTTTTTGATCCCAAATGCAAAAACGGATGCCAGGACGAAATGCAGGGTCGAATTCCAAACTTAAAAATGGTATTGCTTGCTGTTTTTAAAAATCAGTCTTTTTGTGCCTGAAGAAGAAAACGCGTGATGCCGGGGTCAGAAAAACTGGTGCATGGGAAGGTAAAATTTTTTTGATCCCAAATGCAAAAATAGATGCCAGTAGGAGATTTGGGGTACAATTCCATACTTAAAAATTGTATTGCTTGCTGTTTTCAAAAATCAAGCTTTTTGGTGCCTGAAGAAGAAAATGCGTGATGCCGGGGTCAGAAAAACTGGTGCCTGGGAGGCAAATTTTTTTTATTCCCAAATGCAAAAACGGATGCCAGGACGAAATGCAGAGTCGAATTCCAAACTTAAAAATGGTATTGCTTGCTGTTTTTAAAAATCAAGCTTTTTGGTGCCTGAAGAAGAAAACGCGTGATGCCGGGGTCAGAAAAACTGGTGCCTGGGAGGCAAAAATTTTTTGATCCCAAATGCAAAAACGGATGCCAGGACGAAATTCGGGGTCGAATTCCAAACTTAAAAATGGTATTGCTTGCTGTTTTTAAAAATCAAGCTTTTTGGTGCCTGAAGAAGAAAACGCGTGATGCCGGGGTCAGAAAAACTGGTGCCTGGGGAGGTAAAATTTTTTTGATCCCAAATGCAAAAACGGATGCCAGGAAGAAATGCACGGTCGAATTCCAAACTTAAAAATGGTATTGCTTGCTGTTTTTAAAAATCAAGCATTTTGGTGCCTGAAGAAGAAAACGCGTGATGCCGGGGTCAGAAAAACTGGTGCCTGGGGAGGCAAATTTTTTTTGATCCCAAATGCAAAAACAGATGCCAGTAGGAGATTTGGGGTACAATTCCATACTTAAAAATGGTATTGCTTGCTGTTTTCAAAAATCAAGCTTTTTGCTGCCTGAAGAAGAAAACGCGTGATGCCGGGGTCAGAAAAACTGGTGCCTGGGTAGGCAAAATTTTTTTGATCCCAAATGCAAAAACGGATGCCAGGACGAAATGCAGGGTCGAATTCCAAACTTAAAAATGGTATTGCTTGCTGTTTTTAAAAATCAAGCTTTTTGGTGCCTAAAGAAGAAAACGCGTGATGCCGGGGTCAGAAAAACTGGTGCCTGAGGAGATAAAATTTTTTTGATCCCAAATACAAAAACGGATGCCAGGACGAAATGCAGGGTCGAATTCCAATCTTAAAAATGGTATTGCTTGCTGTTTTTAAAAATCAAGCTTTTTGGTGCCTAAAGAAGAAAACGCATGATGCCGGGATCAGAAAAAATGATGCCTGGGTAGGCAAAAATTTTTTGATCCCAAATGCAAAAACGGATGCCAGGACGAAATTCCGCGTCGAATTCCAAACTTAAAAATGGTATTGCTTGCTGTTTTTAAAAATCAAGCTTTTTGGTGCCTAAAGAAGAAAACGCGTGATGCCGGGGTCAGAAAAAATGATGCCTGGGTAGGCAAAAATTTTTTATCCCAAAGGCAAAAACGGATGCCAGGATGAGTTTCGGGGTAGAATTCCATACTTAAAAATGGTATTGCTTGCTGTTTTTAAAAATCAAGCTTTTTGGTGCCTGAAGAAGAAAACACGTGATGCCGGGGTCAGAAAAAATGATGCCTGGGTAGGCAAAATTTTTTTATCCCAAAGGCAAAAACGGATGCCAGGATGAGATTCAGGGTAGAATTCCAAACTTAAAAATGGTATTACTTGCTGTTTTTAAAAATCAAGCTTTTTGGTGCCTGAAGAAGAAAACGCGTGATGCCGGGGTCAGAAAAAATGATGCCTGGGTAGGCAAAATTTTTTTGATCCCAAATGCAAAAACGGATGCCAGGACGAAATGCAGGGTCGATTTCCAAACTTAAAAATGGTATTGCTTGCTGTTTTTAAAAATCAAGCGTTTTGGTGCCTGAAGAAGAAAACGCGTGATGCCGGGGTCAGAAAAACTGGTGCCTGGGGAGGCAAATTTTTTTTCATCCCAAATGCAAAAACGGATGCCAGGACGAAATGCAGGGTCGATTTCCAAACTTAAAAATGGTATTGCTTGCTGTTTTTAAAAATCAAGCTTTTTGGTGCCTGAAGAAGAAAACGCGTGATGCCGGGGTCAGAAAAACTGGTGCCTGGGGAGGTAAAATTTTTTTGATCCCAAATGCAAAAACGGATGCCAGGACGAAATTCCGGGTCGAATTCCAAACTTAAAAATGGTATTGCTTGCTGTTTTTAAAAATCAAGTTTTTGGTGCCTGAAGAAGAAAACGCGTGATGCCGGGGTCAGAAAAACTGGTTCCTGGGGAGGCAAATTGTTTTTGATCCCAAATGCAAAAACGGATGCCAGGACGAAATTCCGGGTCGAATTCCAAACTTAAAAATGGTATTGCTTGCTGTTTTTTAAAATCAAGCTTTTTGGTGCCTGAAGAAGAAACGCGTGATGCCGAGGTCAGAAAAACTGGTGCCTGGGGAGGCAAATTTTTTTTGATCCCAAAGGCAAAAACGGATGCCAGGACGAAATTCCGGGTCGAATTCCAAACTTAAAAATGGTATTGCTTGCTGTTTTTAAAAATCAAGCATTTTGGTGCCTGAAGAAGAAAACGCGTGATGCCGGGGTCAGAAAAATTGGTGCCTGGGGAGGCAAATTTTTTTTGATCCCAAATGCAAAAACGGATGGCAGGACGAAATTCGGGGTCGAATTCCAATCTTAAAAATGGTATTGCTTGCTGTTTTTAAAAATCAAGGTTTTTGGTGCCTGAAGAAGAAAACGCGTGATGCCGGGGTCAGAAATACTGGTGCCTGGGGAGGCAAATTTTTTTTGATCCCAAATGCAAAAACGGATGCCAGGACGAAATTCGGGGTCGAATTCCAAACTTAAAAATGGTATTGCTTGCTGTTTTTAAAAATCAAGCTTTTTGGTGCCTGAAGAAGAAAACGCGTGATGCCGGGGTCAGAAAAACTGGTGCCTGGGGAGGCAAATTTTTTTTGATCCCAAATGCAAAAACGGATGGCAGGACGAAATTCGGGGTCGATTTCCAAACTTAAAAATGGTATTGCTTGCTGTTTTTAAAAATCAAGCATTTTGGTGCTAGAAGAAGAAAACGCGTGATGCCGGGGTCAGAAAAACTGGTGCCTGGGGAGGCAAATTTTTTTTTATCCCAAATGCAAAAACGGATGCCAGGACGAAATTCCGGGTCGAATTCCAAACTTAAAAATGGTATTGCTTGCTGTTTTTAAAAATCAAGCTTTTTGGTGCCTGAAGAAGAAAACACGTGATGCCGGGGTCAGAAAAACTGGTGCCTGGGGAGGTATAATTTTTTTGATCCCAAATGCAAAAAGGGATGCCAGGACGAAATTCGGGGTCGAATTCCAATCTTAAAAATGGTATTGCTTGCTGTTTTTAAAAATCAAGCTTTTTCGTGCCTGAAGAAGAAAACGCGTGATGCCGGGGTCAGAAAAACTGGTGCCTGAGGAGATAAAATTTTTTTGATCCCAAATACAAAAACGGATGCCAGGACGAAATGCAGGGTCGAATTCCAATCTTAAAAATGGTATTGCTTGCTGTTTTTAAAAATCAAGCTTTTTGGTGCCTAAAGAAGAAAACGCATGATGCCGGGATCAGAAAAAATGATGCCTGGGTAGGCAAAAATTTTTTGATCCCAAATGCAAAAACGGATGCCAGGACGAAATTCCGCGTCGAATTCCAAACTTAAAAATGGTATTGCTTGCTGTTTTTAAAAATCAAGCTTTTTGGTGCCTAAAGAAGAAAACGCGTGATGCCGGGGTCAGAAAAAATGATGCCTGGGTAGGCAAAATTTTTTTATCCCAAAGGCAAAAACGGATGCCAGGATGAGTTTCGGGGTAGAATTCCATACTTAAAAATGGTATTGCTTGCTGTTTTTAAAAATCAAGCTTTTTGGTGCCTGAAGAAGAAAACACGTGATGCCGGGGTCAGAAAAAATGATGCCTGGGTAGGCAAAATTTTTTTATCCCAAAGGCAAAAACGGATGCCAGGATGAGATTCAGGGTAGAATTCCAAACTTAAAAATGGTATTACTTGCTGTTTTTAAAAATCAAGCTTTTTGGTGCCTGAAGAAGAAAACGCGTGATGCCGGGGTCAGAAAAAATGATGCCTGGGTAGGCAAAATTTTTTTGATCCCAAATGCAAAAACGGATGCCAGGACGAAATGCAGGGTCGATTTCCAAACTTAAAAATGGTATTGCTTGCTGTTTTTAAAAATCAAGCGTTTTGGTGCCTGAAGAAGAAAACGCGTGATGCCGGGGTCAGAAAAACTGGTGCCTGGGGAGGCAAATTTTTTTTCATCCCAAATGCAAAAACGGATGCCAGGACGAAATGCAGGGTCGATTTCCAAACTTAAAAATGGTATTGCTTGCTGTTTTTAAAAATCAAGCTTTTTGGTGCCTGAAGAAGAAAACGCGTGATGCCGGGGTCAGAAAAACTGGTGCCTGGGGAGGTAAAATTTTTTTGATCCCAAATGCAAAAACGGATGCCAGGACGAAATTCCGGGTCGAATTCCAAACTTAAAAATGGTATTGCTTGCTGTTTTTAAAAATCAAGTTTTTGGTGCCTGAAGAAGAAAACGCGTGATGCCGGGGTCAGAAAAACTGGTTCCTGGGGAGGCAAATTGTTTTTGATCCCAAATGCAAAAACGGATGCCAGGACGAAATTCCGGGTCGAATTCCAAACTTAAAAATGGTATTGCTTGCTGTTTTTTAAAATCAAGCTTTTTGGTGCCTGAAGAAGAAACGCGTGATGCCGAGGTCAGAAAAACTGGTGCCTGGGGAGGCAAATTTTTTTTGATCCCAAAGGCAAAAACGGATGCCAGGACGAAATTCCGGGTCGAATTCCAAACTTAAAAATGGTATTGCTTGCTGTTTTTAAAAATCAAGCATTTTGGTGCCTGAAGAAGAAAACGCGTGATGCCGGGGTCAGAAAAATTGGTGCCTGGGGAGGCAAATTTTTTTTGATCCCAAATGCAAAAACGGATGGCAGGACGAAATTCGGGGTCGAATTCCAATCTTAAAAATGGTATTGCTTGCTGTTTTTAAAAATCAAGGTTTTTGGTGCCTGAAGAAGAAAACGCGTGATGCCGGGGTCAGAAATACTGGTGCCTGGGGAGGCAAATTTTTTTTGATCCCAAATGCAAAAACGGATGCCAGGACGAAATTCGGGGTCGAATTCCAAACTTAAAAATGGTATTGCTTGCTGTTTTTAAAAATCAAGCTTTTTGGTGCCTGAAGAAGAAAACGCGTGATGCCGGGGTCAGAAAAACTGGTGCCTGGGGAGGCAAATTTTTTTTGATCCCAAATGCAAAAACGGATGGCAGGACGAAATTCGGGGTCGATTTCCAAACTTAAAAATGGTATTGCTTGCTGTTTTTAAAAATCAAGCATTTTGGTGCTAGAAGAAGAAAACGCGTGATGCCGGGGTCAGAAAAACTGGTGCCTGGGGAGGCAAATTTTTTTTTATCCCAAATGCAAAAACGGATGCCAGGACGAAATTCCGGGTCGAATTCCAAACTTAAAAATGGTATTGCTTGCTGTTTTTAAAAATCAAGCTTTTTGGTGCCTGAAGAAGAAAACACGTGATGCCGGGGTCAGAAAAACTGGTGCCTGGGGAGGTAAAATTTTTTTGATCCCAAATGCAAAAACGGATGCCAGGACGAAATTCCGGGTCGAATTCCAAACTTAAAAATGGTATTGCTTGCTGTTTTTAAAAATCAAGCTTTTTGGTGCCTGAAGAAGAAAACGCGTGATGCCGGGGTCAGAAAAACTGGTTCCTGGGGAGGCAAATTTTTTTTGATCCCAAATGCAAAAACGGATGCCAGGACGAAATTCCGGGTCGAATTCCAAACTTAAAAATGGTATTGCTTGCTGTTTTTAAAAATCAAGCTTTTTGGTGCCTGAAAAAGAAACGCGTGATGCCGAGGTCAGAAAAACTGGTGCCTGGGGAGGCAAATTTTTTTTTATCCCAAAGGCAAAAACGGATGCCAGGACGAAATTCCGGGTCGAATTCCAAACTTAAAAATGGTATTGCTTGCTGTTTTTAAAAATCAAGCTTTTTGGTGCCTGAAGAAGAAAACGCGTGATGCCGGGGTCAGAAAAACTGGTGCCTGGGGAGGCAAATTTTTTTTGATCCCAAATGCAAAAACAGATGCCAGGACGAAATGCAGGGTCGAATTCCAAACTTAAAAATGGTATTGCTTGCTGTTTTTAAAAATCAAGCATTTTGGTGCCTGAAGAAGAAATAGCGTGATGCCGGTGTCAGAAAAACTGGTGCCTGGGTAGGCAAATTTTTTTTGATCCCAAATGCAAAAACGGATGCCAGGACGAAATGCAGGGTCGATTTCCAAACTTAAAAATGGTATTGCTTGCTGTTTTTAAAAATCAAGCATTTTGGTGCTAGAAGAAGAAAACGCGTGATGCCGGGGTCAGAAAAACTGGTGCCTGGGGAGGCAAATTTTTTTTGATCCCAAATGCAAAAACGGATGCCAGGACGAAATTCCGGGTCGAATTCCAAACTTAAAAATGGTATTGCTTGCTGTTTTTAAAAATCAAGCTTTTTGGTGCCTGAAGAAGAAAACACGTGATGCCGGGGTCAGAAAAAATGATGCCTGGGTAGGCAAATTTTTTTTGATCCCAAATGCAAAAACGGATGCCAGGACGAAATGCAGGGTCTTATTCCAAACTTAAAAATGGTATTGCTTGCTGTTTTTAAAAATCAAGCATTTTTGTGCCTGAAGAAGAAAACGCGTGATGCCGGGGTCAGAAAAACTGGTGCCTGGGTAGGCAAAATTTTTTTGATCCCAAATGCAAAAACGGATGCCAGGACGAAATGCAGGGTCGAATTCCAAACTTAAAAATGGTATTGCTTGCTGTTTTTAAAAATCAAGCTTTTTGGTGCCTGAAAAAGAAACGCGTGATGCCGAGGTCAGAAAAACTGGTGCCTGGGGAGGCAAATTTTTTTTTATCCCAAAGGCAAAAACGGATGCCAGGACGAAATTCCGGGTCGAATTCCAAACTTAAAAATGGTATTGCTTGCTGTTTTTAAAAATCAAGCATTTTGGTGCCTGAAGAAGAAAACGCGTGATGCCGGGGTCAGAAATACTGGTGCCTGGGGAGGCAAATTTTTTTTGATCCCAAATGCAAAAACGGATGCCAGGACGAAATTCGGGGTCGAATTCCAAACTTAAAAATGGTATTGCTTGCTGTTTTTAAAAATCAAGCTTTTTGGTGCCTGAAGAAGAAAACGCGTGATGCCGGGGTCAGAAAAACTGGTGCCTGGGGAGGCAAATTTTTTTTGATCCCAAATGCAAAAACAGATGCCAGGACGAAATGCAGGGTCGAATTCCAAACTTAAAAATGGTATTGCTTGCTGTTTTTAAAAATCAAGCATTTTGGTGCCTGAAGAAGAAATAGCGTGATGCCGGTGTCAGAAAAACTGGTGCCTGGGTAGGCAAATTTTTTTTGATCCCAAATGCAAAAACGGATGCCAGGACGAAATGCAGGGTCGATTTCCAAACTTAAAAATGGTATTGCTTGCTGTTTTTAAAAATCAAGCATTTTGGTGCTAGAAGAAGAAAACGCGTGATGCCGGGGTCAGAAAAACTGGTGCCTGGGGAGGCAAATTTTTTTTGATCCCAAATGCAAAAACGGATGCCAGGACGAAATTCCGGGTCGAATTCCAAACTTAAAAATGGTATTGCTTGCTGTTTTTAAAAATCAAGCTTTTTGGTGCCTGAAGAAGAAAACACGTGATGCCGGGGTCAGAAAAAATGATGCCTGGGTAGGCAAATTTTTTTTGATCCCAAATGCAAAAACGGATGCCAGGACGAAATGCAGGGTCGATTTCCAAACTTAAAAATGGTATTGCTTGCTGTTTTTAAAAATCAAGCATTTTTGTGCCTGAAGAAGAAAACGCGTGATGCCGGGGTCAGAAAAACTGGTGCCTGGGTAGGCAAAATTTTTTTGATCCCAAATGCAAAAACGGATGCCAGGACGAAATGCAGGGTCGAATTCCAAACTTAAAAATGGTATTGCTTGCTGTTTTTAAAAACCAAGCTTTTTGGTGCCTAAAGAAGAAAACGCGTGATGCCGGGGTCAGAAAAAATGATGCCTGGGTAGGCAAAATTTTTTTGATCCCAAATGCAAAAACGGATGCCAGGACGAAATGCAGGGTCGATTTCCAAACTTAAAAATGGTATTGCTTTCTGTTTTTAAAAATCAAGCGTTTTGGTTCCTGAAGAAGATAACGCGTGATGCCGGGGTCAGAAAAACTGGTGCCTGGGGAGGCAAATTTTTTTTGATCCCAAATGCAAAAACGGATGCCAGGACGAAATGCAGGGTCGATTTCCAAACTTAAAAATGGTATTGCTTGCTGTTTTTAAAAATCAAGCTTTTTGGTGCCTGAAGAAGAAAACGCGTGATGCCGGGGTCAGAAAAACTGGTGCTTGGGGAGGTAAAATTTTTTTGATCCCAAATGCAAAAACGGATGCCAGGACGAAATTCCGGGTCGAATTCCAAACTTAAAAATGGTATTGCTTGCTGTTTTTAAAAATCAAGCTTTTTGGTGCCTGAAGAAGAAAACGCTTGATGCCAGGGTCAGAAAAACTGGTGCCTGGGGAGGCAAATTTTTTTTGATCCCAAATGCAAAAACGGATGCCAGGACGAAATGCAGGGTCGAATTCCAAACTTAAAAATGGTATTGCTTGCTGTTTTTAAAAATCAAGCATTTTGGTGCCTGAAGAAGAAATCGCGTGATGCCGGTGTCAGAAAAACTGGTGCCTGGGGAGGCAAATTTTTTTTGATCCCAAATGCAAAAACGGATGCCAGGACGAAATGCAGGGTCGATTTCCAAACTTAAAAATAGTATTGCTTGCTGTTTTTAAAAATGAAGCATTTTGGTGCTAGAAGAAGAAAACGCGTGATGCCGGGGTCAGAAAAACTGGTGCCTGGGGAGGCAAATTTTTTTTGATCCCAAATGCAAAAACGGATGCCAGGACGAAATTCCGGGTCGAATTCCAAACTTAAAAATGGTATTGCTTGCTGTTTTTAAAAATCAAGCTTTTTGGTGCCTGAAGAAGAAAACGCGTGATGCCGGGGTCAGAAAAACTGGTGCCTGGGGAGGCAAATTTTTTTTGATCCCAAATGCAAAAACGGATGCCAGGACGAAATTCCGGGTCGAATTCCAAACTTAAAAATGGTATTGCTTGCTGTTTTTAAAAATCAAGCTTTTTGGTGCCTAAAGAAGAAAACGCGTGATGCCGTGGTCAGAAAAAATGATGCCTGGGTAGGCAAAATTTTTTTGATCCCAAATGCAAAAACGGATGCCAGGACGAAATGCAGGGTCGATTTCCAAACTTAAAAATGGTATTGCTTGCTGTTTTTAAAAATCAAGCATTTTGGTGCTAGAAGAAGAAAACGCGTGATGCCGGGGTCAGAAAAACTGGTGCCTGGGGAGGCAAATTTTTTTTGATCCCAAATGCAAAAACGGATGCCAGGACGAAATTCCCGGTCGAATTCCAAACTTAAAAATGGTATTGCTTGCTGTTTTT